>JABSTQ010009453.1:0-498316 GCA_013358835.2 Ixodes persulcatus
CGTCCTCAGCTTGCGCTCTAAGCAGCACCCACAAATATGGCGTACAGTGAATACTTTAGTGAATACTAGAGTTCCTGTATAGGCTCCCTACGGGAGCCAGAGTTGCGCGTTTGATTCCACATGCCGCGTGCTGCCCTCGCCGCTATTCGCCGAGATCCGATCACGTGAGGAGCCGTATCAAGTGTCGTGCAGCAAAGTAGACGTTGCACGCGCCCCGGCGTACGTTCCCAGGCTTTTGAGCCCGCCACGCGCCTCGAACGCGCGGCGCTGCTATTCGCCGAATTCAGTCACGTGAGGAGCTGGATCCACATGCCATGCGTGAACGCGCAACTCTGGCTCCCGTAGGGAGCCTATACAGGAACTCTAGTGAATACTGTATAGCAGCGCCACTCTGCACTACATGGAATCGAAGGTGAAAGAAGTACAGGCAGCTCTCGGGAAAAGAGAACCGGGATTTTTCGGCATGCGTAAATAAACGTGCAAAGTGCAGCCCTTAGGAAGATCATGGCGGCACAGCGCAGCACTGAGCTAGATTTCAAACGCCATGTCCTTCCCAGAAGTGGCGTGCTGCACGTGTCTCGAGCATTTCCACAACAATGAATGGCACCACCTTTCTCAGGACGGGCTTTACACGGTATGGGCTCGAAGCGGAGCGAAGTGGCGAGCTTCCACAGTTATTTTTTAACGTGCTTTCCACACCATCAAGATTGGCAGTTTTAGAAACCTATTAATGTGAGCTCGTTCTGAGCATGCGCTCTAAGCAGCACCCACTAATATGGCGTCCAATGAATATTTTAGTGAATACTAGAGTTCCTGTATAGGCTCAAATACTAGCTGTATAGCAGCGCCACCCTGTATACTACATGGAATAGAAGGTGAAAGAAGCACAGGGAGTTCTCGGGAAAAGAGAACCGTGATTTTTCGGCCTGGGTAAATAAACGTGCAACGTGCAGTCCTTGGGAAGATCATGGCGGCCCAGCGCAGCACTGAGCTACATTTCAAACACCATGTTCTTCGCAGAAGTGGCGTGCTGCACGTGTCTCTAGCATCTTTACAACCATGAATGGCGCCACTTTTCCCAGGATAGAGGGGCTTTAGCTTACAGGCGACCTCCCCCCCCCCCTTTTCCCCCTTCTTTTTTTCTTTCTTTTTTGTATTTTTTTCGCGTGTTTTATTTAGACTGTCGTTTCAAAGAGATTGCGCCGCAGAATGCAATACAATACAATACAAGATGGTGCCATGGTGATAGTACGTGACAGTGACACAAGAGGCATATGAAGCGAGGGACCACCCTCGGCGGCTGGGTGGCTGGGATAAGCCAGAGCTGTGTATAGAGGGAGTTTGGTCAATGGGTGGCGCGGGCAGAGCCAGGGCGTGCACCAGACTCAGTTAGAGGGCTTGGCATGCCCTCTTGGCCAACCAGAAGCCAAAAAGAATCCCCTAGCGGTGGTAGCGAGAAACTGTTTTGGTCGTTTTAATAAGCGCGGAGGAGTTAAATGTAGTAACCCTTCATGGTTGAAAATAAGGTGCATGTGATGTTTCGATAATGATCATGCAGAAAGATGTAAGAAACGAATGCGCCGCTGGAACTCTGTTTTGCTCGGACAGAGTGTCACCGCTCGGACGGCAGATTCCCGGCCCTCAGCGCTTGGCGTACGGATTATGTCGATCGTTCCGCTAGTCGCACTCCTCCACCATGATTTTGGATGAGCGTGATTGAAACATCACGTGTACCATATTTTCAGTAACCGAGTTTGTTTGTTTCTCGCGACCACCGCCAGGGTATTATTTCGGGCTTCTGGTTGGCCACATTCGAATTTCTGAAGACGCCTGGAACACGCCCAGCCCGGTTTCGGCCAATGTCGCCCCCTCATTTGTCTCCTATACTTCCCAACGAATGGCCAAACCCTCTACATATACAGCTCTGGGACAAGCGAGCGATCGTTAAACCTTCTCTCCTAGCCCGCTGTCCACAGTAGCTCAGGTGAAAGAGGATCGTATTTCTGAAAGAGAAAGGGGGAAAATGAAGTGGATCTGGCGTTCCCTGTCAGACGACGTTCTAAAGGTCCTTTTCACTTAGCTCCTTTATAAAATCAGCCAATCAGGTCGCTATGTGAAGTGCGCACGTGATCTACGGCGTGCGCTGGTTCGCTAATTTTATAAAGGAGCTTAGTGAAAAGGATCTTTAAAATGCCGTCTGACAGGGGTACCCTGTAAGACGGCGTTCTAAAGATCCTTTTCACTTTCGCTCCGACGCACTGAGCGTCGTCTGCGAGGAGCAGACGACGCTCTTGCTTGCCGTCATTGGTAAGAGACATGTGGTAGAGACAAAGGCAGCTATCCTTTGCGTCTGCCTCTATCCTTTCAATCAGAACTGGGAACTCTGACGTCACTCTCTTCTCCTCCTCTCCTTCAGTTTCTTTCTGTGTAAAAGAAGAGGAAACAAGTAAAAGTGGAAAGGGCGAAGTCTAATCATGAGGGTGCCTAATGCCTATCGATTCGTGATTGGCTCGCGTTGGGTGTCAAGGGATGCTGCCTCTGTTCTCATGGTCAGCCCGCGCTGACCATGCTCTCATTTTTGCGCATAAAAACAAACAAACAAAAAGCTTATTGTGGCGTTGCGCAGAGTTCCTTCACTTCGTCTGCTGCAGTGAAGTTTATTTAGTCTCGATTATTTCCCTTACTCGGTGCAAAGTAGGGGAACGGAGCGGCGGCACGATTTCCTGCGCCCCTGCTGCCGACAGGTTAATAGGAAGGTAGAAGTACGGCGTGGGCATTTCTTTTTTTCGCAGCAATTTTCAGATCAACGGGTCGGCCTACGTCACTGCGATGACAGAGCCCGCGTCCTCGTGTTGAGGAAACAGTTGCTCTAAGGGCGCATTACGGGCAATTATACAGGTGCGCGCCACGCAGCGGTGTGGCGCAGCCATCTATATAGCACGCGTGTTGTCCTTCGTGACGCTTAAATCGAGAATTATGGGCTGATGGCCTGTTTAGACAAAAGACTGCGAAAATTGTTTTGTTGTACTGTCGTTTATGCAGTGCGGTCCCTGAAAGAACAGACATTTTCTGCAGACATGCCAAGCATCCTACTTGTTAGCAACCTTCTTGTAGAGCGCAAGCGTCATCAGATGCCACAAAATCAAAATGTTTACGAAAGATACTATAAAAACAAAATTGGATAAATTAACCTGGAGATGTAATTTAATCGCAGTTAAAACGACTTGGTTTTAAAAGTGGCTACTTACAATTGAAAATACTAACATGTAAAAAAGTACATAATTAAAATCATGCATTACGTCCAACTAAATAATTATTATCGTCTTCATGGGATAGAATTTTTCTGCACTGATATACATTTGTCCATTCCTTGTCTGAACGCTGAGAATTCAGCATACAGCATTTTACCTTCGTCACAATCTGCTTTTATTTCACTATAATAAAGACCAACAACCAGTTCGCTCTTTCCACTTTTCTCTCGCTTCCTCCTCTCCCACATTCTACCCTGTCCACCATTGCCTGTTTCCTCCTTCCCCATTGTGAGGAGGATCTTCTGCCTTGCAGAATCTCGAGTCTGGTCATTGGACTTTAAGCAAAGGTATGACACCAGGACAGACTGGCTAGAATGAAAGTCCCCAGGATTTCGGGAAAGTAGCGTATACAAGCTCCCCGTATGGTCGGCATCTTGGTCCGTGGAATGAGCAATTTCCACTTGATCTCTCCATTCTTAAAGGGGCGATGCAACAATTTTTGTACTTTGCGCAAATACCGCTTAGAACGAATGCCTGACGTTAATGACCTATGAAACACGCGTTCGTTTTTCACCCCACGCAATAGAAGTCCCAGTAAAAAATTAAAGAAAAACGAGCAGCGTTCCCCCCCCCCCCCCCCCCCTCAACTCGCAGCCAGAACAAGCGGCCACGTGATCTGGAGCCGATTATATGCCGCCAATGTTGATCATAGCCACGCGCTGGGGTTGGCAAAGCACAGGACACGCGCTGAGTTCCAGACATTGTTATGGCTCGGCTATTGTCGTCGTTGCAGCGATTGGACACGGGCCAGTACCCGAATGCTTCTCGAGCTATCAATTATCACGAGCCCAAATCGAGTGCTCATGCAATGCTCGGGTCTAATCTATGAGCCGCATTCAAATATCGTCCCTGGAGGATGCTGCTACCACCAGGGTACGTCATCGAAATTTGCGAAGGAGAGATTGAAAGAAAACGCTCGCTTTCTCCTTGAAATTACACCGCAACAAAGGAGTTTCTTGGCCAGTTGCGTTGCGTGCGAGTGTACTTGGGTCCCACTAGTGCCAGTAAGCTCATACAAAGTGAAAAACGCTCAAAACGAATATCGTTACACCGAGTGGATCAATCCAAATTTGCGGTGACATGTTGCTTTAAAAAGACATTTCTTGTATACCGAGATTTTGTTATCCACACACCGGCGAAACAAGCGCACATCTTCGCAACGCCATCACATTTGGTGTCGGTGCTTGGCGGCATTGGAAAATAATTTTGATGTCTTGAAATATGAAACAAAAAATAAATATCCTTGTAAAGTTTCTGCGGATATAAGCGTGATTGGTATGTTGTTTGCATAAAGAGTGCCAAACACGCTTTTATTGATGAGGAACGCTTTCAGTAAGTTGGCTCTCCATAGAGATTCTTGGCGCCGCTGGTTCAGAACGACCCTTTCGAAGCTTTGAAAGGACCTTGTCATGATATCGGAGACCGATCATCCAATCGCCTTACGAGATTTCGGTCGACTGTACGTTAGGATATGTTTGTGTCCTGCAAGCACGCGGGATACGCAATGGCGTTTCTTTCCCAAGGATCCAGTAAGTTTAGCCAGAATCAGCGCAGCCGATGCTATAAGCGCGAGCGTGTGGCCCTGAAAAGTGCTTGCACGGCGCGAGCGCGCGCGTTTGGCACTGACGCTGAAAGCCCGGAGCTCGCTCTACTACCCCTGTGTTTCCGTCGCTACTGTGAATATACCGAAAGACTGTGCTGCTTTCTCGTGATCACCTTAATTAAACAATGTAGTTGTGTAAGTGCTTTGTCCGCGTGCGTTTTGTATCCGAATTTTTCTTTGCAAGCACTCGGTTGCGCAACCCTGATAAATAGATAACGCGCCCTCGTATTTACAACTGTGTCTGTAACCCACGTTTTTGTTTTCTTGGTGATCAATTTTTTTTCTAGCACAGAGCATTTCGTGCATGTGCGCAAAATGAAGATAATAGCCCGTAACCCCTAAGTCAATGTCAATGTTGTTTTTGTTTAGAACCAAGACGGGACTTTATTGCATGCTGTATGCTTGCGGGAAACTGAATATTTTTTTCGAAAAAGTTTGCGACCTTACACTTCAAAAAAAAAAAAAAAAAAGCTACCTGCGAGGTATAGGACCATCTTCATTTTGGCGAGTTTGAAATCCCTGACGAGGTGTCCGGATTCTGGCAAGAAGTTTTGGTTGTTGAAGATCACCAAAGGCGTCTAAATTAAGCTTCTGCCCTTGGTTATAGTATAGTTCGGTTGATGTCTCTTGTTGGTTTGGAATCCAAAAATTTCCAAAACAAAACAAAACTACAACCAGAAAGAAAAGACCTACTATGATGTACAAGAAATTAGAACAGACGACTAAAATCAGAAAAGTGTATAATAGTACCAAACGCTGGAGATAGTTTCCACTGTCAGTCAATGGCAAGTAGTTAAACCGGAAGATAGCAGTGTGTGAGAAAATAAAGATAAAAGCAATTGCTGAGGAAAACACAAACAAAAAGATATGTCTTTCTTGGAGGGGCTGACACCTTTTCAACGGGGGCGCCGCCATCTTCAATTCTGGCACTTCCGGTATGCGTGAAAACGTCGCTTTCTTCTCCCCTCGACAGTAGAATGTGTTAACATTTTAATTGCAACCGTCAGTCGTTCTTGTTATGACCCTTCTATACTTTTTTACTTCTTGGGGGTTGTAATCTTTTGCTTTCTTTTCGGAATGCATACCGGATATGGGGACGACGTGGCTGGGTGCGAGGCTAAACGAAAAAGGTCTCCTTTTTCCTCCGAAGCACGTGAAAAAGTGCTTCTCAGCTGTATACATGGGTTGCACGTGACGTCATATCCTTCCTCCTCTCTGGTGGCCAAAACCTGCTTTTATACTTCGTTTCACCTTATGTGCGAGCTAAGGCAAAGCTGGAAGCGCGAGCACGAAAGCTCCGTGCCTTCAGGCTTTGCTCGAGCGCGCGAGCTGGGCAGAAACGCAAAAAGCGCTGGTCTCGCGCTTCTAGCTTTGGCTTCGCTCGCAGATAAAGTGAAACGAAGTATAGCTCACTCGTTTCCGCTCGCTCGCGACGCTCGTGTACTTCTCGTAGAATATGCACAGTAAAGGCTACGCTCGAGGAAGTTCGGCCACCAGAAAGGGGGACCAAATTACGTCAGTGCAACCTATGTATCTCTTGGGTTTGATCCATGTTTCAAAGACATCTCGGATCACGCTGGATCACGCAATTTTATTTTTTCTGTCGCTATTAGCGGCGAGAAGTTTTGGTGGCGCCCTCCTGTGGTTCCCCTTTGTGACGTCATTACCTTGCAAACAACAAGTTCGATGGTGTTTGTTATTAGCATGGTGGAAGCTTGAAATCATTGCGCTCTCAAAGGAACACTGCCAACACCGTCAAAATTAAAGTTCTTTCATTCCTCTTATTTCCGTCGATGAAAATCCCCTTTCCGACGTCATAGTCAGCGTTCGGCCAATCGTGGAAGGCCGACCACAGCGACGCTTTCGGTCGCGCACGGGGCTAATACGCTGTCGATATTGGCGACGTGCGCGACCGAAAGCGTCGCTGTGGTCGGCCTTCCACGATTGGCCGAACGCTGACTATGACGTTGGAAAGGGGATTTATCATCGACGGAAATAAGAGGAATGAAGGAACTTTATTTGACGGTGTTGGCAGTGTTCCTTGAGAGCGCAATGATTTCAAGCTTCCACCATGCTAATAACAAACACCATCGAACTTGTTGTTTGCAAGGTAATGACGTCACAAGGGGGAACCACAGGAGGGCGCCACCAAAACATCTCGCCCATCTCGCCGCTAATTAGCCCCGTGCGCGACCGAAAGCGTCGCTGTGGTCGGCCTTCCACGATTGGCCGAACGCTGACTATGACGTTGGAAAGGGGATTTATCATCGACGGAAATAAGAGGAATGAAGGAACTTTAATTTTGACGGTGTTGGCAGTGTTCCTTTGAGAGCGCAATGATTTCAAGCTTCCACCATGCTAATAACAAACACCATCGAACTTGTTGTTTGCAAGGTAATGACGTCACAAGGGGGAACCACAGGAGGGCGCAACCAAAACTTCTCGCTGCTAATAGACCTTCCAACATGTTTCCAAAATCACAGTCCAGCGTGCGATTCTCACAGCCCAGCACGTGCGTGTTCGTCGCTTCGGAAAGGAGCAAAGGCACGCGGCCATACGACGACGAACGCCTCAAATGGCACCGGGGCCACAAGCTCGTTTTTGGAAAGGTCTATAGGCAACCACAGAAACCAGCACCACCATTAAAACACACACACACACACACAAACACACACACATACACACACGCACACACACACAGACACGCACGCACACGAGCGCGCGCGCACACACACAGAAAGACACAAACGCACACATACCTAAACACACGAACGCACACATTGACGTTTTCTTTCCTTATGCCTGATGGCGAAATAATAATAATTAATCATTATGTTGTGTGTATATTGGACACCCCGAAGTTAGTCAGCGTCAATAAGCGTCTGGTGTCCCAGCTGTATGATGAGAAATGTAGCCAGTGCGGTACAACCGCTAGCCTGGAGGGCCTCTAACGTGCACCACGCAGCAGTGACACACGACCGCGCGCCGGTACGACGCTCATCCAGATCGAAACTGGCCCCAGGGGTGGGTATTGAACCCAGGATCTGGGATCTGCAGCGCGAGCTTTCGCTCCACGTGCTCCGAGCTGGCGCGCGCTAGCCCACTCGGCCACCGATCCCCCCGCGACATGATCCGGGAAGTTGAGTCATGAGCGATATTTGCCTTCTTTTATGCCTCACTCATGTAGGGCATCGCCCCACTATGGGAAAAACACACACAAACACACACGCTTCCTGTAGATCCGCTGAAGGTATACTTTTTTGTTGTTGTTGTTGGCAGCATTCTTTTACTATTCAACGTTCCTAACGGGCGACAGAAAACACATTATAATGAACATGCGGTATGTTGAAGACTGTCGGTTCAGCATAATGCTGTTTTTGCAATCTCTGCAAGAAACTTAGTTGATTATTGTAGAAGTGGAACTATACTAAGCCCAATAGATTAAAAAAAAAAAAAACGTTTTAGAAAAAAGGAGAAAAAAAAAGCGCTCATATAGCTTTGTGCGCACGCATATACTACATTAAAGGTGTCCCGAGGAATGTTCTGAGATCGCCTAAGTATGGCGATAACTCGCTCTGCTGGTTCTAAGCATTCTAGAAATACCTAAATCATGACGATACGCGGTCGATTTATTTATTAAAAAAGCAATCAAAAATCGAAACACGCCGATTTCATCTCCGGCAATGGGAGGAGTATCTTCCGAAATCAGGACCACTGTCAGTCAATAGACCTTTCCAAGAAAGAGCGCATGGCCGGTGCCATTTCCAGTGTTCGTGCGTATGGCGCGTGCTTTGCTCGCTTTCCGGAGCGACGCACACGCGCGTGCTGAGCTGTGGAGATCGCACGCTGGGCTGTGGATTTGTAAACATTGGAAAGGTCTATAGGGAGTATTCACTGGCGGCCATAGCTGTGTGCTCGGCTGCGGAGCGCGTGCTGACGGCGAGCTTCCACAGTTCTTTCGCCACGTGCATTCCGCACCACCAAGATTGCCGGTCTTGGCAGCCTGTTAATGCGAGCTCGTTCTGAGCATGCGCTCTAAACAGTGACCTCAAATATGGCGGCCAGTGAATACCTCCTATAGCAGGCGAAGGATCCTCGCGAGACCGACCGGTGGAACCGCGGAGTGATATCTCGAATGCGCGCGGATCGTTGCCCATAGAGCCCGCGGACTAGGACTCCACGCAGCGAGCGCGCGCTCGAGCGCTCGGGAGCTGACAACCGGACCATAGGTCCTCCTCTATACTCACAAAGCCTGGCAGTGTGACGACGGAGCCATAGAGTGCGCGGTCGCAGATTTGGAACGCGAGGATCTGGTAGCACAGAGCACTTCTCGGGGAACCTAGTCGTCAGCGCACAGCTTTTGAAGCGGCGAGGACCCGAAATATGGTTTTCAAACCCAACAAGAAAAGAAGTGGTAGCGCGAGGAACGCGAGGAGCACGAGCGGACATTCCATCAGTTCGGGAGAAGTGTGTTTCGCACTCTCACCGCCGCGGGGCGTCTGTCACGTGGCTCTCCTCTCATCCGTTGTCTGCAACTCTACCTTTTAAATTTCGGCGGCCGTGTCTCGTGGCAATCTGCCAGGCTTTGTCAGTATAGAGGAGGCTATGACCGAACACATCACTCCCGCAGAAAAAACAAACATAGATTGTTTTGTTTTTTTGAGACGATTATTGCAGTATAATGCTCCATCTGCGCTAAAAATTATATCTTTCGACTACTCTTACTTGCTTCTATCATCTACAAAAGCATACACATTTTGTAATAACAGCGTTTCCAATCTCAACGAAATGCCGCGTTTTCATTCGTCACATGCCGTCCTGGCTGCCGGAACAATGTTCCTCACATCGCCGGAGATAATTTCGATCTTTGATTGCTCTTTTCAAAGGTAATTCGGCCGCGCATAGTTATGATTTATGAATTTCTAGGATGCTTAGAGCCCGCACAGTGAGTTATCGTCACATTTAGGCGATCTCAAGATCCTCCTCAGGGCACGTTTAATTCCTCAATGGCGGATGCCTGAAAGATGCCCCGTGCCACGGGCAAGGAATCGGCGGATATGGTTCATAAATTTAAGCTAGAACACGATTTACGATCAAAAGGGCAAACGGAAGAGGATGCAGGAGTCATAGGACACAAAGCACAGTTGTTGCTTTTCTGTTCTTATATTGCACCCGCCCCCCCCCCTTTATAGTGAATCCAATCTTGGGGAAAAGAAGGGGCGTCATAAAATGTCGTGCACTTCGTCCCACTCCCACATATTCCAGTCAGTCGTTAGGAGTAAAATTTTATTTTGTACCCACACACACACACACACACACAAAAACGCAAACGAAAGAGGAAAAAAGAAGTCCAGCCCGAGGGGTTCAGTGTCATACATTTATTTCACATCCTGCACATGTTTTCCTGTGCCATAAATCTTCACTTACATTCATATTATATCTTCCGAGTTCAATAAAAAATAAAAAAATAAAATTATCTTTTTATTAAGCTACAAAGCTCTTGGCCTCTTTTCGTTGGAAATAACGTAATACCATTTAACAAAAAAATAAAGGTTTCATATTCCTTTGTGTGCTTTGGTGCAGGATAGATTCCTATATTTTCAACAAAAACTGTGTTTCGGAGAAGGGATAACTGCGTTTTCCTCTGCATAAAAATGTACTACGCGTCGACGAACCCTTAGACTATGCCCAAATGTAGCGTCCGTGGTCGGTACCAGATGTGAAAGTTTCAGAACGCATACCGTTATCTGAATGAAAATAAGTTATAAGCAATTTTCGGAAAATTAAAATGAGGAAAAAGGGGAGGGGGGGGGGGGGGTCCTAGGTTTAGGTAGTGGATGCCATTCATTTTTAATGCTTTCCCGGGCTTAGTGTGCCGCCATTTTTTAAATGAAAATTCCAGAAATTTGGTTATATCTTTTTAATCAGATAACGGCAAGTTCTGATATTTTGGTATCTGGTCTGATCGGCTAGCTCTACATTTGGGTGAAGACTGAGCGCCCGGAGTCCCATAGTTTTGTATTCGCGGTGAGAAAAACCTGTTTTTTTGTTTCTTCAAAACACCTGTTACTTGAGTACATAGGTATTTATTTGAATTCACAAGGTAGACGCGCAAGAAATTAACCTATGTACATCAGCGGCTATCTACACCTCAAACAAAAACTATGCTTTAGATTTACATGCCTGTAAGTCAAAAATGAATGTAATGACATTATGTGTATGTAGGTGTACAACATTTGTTTTCATTCACGTGCCCACAATACTTGAATCGGTCTGAAAAAAAGTCATATGTTGTTATGAAAGTTGCATATCTTCTGAAAGTTGTAAGTTATTATGACAGATCAGTAATATGAAACTTTTTATTTGTTGGAAGTTGTCATATGTTACGAAAGTTGTCAGTTGTTATGACGCGTTATTGTGACAAAAGATGCCAGTCGTTATGACGCGTTATTGTTATGAAAGTTGTCATATGGTATTTATTTATTTATTTATTTATCAATACTGTCAGCCTTCTCTCGAAGGCTATTACAGGAGAGGGAGAAATAAAAGGGAAAAACATACAATCTTAACGTTTAACAACAATAAGGACACAAACAAATACTATTACATTTTCAAACAACAACAATCAACCACAATTTTTAATTTGAAAACAGCTCTTCCAAGGAAGACTCAAAATGAGACGCGTCTATTAAATTTACGACACACTCCGGGAGACTATTCCATTCTTCAATTGTTTGCGCGAAAAAAGAATATTTAAAGACGTCTATTCTACTACAATAAGGTTGGACCGTTTTCGTATGATTTAGTCTTCTTGATCGCTTATGCACTTCTTTCAGATACAATGCTGGGTCAATTTTTAATTGTCCGTTATAGAGCGAAAAAAACAACTTTAACCTTGCAATCTTCCGTCTAGTTTCTAGTGGTTGCAAGCCGCACTCATGCAACATTCTAGTTACAGAGTCGGTTCTTTTATACCTAGAAAGAATAAAACGTACAGCCAACCTTTGAATCTTTTCTAATTTTTCTTTGTCAACTTTTTTGTTGGGACTCCATACCACACTGGCATACTCCAAAATAGGACGTACCATCGTTTTATAGGCAGTCAACTTTGCGTAGCTCTTGTAGCATTTTTTAATTTCCGTCGTATAAAACCAAGACTCCGATAGGCCGAAGAGCAAACATTTTCAATATGGGCCCGCCACTGTAGGTCATTTGAGATCGTGACACCAAGGTACTTGAAACTGTCTACATTATTCAAATTCACATCCCCCATATTGTAGGAAAATTTTAAAACGTTCCTCTTATTTGTTATATGCATGTATGCCGACTTACGAAAATTTATCTGCATTTTCCAATCATCACACCACTGCCTTAATATTTCCAAATTCCTGTTTAAGTTCAATTGATCGACGCAATTTTTTACGGGAGTATAAAGTAAGCAGTCATCTGCAAAGAGCTTCAGTTTAGTTGGAGCTTGAATATAAGTAGCGATATCATTTATATAGATCAAAAACAACAATGGACCCAGGACTGAGCCCTGAGGGACTCCTGAGGACACAGGTAATGGCGCAGATAGACTTCCATTAATATCAACTCTTTGACTTCGATTTGATAGATAGGCTTCAATCCAGTTAATAATAATAGAACTTAGACCTAGTGCTTTTAATTTCCATATCAGTTTTCCATGTGGTATACGATCAAACGCCTTTGAAAAATCGACACAAATAACATCTACCTGTTGCTTATTATTAACAGCAAAAGAAAAATCATGAAACGTTTCCACAAGTTGGGTCACCGTTGACAGGCCGCATCTAAAACCGTGCTGGTGGGGATAGAACATGCCTCGGTCTTCTAGGAAAGTGAATATGTGTTTTGAAATTATATGCTCCATCACTTTACAACAAACACTTGTCAAAGAAATGGGCCTGTAATTATCTACCCTGAGACGGCTTCCATCTTTAAATACTGGTACAACACGGGCAGATAACCATTCTTTTGGAAGAGTGTGCGTTTGTAATGATGTGTCAAAAATAATTTTAAGATAATAGGACAGCCACTCAGCATATCTTTTTAAGAATGCATTCGGTATTTTATCCGGTCCCGTTGATTTCTTCGTATCAAGAGATAACAACTTCGCGAATATTCCTGGTTGGGTGATCACCACGTCCGGTGTGCTTATGTCAGTACCAACGCTTGAGGCTTCACGCATGACATATGACTCATGCGCTGAAAAAACTGACTGGAAAAAACGATTAAAGTGCCCTGCCATTTCTACATTGTCTGTAATAATTATGTCACCGTCAACAATTTGTTCAATCGGCTCCTTTCGTCCCTTTAAAAAACGCCAAAACTTTTCGGGGGCAGTTTTTATAAAATTGTGCAGAGTTACTGAAAAAAATCTTTCCTTAGCTTCTGTAAGTGCCGTTCTTAAACTGCTCTTTAAGGCGTTCACGCTTTGTTTGTTATTTTTTTTATGCCTTCTGATTCGTCGTTTCAAGTGAATTATTTCGCGTGTTATCCAAGGATTTGTACGATGAACATGTTTAACTTTGCTAGGTACATAATGATCTATACAAAAATAAACAGTCGTCTTCAAAAAGTTCCAGAGGTCGTCAACTGTACCAGTAGTGCTAAGTTGCTCAAATGCTTCCAACGATGTCTCTAGGTAATCTAAAATACTTGTATCGTCTGCGCGAGCAAAGTCTTTAACAGTAATGGGCATGGAGGCCCGGCAAGGGCCATGGTGTGGTAAGGGGGTTGAGAACATAATTATGAATTTATAATTATGAACGTTATTAGGTGTTATGACATATGTTAGTGTCATGAAAGTTATCCGTTCTTATTATATAGTTATTGTTATAGAAGCTGACGTACTCGTGTGTTATAAAAGTCGTCATATGCTTTGACATTTCATGACTCATAAGTTATTCATGTTACGAAAGTTTGTGTCTGTTCGTTTTTTGTTTCATTCCTCAATGAGCGATTCTATGGCCTCATGTCGCCGACAATTCAAGACAGCCATTCGTGTCAAACTTGTATTTATGGACAACGCAACAATAGTTGAACAGTAAATGTGTTTATGAAGTTGTAGTAAAAAAAAAAAGAAAAGAAAACGTTTTGTGACATATTATATATACTGCTGAAATAAACAAAATATTTATTGTTCAAATGTTTGAAACGTGTTGCGAGACACCTGGCCACCATAATACCTTCGCCCCTGCTACACCTGTTACTGTATAAAACAGTGGTCAAGTTAAAACGAAACAAAACAAGCAGAAAAAAGTAACAAAGAATTGGAACACACAAAGCAGGATGCTTGTCTCTTCTACGTTTCCATTTATGATGTGTTTAACTTCTCTACTTTGTTCAACATTTACAAACTAGCTAATTATAACCTTCTGTGACTATGAGGCCGAAGAATCAGTCAAAAAGACGTAAAGAAAAAGAAACAAACAAAAAACGTACTCGTGTATGCGGTATCTAGTCGTACAAAGTGTTCGACATTTACGCAATTTCCGTGTCTTGCGGCAGGCTTTTCATGGCATTACAAAACAGTGAATTTCGCAGTTTCGCCGTTATCGCTTGAACTTACGAGTCTAGACTAAGATGTTGGGGTCAACGCACAACTTTTGCTCCTGTCACGAATATGTCTCTACGCGACGTCCAAAAATAATCACAATTGATCCAATTTTTGTCGGCGTCACTCAACAGAAGAGACCTATTCAATATAGACACGCAAAATGCCACGTTTTCGTATTATAATAACAAAGTGGACAAAAGCTGTTCTCAATGTTTTTTTTGTTTTTTTCAAATTTAAACATTTAGGTTTGAATATAATCAAATTTGTGTGGAAATGCGCAAAAAAGAAAAAGCCATCTTACGCCGGTTGGCGGAGAAACAGTGCAATATTTGCTCTGTACGTTGTTTTATCGTTTACGTTACTAACCTAACTGAAACGTCAAAACTACGCATGTACTTTTAATGTTTCGACTAAGTTTAATGACTAGAGCGATAAAAGTACGTGTGTACGCTTTTATATTGCATAAACATTGGAACTATTTTTGTCCGTAAGTCGAACTTCGTCGAATTTTGTTGAAAATTTAAACGTTCGTCGAACCAGATGAACCTCGAGGTTCGACGAAAGTTCGCGACATATTCCTCGTTGCAACTACCAAAGGATTCATATCCGGTTTGAGAAAGGTTAGCTTCTATGCGGATGCAATATTGTTAAAGCATAGGGGCAAATATTAGAAGCTGTGCCTAAAAAAAAGGAAAAATAAAAATACAAGCAAACTTCAAATAGATAAATTATCGTCATACCAATCATGTCATTTTTGAACTTGACGGGATCTCAGAAAATTGTATGAGATCGTCCTTAGAGTTGTATATGAGTAGTAAGTTTCCGAGCGAAGCAGGAGACTGTTCGACACTGGGCTCGTTCAATCTATCTGCACCAGCCTACACCGGTTCAGAAAACGTGAAGCTCAATGCAGAAAAGTATGGGGCAATGCACTTCCGTTCCGGTATGCGTTTTAAGATAGGCTGCACTCAACAATCGAAGACGACGGCGCGCACCCGGTGGAGGAGGTATAGGTATAGCGAACGCAGCAACTTTGTGCTGTGTAGGGGCAATTAAAACAATAAAATAAACCGGTTTACTACATCAATTTCACAGTTTTTAATGTTGGCTGAACTGGGTTAGGGAGATGTAGTGAACTAAAAGAAATTTCAAGCACTGAGCAGTAGTTGGTAAAGCAGGCACGATTATTTATTAAAGAGAACAAATTCTTGTATATATGTCAGCAACAAACACTGCAGTCACCACAAATGAACGAATATTACGAGTAAAAGAACGAAGAATCGGAATGATAAAGACCCACATAAGTTAAATGCATCATAATACAGGCCAAGCAACCATCTTCACATTCATAAAACATTTTTGATAGCATTGCATTTTGGTACTTAAATAATATTAAGTCGCCGTAAATAATCTAGAATACAACTTGTTCCTTAAATCTCTCCGCTCAAAACAGTTTTTGGTGAAAGTGGTTTTCACCCGCCGCCAAGAGACAATACGTTAAACCGATGAAAACGTTTTCTTTTAAACAATTAGCATAAAAGGACGCACGCAATCACAATTCTCTATTGTAGCTCTATACTCGTTTTCAGCTCAAAAACCGTAATAGAAAACGTCCGGCTCCTCGCGGAGTCTCACTAATTTCCCCCTTTATGTGCAGAATTGAAATAGATATAGAAGCATTTTAGATTACATTATTGTAATCGTACCAAAAGGATCGCTTCTTTCTCTGACAACCAAATACTGTAAAAAACTACTTTGCGCGGCGTATGAACAACGTGCAAAACGTTCTTTTTTCTTCAGGTGAAAGCGAGTTTAGTTGCCATTTTGGTTTTGACAAGGAATGGCACGTCAACCAGGTCATAACCATGTTCAAAATTAGTACAAGCTCTCTGCAGGTTCTCATATGTAAGATACTGTGAGCTTTCTTATTCACTCTAACTTCAAAATAAGACTGAGAATAGAGTTATTCGTATGATTCAGCAAATGACAAAACTTTGAAAATGTTTGTTTATAACACGTGAGACTAGAAGAAGTTGACTAGAAACATAAAAATAATTACAAGTGTGAAGCAACAAACATGTTATTCCTTGTGTTGTTCGTTTGTTTTGAGATTTGCTCAGCAATACGTATTTGAGATCAAAAGAAGCTGGGGCATTATCCTAATTGTCAAGGTATTGGACAACCAAGGCCGAGACCTCATTGTTCAATTAAAGTCCCCGAGAAGATAAGAACAGCAAGGAAGGCTATGACTTGTCCTGTCTCCAGTACCAGCTTCCTACCTTCAACAATGCTTCTACGTCTCGCGAGCTTCGAACGTGCACGCGCATCCACAACACAACCAAAGGCAGCGAGCACGTGCTAAAAATCAAGCCTCAAAAAACAAAAAAAAAAAAACAAGAAAAAACGCCCTGCCGTTCTTATCCTGCCAGTGACTATAGCTTGAATAACTTTTAAACATGCTCCGCTGACAAAAGCCCTTTCCTTGGGTTCTCGTGCCCACGTTCTTCATCAGGTCCTGGTTCTATCCTCTTCCTCAGGTGCCCGGCCACATCGGACATAACACCCTGAAAGGTCTTGGCTTCGATGTTTTGCCCCAACATATAGAGCAGAAACCAATCGCCTAACGAGCTATTAGCCGCAATTTCGTCCACGTCATTCTTGGGCACCACATAGAATCGGTAATACAAAGTCCTGGCCCTCAGCGAACCACTAAACAAGAGGACACAGCGGTAGAGGACAACGCCTGCCGTCGCGGCGGCCAAGATGACGAACCAGAACCAGAGAAACACGTAGATCTTCTCGTTGACGATGTTGAGAGGTAGGACGCAAACGGCGTCATGGATCTCGACGTTACCTGACGGTCCGAACTTGTGGAACTGACACTTGGCGACCCTGGGAAAGACGCGAATCATGGGGTCCAGTCTTTCGTCGTCCGGGTCTTGACTCACGAAGCGGATGACTTCGAGACCATAGGTCATGAACTCTCCTCCAAGAAACCGATCGATGAGAAAGAGCTGTCCGACGACGTTCAAGAGAGCCAAAGCCTCGCAGACGAAGTACTTCCACGCGTAGGTGTCCTGTTGACGGAGGTGACTTATCAGATATTCGACGAGCAGCTCTTTCTTCTCGCGCTTCGTTTCTGAGTCCACGATGTCGAACTCGAGGTTCCGAAGGAGGACTTTTAGGTGTCCGCCTTCCAGGGCCTTCCACAGCCAACGTGGAACGTAGAAAAACAGCGCCTGGAGGAAGAGCAGAAGACCCACCCACTGGTAGTACTTGTGGTACTGGAAGTCTTCTTTGTTCATGTGGTGCATGCTGTTTCCGACGCCTGGGTAGACGATACTCTTGCCGTCGGCATTTCGAAAGAGACTGGTCACGCTGTACGTAGCGTGGATCCAGCAGTACAGGTTGAGAACGCTCGCGGACACACCGAAAGACCTGTCGCATTCGATGGGATCTCCGACGTACTGCTTCGTGGTGATGAGGACGGCGAAGGCGATCAGGATGAGAACCGTAAGACGATGGTGTAAGCGGAAGACGAAGCAGTCGATGTTGATTTTGCGGATGGAGAGCAAGCTCTTGAGACTTCCGATTATGTGCAGCATATCGGTAACGGCGTGGCGGGCAGAGTTGGCTGATCCTCCGCTTCGCTAGGCGCACCTGCGGGCGGTGTGGCGTATGGCGTTTGACCTGCGAGTCTCTCGTTTTATCACGCGTTTGTCGACTGACTCTGATGTTCAATCGCAGCTGCGCCAGGACTTTTCGCGTCGCGGAGCAGCGCCTATCTCTCGTTGTGTGCCGCGGCGTTCTTTAGCAAAGTTTGCACAATGTTCGAGAATGACGGCGCAAATAAAAAACAAAACAAAAAAAAAAAGATCTAGGCGGTAGAAGTTTTAGAAATTCATAAAGCCTTTTTCATTCGTGCAAGCTCAGGGCTGGAATTCAGCAAGAGGTCAGCTTTATTCATTTTCTAATAGAAGATATCGGAGAAATATATATTTAATAAAGTAGCGATTTAGATGTACTGGTGGGTTTTAAAAAGAAAAAAACAACATTCAAGCTCAACGGATTCTGGAGATTTAGTTCTTACTTACGTAACATATGCGTACCCAAAGAGAAAAATAGAATCGGATAGTTGCCTCACATAACGTTGCTAGTTAAAGGACTTAAAAAAGAGAAGAAAAAAAACCGCTCTATTTAACGCCTTCGTCAGTGCCAGCATTTATTGAAATCTGGTAATTTTTCTTCCTCGCAACTACGCTTGAGGAAGGTCACAAGCGCCGTTTTATGTTAGAAGCGAAAAAAAAGATAACAATTGTGTGAACCATGACATATATAAAAATAAAAAAAAAATAAAGCAGCAAAACTAGCGGCGTGTGGAATCACGCAGGAAAAATAACTCTGCTCGCTTCCTTGGAATGAAATGAGTGCAAGTCTCATTCAACGCAATCCCAACTGAATGTTTGGCAAGGCCAGCACGTGCGTTTTGGGAAGTGATATAAATTATAAAGAAACAGGAAGCTGACGAAGATGCGCCCGGGAGTCTCTCCCTTCCCTCCTCTCTCCAAGCTACAGCCGCACATCCGCAGAACGCAGGCGCCGGTGAGCTGACTCAGTGACATACTTGCCACACTTGCTCAGTGCTTCGTTGCGACTAACTACATGTAATGTGTAAAAAAAAAAACAGAAAAAGAAATGGTGAAAGTTTTTGTGTGATCACGTGCCAAGAGCAACATCAGAAAATGCTGCTCTTCACCCCGTCCTGCACTTTGTTTTTGTACACTTTCATCCTGCAGTTTTTTTTTTGCGCGCAAATCGCGCAGCACGCGGTAGCAAGCCCGCAACAAAAAAGAAAATCGGCAGGGACATTTAAGACTGCTCACGTGTAGGAATGCTTTCGCATTCCTACAAGCAGCGCGCTACGTCTTCCTTCTTCACAAAGCGCTCCGGCGGTGACATCACGCTCCCCCACTGCGCAGGCGCGGCGAACCCCACCGGCTCCACGGCTTCCGTGACGATGCATCTGCGTTGCTGCGCTTTTGGCCAATGGGAATTTAGGCGCCGTGTTTCGCTGCTACAGACAACGGCTAAAGACAACGCCGGCTTCGCTCCATAACTCAGTTAATGCTTTCGCATTAGAAAGAACACGAGCGCCGCGACGGTGTACTTTTGACGCGGCTTGATTTGTATCATCGTATCATAGTGTTGGCTGCAGTAGGAGTTTACGTGAAACGGAGTGTACAAAGGTATTTTTTTTTTTTTTTGTTCTCAGCGAAGGAATCAAATATTCAAAGTTGGGGGTTTGAGTACCTAACCGATGACGGGCGTCCAGCTGAAAAGCTCCGGCGGAGGACTTGGAATTCATTTCGGACCACATGGGGACCTTTGGCGTGGAACTTAAATCTCAATAGCACGGAGTCTCCTCCGCAATGAACCTCCGTCAGGTTGCGGGCCCTTCGGCCGGCATTGAAACCTGTCAACTGGGAATCCGCATGCCGGCACTTTGCCTCGGAGCCACTGTGGCTTTTTTTTTTATTCTTTTTATTTCGGAGTCAACGAGGCGGCCATCCGAGGTAGCAGCAAAACCTTACTATATAGATGATCTCATGTTCTTCCTGTTCAGGCCGTCTTGCCATCCCCATCACAATAAACTGTAACAACAACAACAACTTTATCTCATCCTACGATAGACTATAGCCAGATCTACTGGTCGTCGACAAACCATGCCGGCAGACGATGAATGCCTGGATGAATCGCTATGGCTGAAATTTTAATCGGGCGGGTTCAGAGTCACTAAGCCAGTTGTTTTTCCAACGTATTTAAAAATTCGAAGAGCTATACCGCAAACCTCTTGATAGAAACCATCTAATCATGATGCTATTGTTCTTTTTTTTTTATTTGAACAGTTAACATATAGCTTGCCTTTTGAGATTTCCGGCGTGCGCAAATTTGCGCACCGACGATCTAGGAAGTCATACAGAATTAAAAATTCTAGTGTAGTGCAAATGTTCGAATTTTTGAATAGGGGTTTCGAATAATACGTTATTCGATATTCGCTTCGAAATGAACTGCGATATTTGTATTTTTCGAAGTGTTGATCGCAGCAGGGTAGCTCCGTTGAGCGCGCTTCTTACCGAGCACTGGTGCACTGCGGAGAAGCAACACCCGCGCCACTCGTTTTCGCGGGTGTGGCTTCTACGCAGTACACTGGTGCTTGCCCAAAAGCGCACTCAACGGGTCTAACCCTCCGCAATCAACCACTCCGAAAATTACAAATATCGCAGCCAAGTGCTTAGGATGGAAAGCTTATTTCCGAAGCCGGATTGTGCACGCGCGCGCCTGGTGTATTTAAGCCATTAGCGCCCATTGTAATTTAAAAAGTACAGCCACGTTTTATTTTTTTAGCATTGAGATTAGATTTCGTTTCTGTTAGTTTCTTTTTTAGACCCCAGGTGTCGGGTCTATACGTTTAAATAAGTAGTCGGCGCCTGCATTCCAGTATTACCACTCTTTCCACCCTATAAAGTTGGGAACAACGTGGACAGTGAAGGCGCTTTG
This sequence comes from Ixodes persulcatus, assembly GCA_013358835.2. Classification (NCBI taxonomy): domain Eukaryota; kingdom Metazoa; phylum Arthropoda; class Arachnida; order Ixodida; family Ixodidae; genus Ixodes; species Ixodes persulcatus. The sequence continues at coordinate 21,053 of JABSTQ010009453.1, forward strand.
GTAAGCAAACCGTTCACATTTTTTTCTGGCCATATTATGTTAGGTTTCGTTCTGATATTTGATAAAAGTATTTTAGTATAGAGCAAATACAACGCTGCATATTTTCTTTTGTTCCGCGTTGTATTTCCACATAATGACTGATAAAGATAGGTGTACTTCGTATAGTACAATGGACTTTCGCCCATGTTTTTTTGCAGTCTGCAGTGTTTATAAATCCCGGCGTTTTCTTCGAAAAAAAAAAAGAAAACGTTTTGCCGGTTGAGCGGGGCTTTAGAGGCAGGTCTAGACCACGGTGGAAGAAACACATTTAGGTGATGACTCTCTGTCCAACGCCGCGTCCACATTATGTTCGGCGCACCAAGCGCTTCACTCGCACGGGGATAGATGGCGTTCAAGTATGGGGTCCCTCCCAAACCGACCGCTCCGGTTGTTTCTCCCAGAGGTGGTCCCGCATTCCCCCCTTCACCGCTTCTTGTTGTACCCACGGTAGAAAGAAACACATTTAGGTGATGACTCTCTGTCTGACGCGGCGGCCACATTGTATTCGGCGCACCGAGCGCGCTTCACTCGCACGGGGATAGATGGCGCCCAAGTATGGGGTCCCTCCCAAACCGATTGCTCCGATTGTTTCTCCCAGCGGTGGTCCCGCCCATTCCCTCGCTAACCACTTCTTGTTGTACTTCACCGCCGCCATGCCGCCACCAAGTCGCCAGAGTCCGTAAATCTGTGTTATCTTCTTTCGCTTCTACTTCTCCTTCTTTTTCCTCTTCATCTTCTTCGGGTTAAGGCTCACCTTCGTGCACGATGGTGGCACCTGTGATCGACACAGCACTGAAGTAAAACACGAGGCCAGCCACTGGCCGCACACCACCACCACACCACCACACCGCGAAAAAGGCGAGCACGCTACGCCGCCGACACCATGGCCGCCGAGGAGGACCTCATACCGCAGCGCCCTCCGCGGCGGCACGGTACTAACGGTTCGAGGCTAGCTCCGAACACGATCTGGTCGCTCGCTCCCCTTGGGAAGAGCGGTCAGAGTCATCACCTAAATGCGTTTCTTCCACCGTGGTCTAGACTCTAGACGTTGTCCAGGATGCCGACGAAGACGTCGATAGTCGCCATTATACCTCCTGACCCGTCACCTGACAGAGACGAAGAAAAGGGAGATGATAATGCCGCCAGCAGCGTTCAAGTGAATGATATCTCAGGTAAGAGACTCACATTTTATGAATGTTGAGCAGGTCCTGTTGTCATTCGACACAAAAACTGAATGTATGCATGTTTGTTTAGGTACACTAGAAGTGTACTGCCAAGTGAATGAGACGAACGCTGACAGCCAACCGCGGCGTGCAAAGCGGGCAAAGCTAACAAACCCAAGCTGGGAGAGCAGCAGCCCGGAGTACACGTGGTCATCTACAACAAATGGGGCTGAACAGCGAGAAGGGAAGCTGGAGTCTGACTTCTTAGGCAAGTCTCCAAACGAAATTTTCAGCACAATTCACGATGAACTATTGATCACATCGTCATACAAACTGGCACGTACGCCAAGCAAAAAAATGAGCACGGCTTTTGCTCTTAGCCTGGATGATTTGAGAAAACTAATCGGTATTCTCTTGTTGAGTGGATACCACAAGCTTCCCAGTCAACGGCTGTACTGGTTCCTTGATGAAGACATTGGCATCGTGTGCGTCTCCGAATGCATAAGTAAACAGCTGTACCTCGACATAAAGCGGTTCTTGCATTTAGCCGACAATGACCTGCTTACGGGAACAACAGATAAAATGTATAAGGTGAGTCATTGATTAACTTGCTAAACAAAACATTCAGGCCACATGGCATTTTTCACAAGACACTTTATGTTGATGAGTCCATGGTGAAGTAATTTTGTCACCACCCTTCCAAGCAGTTCATTAGAGGGAAGCCAATTCGTTTTGGATACAAGAACTGGATGCTGTGCAGTGCGGAAGGTTACTGCCACGCATTCGACACTTAGTGCGGAAAGTCCTCCACCACAGACACCAGGCCGCTAGGAAGACTTGTTGTACATTCACTACTTCAGGCCGTGGCAACTCCCACAGACCATCTCGTGTTCTTCGACAATTTGTTTCACTAGTCACGACCTCCTAGTTACGCTGCAGCAACTTGGATTTCGTGCTACTGGAACAATCCGTGAAGATCACCAAAAGAAGTGTCCCCTCGCCTCCAGAAAGGAAATGGAACGCAAGCAGAGAGGCAAATTCTCTTCGGGATTTGACCCAGGTGCTGAAGTACTTTTAGTAAAATGGAAAGATAACAGTGTAGTCACCATCGCAACGACCTACGACAGCACTGAGCCATTATGTCTTTTTTTAAAACGGGGGTCTGCTGTAGAGCAAAGAAAAGTGAGCGTGCCGCAAACAAAGTTGTTCAGCAGCTACAACAGTTGGATGGAAGGTGTAGACCTTTTAGACCAAGCTGCGAACAACTACCAGATTTGTATCCGGGGAAAAAATGGTGGTTGGTGCTGTTCACACAAATGCTCAACGTAGCGGTGGTAAATGCATGGAGAATTCACCAGATTACAGGAGACTAAAGGCTAGATCTTTCGTCATTCACCAGGATTATTACTCGCTACTATCTGCGCCTCGGTGTGCAGGACACGAGAGTGCGAAGGGCTCCAGCATCGGATGCTTTGGATGTTGTGCTAGGCAAGGATGGACACTTTTCATACAAGCTCCCAAAGCAATTGTGTTGCCAATCTTGCCACCAAAGGTCAATGTGGGCCTGCGAGAAGTGCGATCTTACTTTGTGCCTAATGCATGGTTGCTTCAAGAAGTTACATGCACAGAAGTGACTCTCACTGGACTTGACACTCTAAGAGGCCATTGTACTATATTGCCACGCGCGTCGGCGAGCGACCGCGTGCGTGGCCGAGTGGTTACCGCGCTTGACTGTCGCGCAGAAAGTCAAGGTTCGATTCCAGTCAGCGGAATGTTCTTTTATTTATTCTTTCAACATTACGTTCTCGTGAGTTCGAGATCATTCTCATCTGATCGAGTTCCGAATGTTCTAGTCGTCGAACGTTCTAGGCCGATTGTTCCAGAAGCCAACGCGCGTACATAAGGGGCTCCGCGTGGCGATCTGCAGGCGGTTTCGCCACAGCGTTCGATCCCGCTGCTTCGCCGCCTTCGACGCCCGCGACGCTCTGCAGTTATCTTTCGTTTTCCTTTTACTTTTGGGCACAAGTTCGCCCCATTAAACGTTCAGTTTACTCAGTCACTCGCCGCTTCATCACTTGTCATTCGTGACATTTTGGTGGAGGTGCTGGGTATTGCATGCCCCTGCCGCGTACCCCTCCGAGGGCCCGCAGTGCAAGTCCGACGCCAAGCCCCCAAGAACCGAACGAAGACTAGACCGGGATCCGATCAAGCCGCCGGAACCTTGGCCTACCCCCGGAATTAGGACCCTTACCACCAAAGACCAGGCAAACAAGGAGGACGACGATGGCCAACCAGTCGGAGACACCGGCCGCTTCTGCCGTCGTATACCTGCCCGTCGCACCCCGGGCACCGACGCCTTTCCAAGGGGAGATCTACGAGGACGTTGAAGATTGGCTACAGCATTACGAACGAGTGGCCCGCCATAACCAGTGGACACCGGAGCAGTGCCTTCAGAACGTCTACTTTGCTCTGGAAGGCACGGCACGCACCTGGTTCGAGAATCACTAAGCGTCAATTTTGTCGTGGGGAGAATTCCAGGCCGAGCTGCGACGCACGTTTGCCAACCAGCACCGACGACAGCGTGCCGAAGAACTCCTGCGAGCGAAAACCCAAGGTCCGACCGAGAGCGTCACAAGTTTCGTCGAAGACGTTCTTCACCTGATGAATCGCGCCGACCCAACCGCTCCCGAAGAGAAAAAGCTGCGGGTCTTAGTGCGTGGCGTGAAGGAAAACATCTTCGGTGGCCTTGTGCGGAGCCCACCTACTACAGTCGAAGGTTTCATCACTGAAGCAACCAACATCGAGCACGCGCTTCAGGCGCGCGCTTCCCACTACCAGCGATATCCAGGCGTCGCTGCACCCACGCTGCTTAACGGCGACAACACTCCGGGTACGCCGGAAATCCGGGAAATTATCCGGGAGGTCGTCCGGGAGGAACTACGAAGGTTGCTGCCAACCGCCAGTCGTCCGCCAATCCTTTGCATCGCCGAGGCTGTCCGAGAAGAAGTGCATCGGGCGCTCCAACCAGAGGTTCCCGTTACCACGGAGGCACCGGAGGAACCTACGTTGAGCTACGCCGCCATGGCCCGACGCCCGCCGCAAGCTCCCCGCCAAGCCATGGCGCCACCCCGAAGAGACACCCCGACGCCGCAGTACCCCCGACGACAGTAAGATCAGGCGCACATTCACCCAGAGCAACCTGCACCGAGGAAGACAGACGTCTGGAGGACAGCCGACCGACACCCGCTGTGTTACCACTGCGGGGAAGCTGACCATGTGTACCACCGATGCCCATACCGACGACTCGGGCTGCGCGGGTTCCACCCGAACGACCCGCACCCCCGTCATGGTGAACTTCCTAGCGAGATCGACGAGTACCTGCGACGACCCCAGTCCCCCGAGCCTGCGTCCCGCCGAGAGTTCCGGTCGCCGTCGCCACGACGTCCAGCTTCGCCGATACACCGACCCCGACGTGAAAGCCTGTCTCCCCTACGTCGCCGGGAAAACTAGGCGCGGCAACGCCTGGAGGTGGCGTTGCCGAAGACGACCGAAGTAAAGAGCCTCCAAGAACGACGGAGCGCTCCCACTCTCCCGACGCTGCGCATCGCAACGACGCTCCTGCTTCGGTGTCCAACAACCTCAACGTTATCATCGACGGCCACGACGCGACGGCACTCGTCGACACCGGAGCAGACTACTCCGTTCTGAGTGGGAGGCTCTCCCGCCGCCTTCGAAAAGTCATGACGCCGTGGGATGGACCTCAAATACAAACCGCCGGAGGACACCTCATTACACCAGTCGGGAGATGCACTGCTCGCGTCGAGATCCACGGTGAGACGTGCCCTCTGATGTTCGTCGTTCTACAAGACTGTTCTAGAGACGTCATTCTCGGCATGGCCTTTCTGTGTGAATACGGCGCCGTCATCGACCTTGGTGAGAACAGATTGACGCTGCGCAAGCCTGTTCCACCTTCAGAAACCCCAAACAGCGTCAGCCGCCATCCGAGTCGCTGCCGACCACGTGAACCTGCCACCGCGATCAAGTGTTGTCGTACCCGTAGTGACCGATGCAGCTAGCTGCGACGAAGTTGTTCTAGAAGGCAACCTTCAATTGCTTCTGGGAAGAGGAATAGGCGTCGCAAGAGGAGTAGCAGAACTTCAGGATGGCCGCGCTGTGGTCCTCGTGACGAACTTCCGGAACGAAGCGCAACACCTCACAAAAGGTGCAGCAGTGGGCCACGTCGAAGAACTGCGAAACTCCGCCGAAATCGCCGCCATTACTGATGAATCCTGGCCACCTCGACAGGAAAGTACTCCGCCAGCGCAGCTCGACATTGATCCTAAGCTTCCGGGCCCGAAACGACGGCAGCTGACTAACCTCCTCGACGAATACCGCGACTGCTTTGCGACGTCGTCGAAGGTGCGCCAAACCGCCGTTGCGAAGCACCGCATCGTTACCGAGGACGACGCGCGCCCTGTGCATCGATCGCCGTACAGAGTTTCCGCTAAAGAAAGGAAGGTGATCCAGGAGCAAGTTCAAGAGATGCTGAAGGATGACATAATCCAACCTTCAAGTAGTCCATGGGCCTCTCCAGTCGTGCTGGTTAAGAAGAAGGACGGAACGCTTAGGTTCTGTATCGACTACCGGCAGCTGAACGCGGTTACGAAGAAAGACGTCTACCCCCTCCCCCGCATCGACGACACTCTAGACCGGCTGCGCCACTCTCGTTATTTCTCATCGATGGACCTTAAGAGCGGCTACTGGCAGATCGAAGTCGACGAACGGTACCGCGAAAAAAGAGCCTTCGTCACGCCGGATGGACTGTACGAGTTCAAGGTTATGCCCTTCGGACTATGCACGGCGCCAGGAACTTTCCAGCGTGTCATGGACACCGTACTGGCAGGGCTGAAGTGGCAGAGCTGTCTCGTCTACCTTGACGACGTCGTAGTATTTTCAACTGACTTCGACGAGCACTTGCGACGACTCCGAGCTGTTCTCCAAGCCATAAAGACCGCCGGACTCACCCTCAAGCCGTCAAAGTGCCGGTTCGCCTATGACGAACTGAAATTCCTAGGTCAAGTGGTTAGTAACGAAGGCGTCCGTCCAGACCCCGAGAAAACTCGCGCCGTCGCGGCATTTCCAGCGCCCACAGACAAGAAGGCTTTGTGAAGATTCCTTGGTCTTTGTGCCTACTATCGACGCTTCGTTCGGGATTTCGCAAGGATTTCCGCACCGCTCACTAAACTCGAAGGACGCCGAGAAGTTCGAATGGGCCGAGGAGCAGCAGCACGCATTCGACGAGCTGAAGCAACGACTCCAGACTCCTCCTGTTCTTGGACACTTCGATCAAGACGTGGAAACCGAGATTCATACGGACGCAAGTAACGAAGGACTTGGTGCGGTACTGGTTCAAGTGCAAGAAGGCACCGAGCGAGTCATCGCCTACGCGAGTCGAACACTGTCCAAAGCGGAGAGAAATTACTCCACGACTGAAAAGGAATGTCTTGCGGTCGTCTGGGCGATCACGAAGTTTCGTCCGTACTTGTACGGGGGCCCTTTCCGCGTTGTCACGGACCACCACTCGCTCTGCTGGCTTGCGAACCTAAAGGACCCGTCCGAACGTCTCGCTCGATGGAGTCTCCGACTGCAGGAGTTCAACATGACTGTTGTCTACAAGTCAGGCCGCAAGCACAGCGACGCCGATTGCCTGTCCAGAGCCCCTGTCGAGACATCTCCCGGTAGCAGCGATGACGATGACGACGAGTGCTTCCTAGGCGCAGTGAACACCGACGACATGGCGCGACGTCAAAGAGACGATCCTGAGTTGCGCGCGCTAATCGAGCACCTCGAAGGACGAGGGTATACTGTCCCCCGTCTTCTTGAGAGCCCTGCCGACTTTTGTCCTCCGACTAGGTGTACTTTACAAGGAAAACTTCGGAGACAACAGTACGCCGTGGCTGCTGGTAATCCCTACCGACCTTAGAGCGGAGATCTTCCAAGCCTGCCACGACGACCCGACGTCCGGACACCTTGGTTACAGCCGTACGCTGGCCCAAGCTACCGAAGACCGTTCATTTCTATACACGGTCGTGCCACGAGTGCCAGCGACGCAAGAAACCGCCGACGAAGCCGGCAGGTCTCCTGCAGCCGATTGCTCCCCCGAGTGCACCATTCCAGCAGATCAGAATGGATCTACTTGGTCCTTTCCCACCATTGACGCAAGGAAACAGACGGATTATCGTCGCCACAGATTATCTCACGCGGTACGCCGAAACGAAAACCCTTCCTGCAGGGACTGCTGTGGAAGTCGCCAAGTTTTTTTATCGAGTCCATCGTCCTCCGGCACGGCGCTCCCGAAGTTTTGATCTCAGACCGGGGATCATCGTTCATGGCCCAGCTGACGCAAGAAATCCTTCGTTTCAGCCACACCAGCCATCGGCGCACCACTGCATGCGTACCACCCCCAGACCAACGGGCTGACGGAGAGACTCAACAAGACCATCGCCGACATGATCTCTATGTACGTCGACGTGGAGCACAAGACATGGGACGAGGTGTTGCCGTACGTCACATTTGCCTACAACACGGCCGTGCAGGAGACCACCGGGGTGACACCCTTCCAACTGGTTCATGGTCGCAAAGTAATGACAATGCTGGACGCGATGTTACCCCACGAACCGGCTGTCGACGGAAGTGACGACGCCCAGGTGGTTGCCCAACGGGCAGAAGAAGTCCGCCAGCTCGCCAGACACCGTATTCAAGCCCAACAACGTGTTGACACTAACCGCTACAACCTTCGTCGTCGGGACGTCCACTTCCAGCCCGGAGACAGGGTGTGGGTGTGGACACCGATCCGCCGCCGTGGTCTCAGCGAGAAACTCCTAAAGCGCTACTTCGGGCCCTACAAAGTGCTTCGTCGACTCGGGGATCTGAACTATGAGGTGATGCCCGACGGAAAACGGACTTCATCACGTCGCCCTCCACGTCCGGAAGTCGTCCACGTCGTGCGCCTCAAGCCGTACTACGCGCGATAAGACTGCGAACTATGATCTTGTGCAACACTTGATAGGATTGTGTTTTTCCAGCCTCCGTTTTTTTCCATTATTTTTGTCATGCTTAGTTTTATTTCCTTTCACGTGGCATCGAGACGATGCCTTTTTAAAGGGGGGAGTAATGCCACGCGCGTCGGCGAGCGACCGCGTGCGTGGCCGAGTGGTTACCGCGCTTGATTGTCGCGCGGAAAGTCAAGGTTCGATTCCAGTCAGCGGAATGCTCTTTTATTTATTCTTTCAACATTACGTTCACGTGAGTTCGAGATCATTCTCATCTGATCGAGTTCCGAATGAATAAAGCCAACGCGCGTAAGTACATAAGGGGCTCCGCGTGGCGATCTGCAGAAGGTTTCGCCACAGCGTTCGATTCCGCTGCTTCGCCGCCTTCGACGCCCGCGACGCTCTGCTGTTATCTTTCTTTTTCCTTTTACTTTTGGGCACAAGTTCGCCCCATTAAACGTTCAGTTTACTCAGTCACTCGCCGCTTCATCACTTGTCATTCGTGACAATATAAAGTTCGGTGCAATAAGATTTAAAAAAAAAATCTCACAAAACTTTTCACATGTTGTTCCGGCACCTACATACATATGTGTACAAACTTTCAATCGAATTGGATGGCTAGATATTTTGTGGGCCTTAATAGGTTAAAACAAAACTTCATTAATGTTGCTTTCTACATCGCAGTAAAAGTTTCAAAATTAAACTGGCATGCATGAGTATATGTTAAGCAGAAATGTCCTGACAACTTGTATTTGCATATAGCAAGAATATTTATAAATCCCCTCAATTAGGCCTGGCTTTTAATTTAATGACAAATCCGTCGTCTACTTGCCATCCCAATGTAGGCATTGAACTTTCATTGCCTAGAGTTAATAACTCTAGGTATGCTAAAATTACCTTACTTTTGATATGGACAAGTGGAAGCTTGGCAACAACCTTCACCAGTGGATAACGACACTTCGTCATTTTTGGCGCTTAAAATCATCGTTTTCAGTTATCGTACGCTTTACCTAGATTATCAAGAAACGGTTTTCAGTCCTCTGGAAGTATTGAAACAGACTACGACAGAGACAAACGATATCGCAATGAAATTCCTGACAGCGTATATATCTAAAGCACAAAAAGTCCCATTTTCAAATCCTAACGATCTCGGATTGCGCCCACTTTGCACGAAGCTCCGAAATCGCGGCGCCCGCAAGGAACTGGCAAAGGGAGTGCCGATTATTTTAGTGGCTATAGCATGCAAGAAAGTGAACTTTGAGCGCCGAAGATAGCTTTATCAGACGACGAAATTCTTGTCCAGCTCGCTTGCACCTTTGCATTTAATTGCATTATCATCATAACCTTAAAATGCAAACCTTTTACCTTTGTTGTTGTTAGACTGGTGGCAGCTGATAAAACAGATTTTCTCTACTGACATCTAACTCCCGGTTAGCTCAGTTGGTAGAGCGCTCCACTGAAAATGGAGAGGTCCCTGGTTCAATAACAGGACCAGGCGGAGTTTTTCGGTCGCGCACCAGTCACCTAGCTGTGTTTGGAGATTTATGTTTGTCCTTTGTCCCTCTTGCTCCCATTGCCCAAGGATTATTTTCGTCATGCTTGTCCAGCTCGCTTGCACCCTTGCATTCAAACGCATTATCATTACAGCTTTATCATGTTTGCAAATGTTTACGTGCCTCCTCCAACAAACCAGCAAGCGAGCGTTGGCCAGGTGCCCTGCCTGCAATCCGATATGAAACACAAAACACACGAGCTGTGGTAGATTACGACGCTTGTTTGGAATCAGAAGTGTCCTTTCGTGACACCTGTTTTCAGCAACATTCATTTGTTTATAAAAGAAAGAGTAAAAAAGCGGTTTTCTTGTTATTGTTGCTAAAAATAATTATGGAGTCTGATCTTTGCAAAACTTTCCGCTGGTGCTCGCGCTGCAGATCCCAGGGAACCTGGGTTGAATCCTCGCCCGCACCTCTTTCGACCTGGACGAGCCTCGTACTGATGTGCGGTCGTTTATCACTACTGCGTGCTACACATTTCAAGACCCCAGGCTGACAGTGGCACTACACTGGCTAAATTTGCCATGTGAAGCGGATACCCAGACGCCGTCCAAACATACACATAACACAATTACTTTAACAGGGGGCTTTAGTTTTCGTGATGTGTTTGAGGTTGTCTTCCAAGTATGGCGTCAAATGCGCCAGTTCACGAGGACCGTGCCTCGTGCGCCCCTTGAAAGCAAATGGCGTCCCAGCACTGAATCGAGTGGTATGAGCGTCGAGACGTTTCGGTGGCGCTCCCTTATGGTTTCCATCCGTGACGTCACGACCATGATTTGCCCAGTGAGGGGGGGTACTGTTCGTGCATGCAGCGTCTATGAACAGTTCCGTAACTGAGTTAATCTAATAACGTTGGATTTGCCTCATCGTGACGTCACGAGTTGTGATCCTGGCTACTTATTATCAGTTGCGACGTCAAGTTTGATGGTGGGCGTAAAAAGCACGGTGGAAGCTGCAAGTAATCGCGTTCTTCGATACCATTCAAGTTGGAGGTCGGACAATGCTCTTATGACCATCTTCTGGTCTATCGCGGAAAGCCGACCACAGCGGCGCTTTTGGTCGTGCACGTCGCCATATTTGGAAGCGGCCGTGCACGCTCTTGGCGCGTGTCTCGCGCGTTCTCCCAAGTTCCAACAATGGTTGTCGGTACTTATAAGAAACACGTGGAGCGAACGCTCGCGCTGCAGAACCCTGGGATCCCGAGTTCAATCACCACTCCTGCCCGTTTCGATCTGGATGAGCATCGTACCGGCGTGCGGTCGTGTATCACTACTGCGTGGTGCACGATAAAGGGGCACGGAAACGAAAGTTTTGCACTTATTTCCTTGTTTAGATGTGGTCTACGTTGTGCCGGTAGCCCAGAAACATTAGGCTAGACTAGTGTTTCTGGGCTGCCGGCAGGAAAGTCAAGAAAATTAATCTTAAAACTAACTAACAAATTTCAAAATTGCATCTAGTGGCGGTCTGTGAAGCTCCGTTGGTATGTCGCCACGTCATGAGTTCCTTAGAAACGGCGCCAGTTCGCGGCAGTGTGCCTCGCTCGCGGAGTTACTTTGTCCTAAATGTGACTTGGCGTAGAAAGATAATGCGTTGACTGCGTTGTATATGGGTTGTTTCATCTCAACTCAGGCACGGATTTTGGGTCGAATTTCTAATTTTGACGAAAAAAATATATGCTTTGGGGGCATTTCTCAAATGAAGGAGGGCGCAAATCGCATGTTCCCCCGATCTTTTGTTGTCGAGTTATGGACATTTTAAGCAGCCGAGGCGCAAACTGACCTTTTTTTCTCGCCTGTCGGAGGTTTCATGTTTCACTCCTTTCTACTTTTTGCCCCTTTTTTTGTTAGTGCAATGCAACTTTTTGGGGCCCCTCTCAGAATAGGGATTATTTATGGTCAATAAGTTTATTGGGATTATTTATCTTCACTTTTGTTTTAAATATTGTCAAAGTGTGTCCCTTTGACAATATTTGTTAAAGTTGGACCAGCTCTTCCATGTGACCTATTTAAGATATCGCAACATATTTAGTATTTTCAGAAAGTTAAGAGTATATTCTTTCTATTGATATCAAATTTAACGTTGTGTGTAAAAGGGAAAGGGCAGTGAATTTTCGTAAATCAAGGACTATTTCAAAATATTAGCAAATTGGAGTTCGATTTTCTAAAACAAAACACCTTTTATTTGGCTGATTTTTTCTCTAGCTAGCTACTGCAGTGCTTTATAAGGTAATATATATTGAAAATGTAATATTTTGTTCGTATGGCAGCTGTAAGAGCTTTAAATCTGATTTTGTTCGACTGTTTTGTCAGTAAATCAACTTACTCGCAAAAATACAGTAGTTCAAAATTGGCGCCTCTTAATTTTTTAATAGATACCTGTGAACACACTTATTCTCTGATCAAAAATTTTAACGCGATTATTTATATGAAATATATTTTAGAAAATTTGTCAATATGACGTTTTCGGACGATATGTGTGAATGTTTACCAGCTCTTCCGTGTGACCTATATGAGGTGTCGTAACATATTTGGAATTTTCACAAAGCTTAGAGTATACTCCTTCTAATGATAACAAATTTGACGTTGTGTGTAAGAGAGAAAGAACAGTATTTTTTCGTAAAGGAAGGACGATTTCAAAACTTTTGCGAATCGGAGATCGATTTTCTAAAAAGCATACCTCTTTTTGGCAACGTTTTTTCTCTAGCTACCTTTACAGTGCTTAATAATGTAAAATAAACAGAAAATGTATTATTTTGTTTGTATGGCGGCTGTAAAAGCTTACATTTAAGTTTTTGTTCACTTGACGCCCAGTAATACAAGTGACTCACAAAAATACACTAACTCATAATTAACGCCTCTGAAATTTTGAGTAACTACCTGTAAATTCCTTTAATAAAAGAAGATGCAAACGGCGAGTTATGCTAATAAAGCGTCTGAGTCAGAATATGGTTAATTTTTTTTTTTTATTGTCGAACCGCCTCTTCACAACAATATTTGACGAAGTTAAGCAAGCAGTGCTGTGTGACCTAATCAATATATTTTTATGATCTTTACATCACCGTAAAGCTCCAATTAAGCTCTTTCTTTTGAGTATAATATGAATATTTGGCGCTAAACATGTAACGGGGAACATTTGCCTGAAAAACGAATATTTAGGAAGACTTGCAAGTTTGAAGTCGATTTTCTAAAAAAAATAACACCTTTCATTTTTTTTTTTTCATTTTTTATTTACAGTTAGGTAATATAGTAGTCTGTTAGGAACTACCAACAGAAATTGTAATATATTGTTTGTATGGCCGCTATTAGGACTCGAATCTCGTGCTATGAGCGTTTTGAACGGGACTTCGCATAGACGCTCAGCTGAGCAGAATTTTGACCTATGTAAGGTTTTCTATTTAATGTTAGTACCTACCTCAATATCTGAGCGCAAAAGCCAGTGAAGCAACAATACTTATCCTAACAATATTTATTTACTTGTCACTGGTGTGATTTGCAAGGTGTGTGAGCTTGGCCCTATGTATTGACGCAGAAGATACGTAACATCTAGACTCCCGGACAAACTTAAGTCAAGAGGAAAAAGTCTAAGTAACCCGGCATGAATCACTGAAAATAGAAATGAAACCTGAACAGATGACTAACACATTTGAAGCCTTACATGCTACGAAATGCTCGTTATTTTACTTAGAGTCCGTACGTGCACAAAATAAACCGTACTTCCTAATGCGTCAGATACTAAATCGCACATATTTATATGCACGGCATATCTGTTCGACATAAGAAAATATGACAATTATATATCAAGTTCGGTATTTCAAACTCAAAGCCGAAAGCAAAAGGCCCCAGAGGAATTCTCTAACGATCTGCATTCCCCCGTATTGGGAGGAAGTAAGCGCTGTGCCCGCACTTGTGGATGCGGACTTCTAAGTAATCTTTTTTAAAGTACACTACTCCAAATTTTATTAATGCTTATGGTTGGATATTGAGGTAACTGCTAACGATAAATAGAAAACCTTGCATAGGCCAAAATTCTGCTCAGCAGAGCGCCTGTCCGAAGTCCCGTTCAAAACGCTCATAGCACGAGATTTGAGTCTTAATAGCGGCCATACAAACAATATATTACAATTTCTGTTGATAGTTCCTGATAGACTACTATATTACCTAACTATGAATGAAAAATGAAAGAAATAAAAGGTGGGGTTTTTTAGAAAATCAACTCCAAACTTGCTAGTTTTTCGAAATATTCGTTTTTCAGGCACATGTAGCGCATTATATATTTACCTCAAAATATCTAAATTACACTCAAAAGAAAGAACTTAATTGAAGCTTTACGGTGATGTAAAGATCATAAAAATAGGTTGATTAGGTCACACAGCACAGCTTGCTGAACTGCGTCAAATATCGTCGCAAAGAGGCGGTCTGACAAATAGAAAGAAACTAACATTGAAGATGTTATGACCTAGACGCTTAATTAGCATAAAAAAGCATATCTCGAGAGTGTTCCCAAAAAGTTATATTGATGTAGCGTAAAAAGTAGGGAGAAGGGATGGAGCGAAATATGGGACCCCCGATAAGCTGGAAAAACGTCAGTTTCCACCTTGCCCGCTTCAACGGTTCATAACTTGAGAACAAAAAGTCCGACGAACTTGCGGTTTGCGTCTCCTGTTATTAAAGAAATTGCCCAAGAAAGTGTATTTCTTAAAAAAAAAAATTAAAAATTCGACCCCAAATTTGTGCCTGAGTTGAGGTGAAATCACCCATATGTTATAGCAATTCCACAGTGCTTCTGCAACGTAGATCCCGCACCATCAAGATCGCCGCTATTTGCCGACGTTAGGTCGGAGCTTGCTCTGAGGATCCGGGTATTTCTGCCAGTTCTACGATAATAAGATTCGATCAACAATTCTCTTAGGTTTCCGACGGCCAAGGAAGTGCGGAAACGATACATTTTGGCCGTTGATCACGGCGGTGACTGGACCCCATCGAAGTCGAGCGTGGTGTGCTCCGCGCACTTCTAAGTGTCAATAAAACATCTCCCAAACTCGTGTCAAGATGAGCTGGTTCAATTTGTTGCGACAGCAATAAACCAACCCAGTGGACGACCTGCATAGCGGTCGAAACGAAAAGAAAGAAGCCAAACATATTGTAGCGTGATATAACACGAGAGCGGTGAGAGCGCAGCTATCATTTGCAGGCGAGCGCGGAAATCATCGCCGTAAAAATGCCTAAGTATTGATCCAACCTGTCGGGTCGACATAGTTACGCAATAATGTGCGTATATAATTTATTCTTGCTTTGGCTACTGTAGTAATTAGTGGCCAGGAGATAAAAAAGAATACTCCCCGCTGACGAATGGTACATTACCCAAAACACGCCAACAGGCAATCGTTACAGCGCTGACGTTCCACGTTGAATAGGAAGTATTCACTGGCGGCCATAGTTGTGTGCGCGACTGCTGAGCGCGTGCTGATGGCGAGCTTCCACAGTTCTTTTGTAACGTGCATTTTGCACCCTCAAGATTGCCGGTCTTAGCATGTGGGCTCGTTCTGAGCATGCGCTCTAGACAGCACCCACAAATATGGCGCCCAGTGAATACTCCTTATACTATCGTTTTCAGGATGGCAACGGTCTGAGAAAACAGAATGCATTTACTTTATAATTGAGGGTACATAAGGAAGCGGAGCAGCCGTAGAATTGGTCGGCTGGGCGCGGGACACATTTTCTAGCTGTGATGACTGATAAATAAAAACCACCAGCACAACGCTTCCTACTACCCGCAGCCATCAACAACGCGACGGCCACGTGCTTTGGTCACGTTGGCCCGATCAGTGAGGAAGGTAAGGAGGAAAATGAGAAAGAGCCGAGGCGACAAGTAGCATAGCTTGTGGGGGCTACGCGACTGACGTCATGCCCTCTCCTACCCTTCTAATGTCCTTGGCTGCTAGGGTAGGGCGTACTAGGGTGCCTACATGTTTCCGCTCCGCTTTAGGGTGGCGCCAACTTCTTGTTACCCTTTCCCAGATCCTCTTCCACCGCCATTTTTTCCCACTTCTTTTTTCCGAAAACAAAAGAGCGCGCGTGAGAGGAGAACTTCTCCCATCTGCCGTGGAGGCGCTGCACATCGGCGAGTGGTCTCGTGAGCTGAAAGCTATTAGCGGCGAGATGTTTTGGTGGCGCCCTCCTGTGGTTCCCCCTTGTGACGTCATTACCTTGCAAACAACAAGTTCGATGGTGTTTGTTATTAGCATGGTGGAAGCTTGAAATCATTGCGCTCTCAAAGAAACACTGCCAACACCGTCAAAATTAAAGTTCTTTCATTCCTCTTATTTCCGTCGATGATAAATCCCCTTTCCGACGTCATAGTCAGCGTTCGGCCAATCGTGGAAGGCCGACCACAGCGACGCTTTCGGTCGCGCACGGGGCTAATACTCCGTTTCACCTTATGTTGTACCGCAGACAAGGCTAGAAGCGCGAGCTCATAGCGTTGGGAGCTACTCTTAACGCACGAGAGCTTGTGCCGCCGAGATGTGCCTTATAGAGCAAGGAGCTCGCGCTTGTAGTCTTTCCTGCGGTACATCATAAGGTGAAAAAGAGTATAGAAAAGGCGCCCAACGCGCTCTTGCTTCGCGACCCAGAGAAAATATCTGCCCGTCATTGGCTTCGCCGATACCGAGGCGCTGTCGCGGTTGCAAAAGGCCGCAAAAATCGCTTGTCCCCCACCTTTGCACCACTTTGCGCGGAGAAAATATCGCAGTTTTACCCTGTGCTCGCATGCGTGGTTTGTGTTTTCGGTCGTTTTTTTGCTCGTTTCTATAGTTTCATGGCGATAACCACTGATGGATGAGAAAGAAGAGACGTAGACAGCCGCCTTTTGTCTGTCTCTGCACAGTTTTAAACTGTGCAGATGGGTTACGGAGCAAGCGATGCCTAAAAACTGTTGCGTGCCGCGTTGTAAGTCAAATGCTGCGAGAGATCCGGAACTCTGCTATCACGAGCTTCCGTCTAGAGAGAAATTTTGGGATGCCTGGTTGAAGGACATTTCGCGAGGAATGCAGCGAGAAGGGCAGCCAGTGGCAACCAAGCTCCAGGAGCGTCGTGCGCTTCCTTCATTTTAAAGGCCGACGTACACTTCGCGCTTTCCACTTTTGCCCGTCACCTCCTTTCCTATATCCTTCACATTTTACCTTGCCCCAACCTGGCTCCCCCTCGCAGCTTAGGAGAGGGGAGCGCTATGTGGATTATCTTCCCCGCAGAAAACCGAGGTTGTACATATAGGCATTTAAGGCGGAGGACTACAAGGTAGGGATGAAGCGGAAGGTACTGCGACCGATAGCGGTGCCGACTCAATTCCCATTGTATTCCAGCAGGTTCAAAGAGACGCAGAACGCTTTTTCGTGTGCCACCTAACGCGTCCACGTCGCATGCGAGCGGTAGAAGCCGACAACGCAAAATGCAGTCCCCTGCAGAAAGAAGACAAGCTGTTGATGAGTGCGTGGCTATTGAACCTTGCCTGCAAAAAGAGTTTGAAGTGGAAGAATGTCATGCGTCATTCAATTTGACAGCTATAGGCTTCATGGATGATGCCAAGAAAAACGCGCACCGCCTTCAAATACAAGCCAAACGACTGAACGAGCGAATTAAAAAACTGCGACAAACCTGCGACGAATTTCAAGACAGATTTAAGCAAGGAAGGCTAATGTGTAGAACCCGCTCAACTTGCAGGTGACGTGTCCTGAATGCAAGCTGTAACTTAAGGGAAATGAATCTCGTGACGGCGAAAATCAGTTCGTGTTTAGCCTTGACCAAAGAGGACTCAGCTATCCACGACCTGAAGCTGTCTGGCCGTGCAAGCTCGTCTGCACCTTTGTCGAGAGGGCTCTACAGTTGGCAGAGATTCGTCGTTCTGGACGGATTGACAAGGTTCTCTCGAGCGCTGAGCTTCCACACCTTATGGACTGCCCGCTGATGTGGTGTACTAACTGCAGAGACCGTTACCACAGCTAAGAACTCTGCGAGCTTTTTCTCGGGAAGCTCCTCAGACCTCTTCTGGCTAACTCGGCTGGTGACCTAAACAGCTCTCTATAGAATATATTGAGACTTTCGCGGAAGCCTCTTTCCCGAAAGGTATTCCGCTTGCGAACTATATGACTCCCTTGATCTGTTCGTGAACAATGAAGTTTATATTGCAGAAGTTATGCACGAGGAATGCCTTTCTTATTGTCCCTCACAGATAAATAAAAGGCACAGCTCGAGCGTGCTCGAGCATCGGTTAAAATCGTAAATCATACGACCTAGCTATATCCAACTATAACTCATTACAGTGGTAATAGAAACGGGGACGGGAACAATAAACGACAATTCGCTCATACTGCCAGCTGATGCGGCTCTAACGCGCAGCCTGCAGCTGAGTGAGCTCCTCGCAGAAAGAATTATGTGCTTCTATTCGGCACAGATGTGTCACATCATTCATGCAATCTGGCACTCGTTTCAAATGAGACTTGCCGCTTCACGAAAAACAATCTAAATAGCCACACCTAGGGTGCCTACATGTTTCCG
The DNA here is from genome assembly GCA_013358835.2 of Ixodes persulcatus. Lineage (NCBI taxonomy): Eukaryota > Metazoa > Arthropoda > Arachnida > Ixodida > Ixodidae > Ixodes > Ixodes persulcatus. Next base: position 39,412 of record JABSTQ010009453.1, read on the forward strand.
TCGCTCCGGAAACGGAGCGGAAACATGTAGGCACCCTAGCCACACCGGGCCGCGCCGGGCGGACTGCGCCTCTCTCGCCGATAACGAGCGCCACGGCTGGCGCTGCGGGGTAAAGTAGAACTATCGCTCTCACCGGCGGCGCGAGACATACGGCAGGGCCGCTCCCAAGGGGAGTCCCTTATCAAGCGGCCGTGACAGTACCCATGGCAGTGCAGGAACTTTTGACGTCACGAGCCCGATACGCATTGCGCTTCTTGATGGCCGACTGACTTTGAAGCGAGAGGTAGAGAGCTCGCGGTCCCGTGATTTTGTTCCCGTACCCCGTTAAAGGGGCCCTGCAATCATATTTAAGCGTCTACCTTTTTTGCGGGTTCCAAGTCTCTTGGGGTTCGGGCAAGCCAGCGGGCACGGAGAGAGTAACTAAATATCAGTGCGTCATATTTTAACCGGACGACGCGGAAACCTCCTCTACCGACGAGGGCGACCCGCGGTACCGAAAGCGCGCGATATGTGACGTCTTTGGTCCGGGGCTTACTACTGGTCAGAGCCGCAAAAAGCTTCTTTTTAGACGAAATACAAAATATAAGTGGCGCGAACCGATTTAATTATTTTAAAAGTAGTTTTTGTTCAGTATTTTATATCAGAAAAGATACAAATGCAGTTTATAAAGTACGAAAACAAGAAATGACCCGTCGACATACCCGCCACCAAGCGATGGAAAAGGCGGCGCATACTAGAAAGGAATAGTGGGATCAGGCGCCAACACGAAAAGGTCCCGGATGTACGCGGCGGCGCTACGGTCGTAAGGACAGGAGGATCCGACCGGCTCCGAGCGTTCCGAAGACCTTCGGCGAGAAGCTTTGTCTTGCGTTTTAGCCGTTTCGCGGTATGGCAGCGCGAAGTGGCTCCCATTCTGAACTGATCTTTACCCCGTGTTTGCTGTCGTTTGTGGCCAATGAAGTGTCATGCCAAATTAGTGTTTAATCGCGCAGCAAATGCAATGAGAGCCGCTCTGGCTGCCCGCTGCATACAGCCTATCCAGGACGTGCTTTAGTGGCGCCCTCTCGCGCCGTCGACACGGAGTGCGGCGGCTGTGAGCGGTCGCTGAGCTCACTACCCCTCCTCTAGTTCACGGCCACTCAAGCAACCAAGAACGTCATGAGGGAGGCTATTTTTTTGCTTGTTTTTGTAATCTTAATTTTCCTATAACTTTGAAAATAAAGCGAATTTCGAGAAAAGAAAAGTTTCACTGAGTTACTACGTTCAGTGCGCTCAGGTTCGGTGCAAAATAAAAAACAGTAAAAAGTCCTTGTAGGGCCCCTTTAAAGGGGTCGTGAAACGTTTTTCGAAAATTCTGCGCATGTGCGATATTTTGATTGCCGGTCCTCTATTAGGTAACCCACGCGCATTCGTTTTATCGTCCGGATTAATTTATTAGCGTAAAACGACAATTTCGGTTTCCCGGGCAGCTTCCCTCTCAATTCTACGGCTACGTCACATCAAGACAGCCAATCGGAAAGTTTTACTTTCTGACGTCACGCGTAGAAGTCAAAGGCGAACCAGGGGGGCTATGTTGCGCTTTTTGGACTCCCAGGAGACTAGGGAGAGGGAAGTGACGTCAACAACGCAGCAAATGCAGATTGGATGTTGATTTTGTTTTCTTCTGTCAACATCCAATCTGCGTTTCTCTAGTCGTTGACGTCACTTCCCTCTTCCAAGTCTCCTGGGAGTCCAAAAAGCGCAACATAGCCCCCCAGATACGTTCCTCAGATGCAAGATGTCCGATCGGCTGGCCCTCCCCGAGCTTCAGCGTCGATTAATCGAGCGAAGCAGACTTCTCGGCTTTCTGCCTTATGCGGACACCCCCCTCCGAGGAGTACGAGACCGCTCACCATCCGACGGCGGCACCAACAGCGAAGACGGGGCGAGCTCTGAGCAGCGAGGTTCGCAGTCAATGGCTCGAAGCCAGGCCGCTCTTTGCTGTGGATCGTCCGGTAACTTATGCAACCGAATGTCGTTCGTTTTACCATACCTCGTGCTGCACTCTCTCACAAGACACACGGTCGGCATGGCGAGTGCTAAAGCGCGCACACAACAGACGCCTACGACGCCAAGCACACACAACAACCTAAACTTGATAAAAACAAAACAGCGCAAAGACAAGGACGAAGTAGAAGAAACCACAGGACACAGCGCTGCGCTGTGTCCTGTGGTTTCTTCTACTTCGTCTTTGTCCTTGCGTTGTTTTGTTTTTATCAAGTCTACTTATCAACTAGCCCAAACTTCTACGTTAATCAACCTAAACTTGCCGCGCACAGAAAATGCGCAGCGGCGAGCAGACGACGGGGCGACAGGAGCGGGGAGTAGCCGACGTTGCTATGGTTGCCGGACGATGGAATTCTCGAATGTGTCAGAAAACGAAACTTACCTGCAGTCATGTGATATAGTACTTCCGAATTAGTTTTAGAACGCCAGTAACATCCTCACTATTTTCATAACTTACTTTTTATTATTGGAACACAATATAGAATACAGTAGATCCTCAATTTTACACAGGTCTTATTGTGACGTTTTGTTGCTCATCCTGGGCAACGGTGTCGCATAGTCGTTCCAGGCACCCCAAGAAACACTATTTTCAAACACTGTTTATAAAATGTGGACGTAATTTTTCGCCGTGATATTTGGGATTTGGGATCTTTGAGATCTCATCAGTTTTATAAAATTAAGACTGTTCATATCTATTTTCTTTGCACGACCCCTTTAAGGCTGCATTCACTCACGCGTTCGTAATGACCCCGCGAAGGGGATCAGCTCGTTTTCATCATCAACTGCGCGTGAATTTGTATTTCGTCTTGAAGCAACCGCGTTCGTAACCACTTTGCGGATACGGTTCAGTCGCTAGTGTGAAAGTGGCGTAAAGGAGCCATGAAACGATTTTTCTACTTTCGCTAAATACGGCTTATAATCGCTCCCTAGCGTTAGTTACTGAATAAACATGCCTTAGCTTTCCTTTCTACTTCAAGGCAATGGCAGTCGCCAAACAAACTCGGCAGATATGGGCATCGTTCTTGCCCTCAACTCGAAGCCAGAACAAGCGGCCACGTGACCTAGTGCCTATCCTATAACGCCAGCGTTAATCACAGCCACGCGCTGGCGGGCTGGCAAAGTTGAAAACGCGTGTTGAGCTCCATGCATTGTTAAAGTTCGGCTATTCTCAGCACCGCAATGGTTAAACCCGACACGCTACCAGAGTGTCCGCCGCATTGCTTGTTACGAGCCGAAGTCAAGGCTCACGCAGTTCTCGTGTCCAATCCATGAACCGCGTTCGACTGTCGTCAGCGGGTTGGTTTTGATCCCACAATTGCGTCGTCAAGCTTTGAGAAGGCAAGACTCAGAGAAATGGTCCCCCTTTAACCTTGCGATTTCACCGCAACAAAAAGAAGAAGAAAAATAGTAGGTGTTTAATGGCACAGCGGCAACCGCAACAAAAAGGGAATTTTCAGTCCGTGGCGGTCTTTGCTTATGCCTCTGTAAAGTCCTAAACATTCCTACCCGACATCGTTTCAAAACCCCTTTAAAGACACCAGATTTCTTACCTACGTTTCTTATCTAAAGCTGAGACAGACACACATTGGGACTAACTTACGGCCGCATAGACGATTGCAAGCTGAGTGACTCACTTCCGCCATGTCTGTGCTCGTGCAAGCATGCCCGTGCAATTGCAAGTGTTTCAAAGCATAGCTTCCTCTATAGGCAACCTGCAATGCTGTTTAGTTTGGCGCTATCTAGCGACTAAAGCAAGAAATATTGGGTATGCCTGGGAGTGGCGGATTCATTGTTCAAACGTAAGCTATTACTCTGGCTGCGCTGCTTAGCCTAGTGTCTGAAGCAAGAAATTCTGGGTAGGAAAGGAAGTCGTGATGGCGTAACATGACAATACGGCGAAAGCTACGGCCCTGGCGGGCCAGTCGGAACGTGACTACGTATCACCGGAGAGCGCTTCTACAGCGAAGAAGTATCGGGCATTTCGCTGCGTCATGCTCAAATATGTGTTCGTTGCGCTCGTACACGCAGCGCATATCGAAGCCATCGGCAAGCAATAGGGGGCTTATCGTTCACCCTACCACTCTTCGGGCGACGCCTGGCTGATACCGGCCGGTTATACTGACAAAGCCTGGCAGATCGCAACGTGACGCGGCCGACAAAAGTGAAAAGGTAGAGCGGCAGACAACGGATGAGAGGAGAGGCATGTAACGGGCGCCCCGCTGTGGCTAGACGCCGAAACACACTTGTTCCGAGCATGGCCTCCGAGATCCTGAAGCGCGCGCGCGAAGGCTTCTCCGGCCGTCTCATTCGACGATTCGAGTCGCTCCCCAGCAGTACGAGTGTAATTCTGCTAACTCCGTCGGTCACCGCGAGGGGGCGATGTCTGCCCAGTCATAACAGAGGGGCGAGCCGTCAGCTTCGCCGGTATGAGACCTGCACTGGTACGGGCCAGACCTCGGGCCACGGGCCGGCCCAGCTCGCGGGCTGGGCTCGGGCTTCATGGCTAAATTCATGAAGGGGCCGGGCCGGGTACGCGCCTTGCATTCAAGTCTGCAAGGGGGGTCAAAGCGGGCCAAGCCGACCGTTACTTTTTCTTTTAGCGGCATGTTCTTCGGAAGCGTGTTCGGGGGTTGGGAGGGGAACCACAGTGGGGGAGAAACAGATGCTGAAGCATGTGTGTGTGCATGTATGTTTTTGTACGGTTCAGTCTGTGCAGCAAATGCTCTTCCAGAGGACTAGCGGCGCGGCGTTCCTTTTCGTTCCCGGCGGCGCCGGCATCATACCATCGCTTCTCACCACCAACAAGCACACACACGAGCCTACTCAATGCGCACCCTCGCCGGCGGAATAAACCATCTGTACGTACGAGTGCTTGCATCCCTAATATGGGTGAAGAGGTTCCCCTGAAGCGTACTTTTCCTGAACAATTTCTCGCAAACCACCCCAAAGGACGGCCTCTTGTTTTATGCTTTTTACGGTTGTGCGCAGCGAGAGTGGACTAATTAGAACTTTGTCCGTCTTTTGTCCGTACTCGTCGGGACGTTTCCCTTCCTTTTCAACTGTGACACATGGTTTCGTTTACTGCTGCTTGTCATTTTTGCTTTTCCGTCCTTTCCGCGCGGGTTTTGTCGCAGAAAAGAACGATCGGGGTGATTTTTCTTAACAAGCTGCCTATGCCTGCAGTTTCGTCCGGCTAATAATATCAAAAAAAAAAAACATTTAACGTTTAGAGTCTGTATATACACCAGGTTGAAAGTTTGAATAACGAAGAATTTAGGTTGGAACAAGGTTAAAATTGATAAATAAACCAGAATTATTTTTTTAGGTCTCATTGTCTCGTTTCATAACAATTTACATCACAAAGTGCCAGTATCCATAACGGGATGGGAGGGTTATTGCTATGGGGCCAAAAAACTAGAGGTTATAGGAAACTACATCTGTAAATCGGTACCTACAAATATAACGAAGTCTATAAAAAATGACAAACTCATTGCGAGGCGGTTTCGTATCTACCGCATAATATTTGACCTAACGTGCTTATAATACAAGCAAACAACATGTTTGCCCGCCCTCCAATTTAAAAAAAAAAAAAAAAGGGGGGGGGGGGGCAGGGGCTGTACGCGTTTCCACGTGGCAAACAACTTGGCCTGAGCCCGCTCCTTCTGCGGGGCGGCGAAATACAAAGTGCGCTTGAGCGCTCACAACAGTGGCTACAAAAGGCCGTGGACGGTTGTCGTCTTCTTGGCTGATGGCCCCTAACGAGCCAATGCATCCCCGCGACGGTCACCCCTGGGGCGCCGTGCGTGTCAAGAAAACCAAAGGCATGTTTGCCCGCCCTCCAATTTAAAAAAAAAAAAAAGGGGGGGGGGGGCAGGGGCTGTACGCGTTTCCACGTGGCAAACAACTTGGCCTGAGCCCGCTCCTTCTGCGGGGCGGCGAAATACAAAGTGCGCTTGAGCGCTCACAACAGTGGCTACAAAAGGCCGTGGACGGTTGTCGTCTTCTTGGCTGATGGCCCCTAACGAGCCAATGCATCCCCGCGACGGTCACCCCTGGGGCGCCGCGCGTGTCAAGAAAACCAAAGGCATGTTTGCCCGCCCTCCAATTAAAAAAAAAAAAAAAAAAAAAAAAAAAAAAGGGGGGGGGGAGGGGCTGTACGCGTTTCCACATGGCAAACAACTTGGCCTGAGCCCGCTCCTTCTGCGGGGCGGCGAAATACAAAGTGCGCTTGAGCGCTCACAACAGTGGCTACAATAGGCCGTGGACGGTTGTCGTCTTCTTGGCTGATGGCCCCTAACGAGCCAATGCATCCCCGCGACGGTCACCCCTGGGGCGCCGCGCGTGTCAAGAAAACCAAAGGCATGTTTGCCCGCCCTCCAATTACAAAAAAAAAAAAAAAAAAAAGGGGGGGGGGGGGGAGGGGCTGTACGCGTTTCCACATGGCAAACAACTTGGCCTGAGCCCGCTCCTTCTGCGGGGCGGCGAAATACAAAGTGCGCTTGAGCGCTCACAACAGTGGCTACAATAGGCCGTGGACGGTTGTCGTCTTCTTGGCTGATGGCCCCTAACGAGCCAATGCATCCCCGCGACGTCACCCCTGGGGGCGCCGCGCGTGTCAAGGAAAACCAAAGGCATGTTTGCTCCGCCCTCCAATTTAAAAAAAAAAGAAAAAAAAAAAGGAAGGAGAGAGAGAGAGAGAGAGGGTACATGGTTTTGGGGTGGGGGGGAGAAGGGGCCGGAGGAGGTACGTTTTGCTGACGATGTGGTTACTGAAATAATGGAAACACCGCGTGTAAGGACAAAAGCACGGGAACAGCAGGGTTCCATAGAAGATACATCCACAATATAGGATTTCTAATAGAATAATCACGTGGTCCAATTCCAGTCGAAAATACAGTACCCCTATGCAAGGGTAGTCTAGGTTAAGCTCTATTGATGCAAGTGTTCCGGGACTCTCATTTATTATTCCTTTTTCTATAGTATTGAATTTGTATATTAGGTATGACTCTCGCTGTTCACGCTCCCGGTTTGATCTAAATCCAGATTCCAGTATGTCACAGATAATTTATCGAAAGAATGCTCTGGGAGACGAAGGTGTTTTGAAAGAGGGAGCCTATGTAGCCCACTGTTGTGAGCGCTCAAGCGCACTTTGTATTTCGCCGCCCCGCAGAAGGAGCGGGCTCAGGCCAAGTGTTTGCCATGTGGGAAACGCGTACAGCCCCTCCCCCCCCCCCCCTTCTTTTTTTTTTTTTTTTTCGTCTTGATCTTTCTTGCAGCAGCGATATGCCCTCACTTGTATGTCAACTCCTGACGAAGCCTAGTCTCTCGGCGAAACTGTCGATTAAACTTCCGCTGTTTTTTTGTTTTCCACCGTGAGTTTTTCACTTCGTTATATATACGCCTTCGGCCCCTTGGCTCTTATGCCACCATGCCCACTGTTTCAAGACCGGCCCCCGGCGCACCCACGGTGGAGCAACTCTCACGGAAGTACCCCAAGCACCTTCCAACCTCCGCAGTAATCGGAAACTCCCAGACAAGGTACCTGTTTCACCACTTCGATCCATATGACAAGGCGACCCCTGCTTTCATCACCATCCGCGGGGCCTCAACTTTCGATGTCGAGAGGGAGCTCACCAATATTCCACGATCCGTAACGACCCTCATCTTCCACGTAGGGACGAGCGAGTTGGAGATGTACGGCTCCGAAGAGACGCTTCGACGTTGCCGCCGTCTGGTCAACAACACCTTGCAAGCTCGTCCGGAGCTTCACAGACTTGTTGTATCCCTCGTGCTGCCGCGGTACACGAATCGCCGTTTGGAACAACCCAATGACCGCTTCATACACCGGTTCAACAACGAGGCCCGCCATTTCAATGACACGGTGAAGGGCTACTGCCGGAAACCGGGCAAGGTGACCTTCCTCGACCACGGGTTTACGACGCTCCCGCCTCGTCGATTTCTGGCCGCGGACGGACTCCACCCAAGTTTTTCCGGAGTAGCGCTGATCGCACAAAACTTGAAAGGCCTGCTCCTGCAAGGCAAACCCTTCACGCCAACTGGATGGTCATCTGAGGTTCCTGCCGCCGCCCCCCAACCCAAGAAACCCCCGACGGTCGCCTCTCCACCCCTATCGAGCGGTAGCGCCCACAAGGACGCCCTTCCAAGAAGAAGATTCTCCCTCCCAAGAAGTTCCTGCGATACGGTTCAGAGTCACGGAGCACCACACTCCACAACCAACGGCACAGTCTGCGAACTCGACTGCAATGACTTCCCGGCGCTCGCTGACAGTACGACGCCAAGAGCCGACGTCCCGACTCCTCAGGGCTCAAGACCCCCCACAACACCACGCTACAACCTTCGGAGAACCGTCTCGCAAACTCCTCACCCAAAAGAAGACTGACTTGTTCCCGGTGAGTCCAATTCCTTTCCACCAAACTACAGTACCACCTTCCTTAAAGTACGAAAATTAACTGACAAGCGAATTAGACATGAACTCCACAAATCAACTTTGCAAGTGTACCTGAACGCGGCGATCCCCCCGAAGGGCATGTCACTGTCTCTCCCTCCGGCTATCACAAACCTCGATCGATGCGACCGATCGGAATGGGATTCCGTCCTTTTAGAGGCGTCACTTAAACTGGTAAAAATCGCAATCAGTCATAGTGAGAAACAAGTAAAAAAATGTAACACCTCAATAACCACTGTTATCCGATCGAACAAGCCACTTTCGACGCATGAAACAACCTCCTTACAAGAATTTGAAAGAAAGAAACGCCGCGAGCTTGAAACAATCAAGTCACGCAAACTCGATCGAGACAAAGTACCACACCCCATACAACCTCCATCCGCACCAAACCAAAATGATGCCGGTATTGAGCCAAACACTAGAATTACAGATAGCATAAGCCGAGACGAAGATAACCCTTCAAATATTAACGAGGAGAGTGGCACATGCACTATCGTTAATTTGTCTGGAATTACTCTATCAGCCGAAGAAGAAAAAGTTATCTCTAAAGGACTAAACTTTTGCCCTGCCACTGGTTACATTGATGAGTTCCAAGTTCTCCGAGACCTAGATAACTTTGCCAGAAATTTAAGGTTACGGGAATACTTTGTAGATAAACCGACCAACTCCAAAAACACACAGCCACGTCCAACTAGCGATTGGACTCCAAAGACCCGTCGCAACAACGGACTGGACTTGTACATATCCGCTGTACAACGGGATATCATGCGAGAATACCACAGGTACAAAGGGAGACGGGACAACCTAACTAAATCTGAGAGAGCCTCTTTGAAATCACTAAGCACTAGAAAAGACATCACAATAAAACCTGCAGACAAGGGAGGGGCGATTGTGATTCTCAGTACTGACGATTACGTTCGGGAAGGGTACCGCCAACTAAACGATCCAAAATTTTATGAGCGACTTCCAGGCGACCCTACGAAACGCCACACTCAGATCGTAACGTCAGAGCTCAAACAACTTGTACACAGAGGCAAGATAACCGCTAATGAATATAACATAATGAAGCCAAAACAACCATCTCCCGGTCGCTTCTATATGCTTCCGAAAATTCACAAAAGTGGTAATCCAGGCCGTCCAATCATATCCGGGATAGGAACAATAACGGAACCTCTATCGGGCTATGTAGACGACCTAATTCGGCACATACCTACAACTCTCGATTCGCATGTCAAGGACACTACCCACTTCCTCAGGGATATATTAAATTTACATATACCGAAAGGATCATATCTTGTAACCTTGGACGTGTCTTCATTGTACACGAATATTCCACACGACGACGGAATAGCTTCGTTAATAGATATGTACGAGTCCCAAAGAAAACCAGAGAGCCTCAGCCCAGATGGTCACGTCATTGCGACCCTAACAAGGCTTGTTTTAGAACTAAATGTATTTGAATTTAATAATGAATATTTTAGACAGGTTAGCGGTACCGCAATGGGCACCAAGATGGCACCCAGTTATGCTAACATCTTTATGGGGAAGCTAGAGTCAAAATTTTTATGCGATTACCCATTAAAACCACTACTGTACAGAAGATTCATAGATGATATATTTTTTATCTGGACACACAGCGAGGCGGACCTGCAGGACTTCATAGTTGATTACAACGCTGTCCACCCACACATCCGTTTCACTCACACTTACTCCCAAACCGACATTAACTTCTTAGACGTGACCCTTACAATAGAGGATGGGAAATTAACAACAAAGCTTTATCGCAAGCCAACAGATCGGCAACATTACCTTCATTACAAGAGCGACCACCCACGTCACTGCAAGAACGGCATACCCTATAGCCAGGCCCACCGTTTCAAACGCATCTGTTCAAACAAAAATGATTTTGACGCAAGCACTCAAAACCTCAAGAAGGTGTTGACATATCAAAAATATCCACCACGTGTAGTTGATAATGCGATTCAAAAAGCCAGAATGTTGAACCGCAGCGATCTCCTGGAGGATCGTTCCCCGCAGAGCAACACACAACGCACAAATCTGTGTCTCACCTATAGCACTAACTATCCTAACGTAAATAATATTCTAAGACGACACTACAACATGCTCGAGCAAAGTGACCGCCTAAAACGCGCTTTTCCCTCCCCACCGGGGGTCATCTATAGACGATCACGCAACATTAGAGACACGCTAGTAAATTCTCGGTTAAATTCTACAACGCGACACAACGAATGCAGGCCCTGTAATACACCGCAGTGTTTAATCTGCCTACAGATTCAACAAACAGACACAGCCAAAAGCACGCATTCGCAGTACTCAATGAAAATTAAAGGAGAACTAACATGCAACTCTTCAAACGTAGTGTACTTGCTAGAGTGTAGAGTATGCAAAATGCAATACGTAGGACAGACCGAGACAGCGTTTAGACTACGCTTTAATAACCACAGATCTCACTCTAAAACTAATCCAGGCCTCCCTCTTTCAAAACACCTTCGTCTCCCAGAGCATTCTTTCGATAAATTATCTGTGACATTACTGGAATCTGGATTTAGATCAAACCGGGAGCGTGAACAGCGAGAGTCATACCTAATATACAAATTCAATACTATAGAAAAAGGAATAAATGAGAGTCCAGGAACACTTGCATCAATAAGAGCATTAACCTAGACTACCCTTGCATAGTGGTACTGTATTTTCGACTGGAATTGGACCACGTGATTATTCTATTAGAACTCCTATATTGTGGATGTTATCTTCTATGGAACCCTGCTGTTCCCGTGCTTTTGTCTTACACGCGTGTTTCATATTTCAGTAACCACATCTCACAAACGTACCCTCTCCGCCCCTTCCCCCCCCCAAACCATGTACCCTCTCTCTCTCTCTTCCTTTTTTTTTTTTTTTTTTTTTTAAATTGGAGGGCGGGCAAACATGCCTTTGGTTTTCTTGACACGCGCGGCGCCCCAGGGGTGACCGTCGCGGGGATGCATTGGCTCGTTAGGGGCCATCAGCCAAGAAGACGACAACCGTCCACGGCCTATTGTAGCCACTGTTGTGAGCGCTCAAGCGCACTTTGTATTTCGCCGCCCCGCAGAAGGAGCGGGCTCAGGCCAAGTTGTTTGCCATGTGGAAACGCGTACAGCCCCTCCCCCCCCCCCCCCCCCTTCTTTTTTTTTTTTTTTTTCGTCTTGATCTTTCTTGCAGCAGCGATATGCCCTCACTTGTATGTCAACTCCTGACGAAGCCGAGTCTCTCGGCGAAACTGTCGATTAAACTTCCGCTGTTTGTTGTTTTCCACCGTGAGTTTTTCACTTCGTTATATATACGCCTTCGGCCCCTTGGCTCTTATGCCACCATGCCCACTATATATATATATATATATATATATATATATTTTTTTTTTTTTTTTTGTAGGAAGCTACATTTGTTTTGTTTTGTTTTGCTCTACAAGAGATCACTATGAGACAAAAGATTCTAGGACTGTAAAAGAGAAGTTTGTTCGGCGATTTCTGGTCAACATAAGCATGGCTATGACAGACAGGGTAGCGTATCGAAAGAGACTGCTTGAAGTTATTGCATCGCAAAGTACTTCGCGTCTAACCTAAAAATGCAAGGCTTGGAATCTGTAAATATACCAGGTCGGAATACCGAACAAATCAGGTTGGAACAAGGTTGGAATTGATAAATAAACCAGAGTTCTTTTTCTTGAGATCTCATTGTTTGTTTGCATATCAATTAAGTTATATCACAAAGTGCATAACAGGATACGGTGGTCTATGCTACATGTGTCAAACACTAGACTTTAACAAGATAACGCTCCACCTTTTAAATCAGTACCTACCATTATCACAAAGTTTATAAAACAAATGGCGAAATCATTGCGAGGTGGCCTTACCTCACCGCAATAAGTTTTTCCCCAAATCCGGGGTCACACTGCTGATACATCATTCAAAAGACAGTATGCAAACAGATTCAAACTCGAGTCACCACGAGATCTGAGCTTCGAATGCCGCACGGCAACGAGTTCAAGGAGACACTTAGCACGCGGAATTTGAACCACGGATATCGGGGTGACTGATATCTGCAGACTGTCGTTTTTATAATGTAATAGCAGTGTGACCCCGGCTTAAAGGTACTGTACTTCTAGTTGAAGCAAACACCGCAATACGACCCGCAAAAATTGCGTCATAACAATTAAAAATATTAAAAGAAGGACAACACGGACTTCACTATTTAGTATCAAACCTCGTGCTCAGGCTCAAAAAGCTACCCAAACAACATGCAAAGATAAAAAAAAAAAATTCACCATGAGTATTTTTATTAAGGGAAATTCAAAGTTTTTAGGTGCGGAGCTAATTTTTTTCTGGAGTTTTATACGTGTTACAGATTGCAGTCAAAAAAATCAAAAGGCGCGCTTGTAGCACTAGCCGCAACATGTCCAGATGGATATCTCAAATGAAATAATTAAATAAGCGTCACAACTTGTCTATCTACGTCCCCAGAGCAGCTGTTCACCGTTCTACCACAATACACCAAAATTTGTCAGTAGAAGTTCCAGTAACTCGACGTAACAAGACTTTTTCTTGAACTCTCCTGCGGCCTGCCTCGCGCCATGCTGTCGATGACTGGGTTGGGAGCGCCTCCTAGCGGAGAGGCGCCGCCTCCTTCGCTTTTTCCATTACCGCCTCTCAGCACGAATGGGTCGTCCGAAGAAGCGTTCGCGCGCTTCGGGATCTCGGAGGCCATGGTCCCGAGCGATGGGATGTCTGCTCGTGCCTCTCGCGTTCCTCGGACTACCGCTTCTTTTCTCGTCGGTTTTGAAAACCATGTTTCAGGGTCCTCACCGCTGCAAAAGCTGTGCGCTGGTTACCAGACTCCCCGAGAAATTCTCTGTGCTACCAGACCCTCGCGCTCCAAATCTGCGACCGGGCACACTATGGCTCCGTGATCGAACTGCCAGGCTTATGATCAAAGCTATCGTCCACGCCGACCAGTCAGGCCGCCATGCTTGCAATAGACCCTTTTCAAAAGTCAGTGTCGCCTTGTGGCAGTCCCAAAAGCTCCAATATTGCCGCTCTAATGTCCGTCATAGGAGTTCATGTTCGGCTAAATCAAGCACCCTCCATTTCGAGAATCGAAGGTGACGTTAAAGGATACACACCATTTTCCCTTTCTTCTTTATATTTTTGAAAACTTTCGCTTTTTCTGGTGTGTAGAAGCTGTGTAGTGCCGCCATAACCGCTCATTCACACTGGAAGCGGATCCGCGTTCGCAAAGCGGTTGCGAACGCGGTTGTATAAAGATCCAGGATTGCACGCGCACTCGATAACATCAAGTGCGCGTGCAATTGCACTGGATCTTTATACAACCGCGTTCGCAACCGCTTCCAGTGTGAATGAGCGGTAAGAGCGTTGGGTATTGGCTCTGCACAGGGTGGCTAGATGGAATTTCGGAAAGGGTCAATTTTCTATAAACGTAAACACACAACACAAACGTTCTCATCAAGGGGCTTTAGTTCAAACACCTTTCTTCCTTCACCACTCTCGCCGTTATCATCATCATCGATTTTGTAGCAGCACGCACTCCGGGGCACGTGCATTGGTTCGGTCACTCCTGACCTGACCTTTTGTCCAGAGACTCTATCCTTGACCATTTTCTTGACTTCGCGGCGTCTGACCCAAGGATGAACAGCAGTCCCGTGGAAAGTGCAAGGACGCCTAAATTGCTGTCCTGGGAGCCAGACGTTTCCGTCCTCATCTTCGGCAACGGAAACTTCCAGCGGCTAGCGTTGTTCTGTGCCCAACTCTCTCTCTTCGTGGCGATTCTTCACGGCCTGGCGCACTACGTGTTCACGAAAAACGTGAACCACTGGTGCAAACCGCCGGAAGAGTACGCCCATCTGTCAGTGGTCGAATGGAAGAACATCAGTGTCCCCAAAGAAGCCGACGGCGTCTTGGGCAGCTGCACGCGTTACGAACCTCCGTTGTCCATACCGTCGGACAACAGGACGGAGGTACCATGCGACGGTTGGGACTACGACGTCGAGACCTCCGGGACGACCATCACCACGGAATACGATCTGGTCTGCGAGAGAAGATGGCTGGTCTCCTTGCTGTTGACGGCGTACCACGCCAGCAGCGCTATAACTCTGCCTCTGGCGGGGTTCGCGGCCGACAAGTTTGGACGTCGGCCTGTCCTCATCGTGTCCTTAATGATCCAGATGGGGTCTTTGCTGGCCAGCTGCTTCTTCCGAAGCCTTGAAATGTTCGCTGTGCTACGTTGCCAAATATCGATTGCTGTCTCTGCGTTCCAGGTAAGTGAGGGGGTGGGTAGTCGAAGTTCGCTTAAGATTGTCAATATTTTTTAAAAGCAATCTCTTTATATAAAAACACCCATGGACCTCCTTAGCAAAAAAAAAAAATCATTCTTTAAATTTTTTTAATGTATTTTTTACGCATATTAATTTTGTAGTAGTTCCGTGTTTGCTTGTCCGCACTCAAAAATAGGTTCTGTATGCATTATAAATTAACTTGTGAAATACTTTCTAATACATCAGACGTATGCCAGAAATATGAGAACCTATTTTTATGTATAGGGTGTCCCAGGTCACCACGCGAGGTCTAAAAGGACCGTAAAAACTGACGTCTGCACGTAGCAATCTAAACTTTTCGTCAAAGGTGTTTTTCACAGGTCGGCTTTTTCTTGTAAAATTACATAGCGTGCGCTCCCTTTCTGTAAAAGATAGAGCCAAAATATTTGCCAGGGTCAACGGCGGACGGCGATCGCAGACGACGGAGTTGAGTAGCGGGGTGCGTTTGGCGCGCGTATTGATAGATGGCGTCTGGAGCAGCGTCCGAATGTGTAGCCGACCGGCGAACGAAAGCAGACGACACGCTGACGAAATCCGTTGGCAGCAAAAGCATCTTTTTTATGCAAATGCGTTTTTTTCCCCATTGAGTTTTGCTTTTATTGCCCGGATTTATTTTTAACCAAAGATACATTACAAAACAATTATGTTCATCTTAGAAAACCACGGTGGTCGCGAGCACTCTCGATAAGCAGGTAGCGCCATCTATCAATGCGAACGCCAAATCCGTCCCGCTACTCGACCTCGTCGTCTCTTTCGCCGCCCGCTGTTGGCCCTAGCAAGTATCTTGGCCCAAGAGGACATTAATATGGGCACGCTTCTCATATATTTTAAGGTGTACCAAAATGTGGGAACATATTTTCCATATATCTAAAAAATACACTAAAATATGTGTAAAAGGATGACGTTGTTTTAATCTACGAGAAATGCATTTGGAATATATGTGAAATAGTTTTTAATGGAGTTGAAATGCATTTATATAGTTATTTATGACGTATTTAAACTCAATTAAAAATCTGCTGTGAATAGAAACATCAAATGTGCATGACTAAAATGGAATGAATATAATCTTAATATACAGTGTGATACAAGGAGACGCCAGGCTCTTTAAATCGACCGGAAAATTCGGTTTCTTAACCTATCGCGCTACGACTTTGTGCAGCGTTGCCCACAGATGGTGCATTTTTTTTTTGTAAAATTTGCAAAGAGCGAACTCACCTGAGGAAAAAGTAAAGAAAGAAAAAAAGCTTAGCTCCTATGGAAACGCAGCGACGCCACCAGTCTGCAAACAACACGGCGCCGTTTCGCACGGGAGACAAGAGATGGCGCAAGCGGTCGCGACGCCAACTGCCGCCAACGAACGAGCATACGACGCCGAGAGCCGGCGTCTTTTCTTTAGCAGACGATCTTTTCGAATCAAAAGCGGCGCGAGCTTTTTTCATATCAGTTGTTGTTTTTCTTTCTGGCGACTGTCGCCCCCTGCGGAACGCGCGCCGCTTTTGAGTCGAAAAGATCGTCTGCTAAAGAAAAGACGCCGGCTCTCGGCGCCGTATGCTCGTTCGTTGGCGGCGTTCGTTGCGCCATCTCTTGTTTCCCGTGCGAAACGGCGCCGTGTTGTTTGAAGACCGGTGGCGTCGCTGCGTTTCCATAGGAGCTAAGCCTTTTTCTTTCTTTGCTTTTTCCTCAGGTAAGTTCGCTCCTTTGCAAATTTTACAAAAAAAAATGCACCATCTGTGGGCAACGCTGCACAAAGTCGTAGCGCGATAGGTTAAGAAACCGAATTTTCCGGTCGATTTAAAGAGCCTGGCGTCTCCTTGTATCACCCTGTATTGCTTGTATACTAATAGTAAAATAGTAAAACTTCTGACCATCCAACACAGAAGGCTGACCCCTATACCTGCTGAGAGAGTTTGGCCGATAGACGGAGCCGTCCGCTAGAAGAAGCGCACTTTACTTCGCCACATTATGGAAGATTTGTTTTTTCCTGTTGCCCACTCTTCTCCATGCGCTATATAATTCACATTCGCGACATTGTTTTATAAGCAAAATTTCTTGTACTCCGACATTTTTTTATGCCTGACATGACATGTTCGCTTACGACTTCATGAACCGGTTTTTCAAGGCATACCCCGGTATGCCTCACGACGACCATGACATTCTTATGCGAGATCAGTTCACTGCAGGACTCCGCGATAACCTTCGGCGCCGGGTGCTCATCGCTGCCCCATGCATCTCTAGCAGCTACAGTAACCGCTGCAACCCGCATCAGCTGTCTCTGCAAGGCATCAGTAGAGACGTCGTTTACCACTATACTGGGCGCGAGGACACGACGTTTTCCACAAAAGCGGATATAGCACCCCTCACCTCTTTCATGGCTACTCTCGCGGACAAGATCGAGAACCTCCAGAGGGGCAAACGACCACATATACCAGGTCTCACGTCAGGAACACTGCTTCCGTTGTGGCGGGGGAGGACATTTCGTACGCAGTTGTAAAGACGGGATACTGAACAACGGAGAAGAAAACAACTCTACCCGACGTTGGAACCAACGGCGTTCGGAAAACTGATCGGTGCCTAAACTCAGAGCCCCGCACAGGCGCCCATCAACCAACAAGGGGATAAACAACTACACCGCTTGTCACGGTACGAGGTATGATCCCAGGTGTTTTATAGACTTCTTAACTAATTCGGGGTCGTCAATGACTATCACTAGCTTTGATACGTGGACGCGAGTAATGGGTGCAAAGACCGTAATCGTAACAGAACAGCGCGATGTACACGCATTGAATGGTGGGTCTTTGAACGTGCAAGGCATTTGCTACCCGGAAATCGACGTTGCAGGCATCAACACTGTACACCCGGTGTTAGTCATTCCCGGTATAACCCAGGAGTGTATCATTGGCATTGACTTCCTCACTAAGTACGGGTTCAGTCTTAAATTTTGAATTTCTCGTTGCGAGCAGAGAAATTATGTGCAGAAACCACCGGCGCTAAAATGGAGCAACTGAGAATTTTTATTGCTGCTACAGTGCTGCTCCCGCCTCACAGTGAAGTGTTTGTCGATGGCCATGCTAGCTATGTTGAACCGACCTTTGACGGTGTCTTGGAACCTCGACTAGACCTCCTTCAGCGAAAAGGAGCGACATCACTCTGGAGCATCGTCGAGGTTCGGAGCACCGTTCCAGTTTGCGTTCTGAACGACACGGAACATGCGTTCCGGTTATAGCAGAGAACAACGCTGGGTCTCATTCGTCACTTTAATAATGCCAATGACTTCTCCTTGCAAAGTCCGTCCTCTAAAAATGCCCGCAGAACACAAAGATCCGCGTGCATGACACTTCACCGGAACAAGTGGGACAAGAAACAACTGTTAGGTCACCCACCTCTAGGACTGACCCTGGGTCAAGTGTCCACGCGACCGGGTTTACCCCGCACGACCTCATATTTTGCAGAGATGTGAAACTGCCAGTAGATATACTGACGAGTGCAATAGAACACGTCATTAGCACGCCAAGGCAGCACATTCGGCAAACTCATAGGAGCTTGCAGATGGCACGTGCACCTTCTACACTGCATAGTGCCGAAGCAGAGCGCCGTCAGAAAGAGTATTACGATCGAAACATTCACGAGCAAGATTTTAAAGTTGTTGACGAAGTGTTACTCCACTGCCCAGCGATGAAATGGGGCAAATCGTCAAAACTCCATTTGCCATGGCAGGGACCCTATATTTTTGTCAAGAAAGTTTCAGAAATAACGTTTAGAATTGAGCTTGAAACCTTTAGACGCAAGCTGGTCGTTGTGCATTATAACAGACTGAAACCTTACCGGCGACCCCTATCATCCGGGTGCACAACACAACTTAACGACAGCGGCCTACCTGCGGACGAAAGTGGTACAGAAGGTTCCCGGGACGTTCCCTTTATCTCCAAACAGGAACGGCAACAAATAGAACAGATGACTGTCCACCTGGGCTGTTTGAATCAGAGTAAACGACACGGGACGCTCGAATTGCTTTTGAAAAGGATGAACAGCCCTTTACGGCAAGCAATGACCCTCCGCCTGACCTGCTTCGGTCATGTCAAGAGACGATCCAGCTTTTTAGCAGTGTTGAAGCGATCTGTAATGAGAGCCTGTTTAACAAAATTACGACGGAAGAAACACAGGAACATCAGTCATCCGAAATACTAAGTGACCCAAATGCCGAACCTGTACCAAATAATCAAGACGTCAAACCCAGAGGTCGGCATTTTAGGTTGCCTTCACTCACCCTCACCCTCATAGCCCCACTCACCTAAGCCCCTCACTCAACCTCACAGCTACACTCACCTTCAGCCTTTCACTCACACTCATCCTCACAGTCACACTCACCTTCAGCCCTTCACTCACCCTCACTGAACCTCACGGCCCTCACGCACTCACCGCCCTCACGCCCCTCACTCACTCATGACCCTCACGCCCCTCACCCACTCACCGCCCTCATGCCACTCACAGCCCTCACGCCCCGCACGCACTCACCGCCCTCACACCCCTCACACACTCATGACCCTCACGCCACTCACCGCCCTCACGCACTCATGGCCCTGACACACCTCACGCACTCACCGCCCTGACGGCCCGCACGCACTCATGGCCCTCACGCCACTCAGGCCGGCTTCAGATGGGGCAATTTCGCCCAAAAACTTGACGTCGCAACACTAGCAACACGGGCCACCCGTGTTCACACGCAGCAAGCAATCGCTGCAATTTGCCATCATCATCATGAAATTTTATTATTCTTGCACTATTTATACACACAATTACGCGCTATAAACGTGTTTTTATGCATTTAAATCTTGTTGAGAATACTAATGCATCTTTCTGAATCAGTTTATTTCCAAAAACGATCAATTTCAAACCAGAACCAAGTTTTTTGTTTTTATCATCACCGGCACGAGGTCTCACGTGAAAATATCGCGTCCCTGATTGGATGCAGCCGCTTCAAACGTCTTCGAATTGCTCCGAGTTGCTCGCTTGTTTCCAGCCGGACCCGATCTCAGCGATTTGTGTCGATCTAGGGAAAGCTAGGGAACAACCCGCCATCAACATGAAATTGTTGAGAAAGTTGCTCCCTCTGAAGGGGGCCTCACGCACTCACCGCCCTCTCGCCCCTCACTGCACTCACCACCTTACCGCCCTCACACCCCTCACACCCCTCATGCCACTCACCGCCTCACGCCCCTCACGCACTCACCGCCCTCACACCCCTCACGCACTCATGGCCCTCACGCCACTCACCGTCCTCACGCCCCTCGCGCACTCATGGCCCTCGCACCCCTCTCGCACACACCGCCCTCACGGCCCTCACGCACTCACGGTCCTCACAGCGCTCACAGCCCTCACTCATCCTCACACTCATGAATTTTCCTGGTTCAGTAGCTCACTCACCCTCACCTCACATGTGAAGATGAGGGTGAGGGAGGGTGAGTGAGGGCCCTCATGAGTGAGGTTTCCCGAGGTATGGTGAGACCCCGGGCATCGTCGCCAATGAGAACCGGGAGCCAAGAAGAACCTATAGAAACACAACAGGAGCCACCCATGCCAAATGAGACGTCAAGCACTGGCTGTAGGATAAACCTGTGGAACCGTCCAAATTTCTCTCTGCCGGCACGCTTCCGATACGTTATCCTCACATACGTTCACGGGTCGTGAACTTTTCCACGGGAGGAGAAGACCTAGCACGGAAAGAAGACAATGAAGCGGAAGAAACAAAAATATAGAGCGCACGAGCCACGAGACAAGCGGCTCAGGCTACGGTCGACGAAAGGTGCAGTTCGGGGTTCAAAGCGTTCTTTATTAAACCGTTACAAAAGAAACGAAATTATACTTTCTGTTCTTAATTTCTAGGCTAGGTGGTTCAAACTACCGCCCGTTATACAGGGTACAGCCGTTTGCATCCGTCCATCCATCCTTGCCTAGAGTGCGTTCCCCAGCAGTAGTGGACTCGACTAATTGTGTGCTGCAACCACTAGATGCCACTCACATATTCGAAAAGGGCACATTTCGGCGGGTGAAGGGGGACCGCCCGGCTCATAGCCCGGTCTTGTCAACCAGCAGCTACTATTCTTTGTTTTCGCAGTGTACATACGTTTCCCTAATTAAGCCATTAACACACGCTCACTCATCCCCAAAAAATACACGCTTCCCGTTTCTTTTAAGTGCTTACAACTATATTGTTCTCCGAACGCGCGAACCACGTGGCTCGAGCGAGAGCTGCTCCGCCATTCGGTTTCATAGGCAGTACATTTGGCTTTCGGCCTTAAAAATATCTTTAGTCACTCTTCTTCCAACACAAAGCTTACAGTCTATAAAACAATATTAAGGCCAATTTTAAACTATGTAAATGTTGTCGGAAAGCCGTTCACTAAAATTAATATTAATAAACTAGAAGGTGTACACAGGAAAGCAGTACGATTTGTTTACAACAAATATGAAACGCGAAGCTCCCCTTCAGATATTTTGCAACAAACTAACCCGCTAACATTAAGCGAAAGAGCGCGGATAGATGATTAAAGATTATATTTTTAATGATTCAGGGTAAATTAAACATCGACACTTCAAGATACATATCATTTTCAGGCAGATTAAACACCAGATCATCTCATGCACATTCAATACTGGAGTATCAAGTACGATTGTACACGTTCAAATACTCCTTTTTCCCTAGGACGACTGTAAATGGAACAAGCTGCACGCTGATGGTACTAATTCAGACTCTATTGATTATTTTATCGATAAAGCCACTGTCTTTTTTTTTTCAAAATAGATTGAAATTTATATTTCTCACGTTCAGATGACTTCCTAAAAGATATTTTCTTGTATGCTGGGTGTTATATATATTCCACAATGCTTTAGGTCACATTTCTGCACGCTGATATCACCAATTCAGAAGAAGTTGCACGCTGATGTCACCAATTCAGACTCTATATCTTCTTAATATTTATTGTTTTGTATGTTGGGTGCTATATTGTATAATGTTTTGGGCCATATTGTCCCTGGTGATCAATTGTATTCTTCTTATTTTTTGTATTGTTGTGCCTCTCCTATTATGGCCCTTTGGGCCAGGGAGTATATTGTTAAATAATAATTATAATAATAATAATAATAATAATAATAACAATAATAATCTTTATTTTTCGGGTGCCCTAAAACGGCCGAGCGGCCTTCTCTTAGGTACACCAACTTGTACAATAGAAGCTCTTAAACAATAATCCTACTCATTAAAAAAAGAAATAGATATGCATATACACTGACGCGCTATGAAGTGACCAAACGTTTGTCCAACTGACAGCGAAATGTAGACAGGGGTGTGGTGATGTCAACGTGAGGTGGCACAATTATGTTATATAATGTCTGTAAACGAGAAAGAGGTGACACACGGCATGGTGAGCAAATATCAAAACAGATGAACTGTCTCGTCGAGCGGAAAGGAACATGGAAATTGATTTTACTAATAAGCCACGAAGAATCAATGGCACCATTAATGATCTTATGCAGGAATACCAAGTCAAGGACTGTTCTTCTGTGTGATAAAAGCTTCAGTGAAAATCTATTTAGTAAGCATTCATAGTCATAATACACGCGTCGTCCAATCAATCTATCATAAACAATTCGAAGAAATCTTTTTTGCACACGTTCTATGATCAAAGCCTGTGTTACAGATATTGAATTCCAAATCACAGAAGCAAACTCCAGCCTTGAAACCACTAAGGAATGAAAAAGATGTATTGAACAATGGGGCTTTTTAAAATGCTTGGTCAAACGCGATATAACTCCTAGAACTTTCATTGCAGAGCTGACAACGAAAGAGACATGATTTTTAAAAGTTAATCCGCAGTCAATGAACACACCAAGATCCCTTACAATTGACACTCGTTCAATCGGATTTCC
Source organism: Ixodes persulcatus (assembly GCA_013358835.2). Classification (NCBI taxonomy): domain Eukaryota; kingdom Metazoa; phylum Arthropoda; class Arachnida; order Ixodida; family Ixodidae; genus Ixodes; species Ixodes persulcatus. The sequence continues at coordinate 62,232 of JABSTQ010009453.1, forward strand.
CTCAAGATGATAAGTGTTATTAATGATCGCACGGCGTCTGCACAACGATATCACTTTTGTTTTTAAAGGATTAAGAAATAACTGATTTTGTTTACACCACTGCGCTATATTAGACAGATCATGTTGTATCAGATCACAATCTAAAGGACAACGAACACTCTCGAACAACTTGATGTCGTCAGCAAATAAAAGCAGTTCAACGTTCTTTACACAGGACGCTATATCATTTATAAAAATTGAAAATAGTAGAGGACCCAAAATTGATCCCTGGGGTACGCCTGATATTGAGAAAAACTCTTTGGAATAACTGTCAGCGACCCGAACACTATTTGATCGAAAAGACAAATAACTCTTAAACCAGTTACACAATTCTGGACAGACACCATACAGATGTAACTTGGACAAAAGCAACACGTGACTCACTTTATCGAAGGCTTTTGACAAATCAAAGTATATTGCATCGACTTGTTCTCTATTTGAAACAAACGGCACACAGTCATCTAAAAAGGTACACAAATTTGTTTCCACGGATCTACCTTTTAAAAAACCGTGCTGCAAGGGCGTTAATTTTTGACGGAAATAAAAAGTCATCCTGCTATGCACAACAATCTCAAAAACCTTGGAAAAACCGCAAAGCAGGGAAACTGGACGGTAGTTCGCAACTATAGATGCGTCACCGCCTTTTAAGATAGGAACAACAATTGTTTTTTTCCAGAGCGAAGGGAAAATGCCTGAACTGAGTGACATATTAAAAATGTGTTTCAAAATAGGAATGAGCAGCTGACCGCAACCTTTGATAACAAAGCCTGGTACACCATCCACGCCAGAAGAAAACTTGGGTTTTAACTTTCTTATCGCCTCGGCAATATCAAGAGAGTCCGCTCTTATGGAACTCAAAAAATCGTGACAAATCAGCTCCTTATCCCCCGGTTGAACTGATTGCTGATTGTCAGAGAAACATTTGGCAAAATAATCAACGAAAACATCTGCAACTTCATGAGGTGATGAAACATAACCCGGGGCGTTATCTGAACGTAAGCAGATGATAGGACTAACGTCACGTGTATGTTGCTTCGTGAACTTCCAGAAAGTCTTCGGGTGGCCAAACAAGCTATTTTCTACGCTGTCAAGATGCATGCGTTTATCGCGCTTGAACAGTTGCCGCATTAGTCGCAGCAATTGCACAACAAACCGAACAAAAGGTGATAAGCTGAGGTCACACTGCTCACACATCATATAAACGACAGTCTGCAAAGACGAGTCACCGCAATATCCTTGCGTTCGAATGCCGCGCGGCAAGTTTCCTCCTTGAACTCATTTTCATGCGGCATTCGAACCAGAGATCTTTCGGCGACTCGCGTCCGAGTCTTTATGTCCACTGTCCTTTATGTACAAGCAATGTGATGCCGGCTTTAGGCTTCGATGGCTCGTACCTTGCTCTAGACGGTCTAGAGCTATTTCTTGCTCGCGCACTTTTAGTGAGAAAGGTCTCCTTCGGGTGGCCTGCAGTTACGTTTCAGGCCACCCGAAGGAGCTCTTTCACACTAATCTATCAGTAGTGTCCTAACTCGGCCATTTTTCTAGGTGATCATCATCGTGGTTCTCTTTGAAGTGACCTCACAATCTCACCGGGTGCTGTTCGTCACGCTGGCCATCGCCGTCCCGCTCTTGCTCGCACCCATCACCACCTTTGTTCTCGGCACGCTAGTGGCTCACTGGGTGCTGATTCAAGGTCTCCTGATGCTGCCCACGGCACTCCTCGCCGTTGCACTCTACCCGATCGCAGAGTCCCCGCGCTGGCTCATGGTCGCCTGGAGATTCAAGGAGGCCGAGCAGGCCATCCTCTGGGCGTCTAAAATAAACGGCGTGACCGACTTCTCCGAGGTCCGTGCGGCGTTCTGTCGCGTCAAGGAGAACGTGGTGTCCCAGCTGGGATTCAGCGCCACGCCGTCCGTCTTCGACATCGCTTGGTCCAAGTCCATACGGACACGCTCCGCCATCGTCTTCGGTTGCTGGTTCGTCCAGTTCAACGCATTCTTCAACATCATCGCACCGCAAGTGCGGATGATAAACGTCACCGTCCAAGTTGTCATCCTGATCCTGAGCTTGCCCGTGATGGTGTTGAATTTCTACGCCATGAAGACATGTGGGCGGCGTAGAACGCTCTCCCTGAATTTTCTACTGGTGTCGGTTCTGGTACTGGCACAGGGTGTACTGATATACGTCGACAGCCCTCGCGAGCTTGGCATAGTCAATGTCGCCGCTATGTTGACTCTGAATGCCCTGTTCGTGACCATGTTTGTCTACACTATCGAGGCCTACCCGACGGCACTACGTTGCATGGCCCTCTCAGCAGCGTTCATGTGTGGTCGGATCGGGCGTATGACGGCGTCGATAATCAACAATGCTTTCAAGTTTGGTCCCTTGGTGAACCAAGTTATACCGATGGTGCTATCCGGGACCAGCTTGTTTATTTTTAGTCTGCTTGTCACACTACTGCCAGAGACGCTCCCCCTGCCACTTACGGACACCACTCAGCCTGCCATCCTCGAGGAAATGTGGCAGATGAATTCGCCTCCTCAGCCCAAACCTAAGGGGAGGAACAAGACCAAGAAGCAAAAAGTGCTTTCTGCCGAGTGGCCGTGATACTTGGAAACATTTTAATGACGTTATTTTCGCCGCGCTTTGAACAATACATCTCCCAGATAACAGAGCCGCAGTGCTCAAGTTTTGACGTCACCGAAAGAGGACCAACGTGGGACACAGATGGTAACTAGTGCAGCGGGTCAAGCACTGTCACTGAAACCCGAGTTCCACTAGAGCGACAAACATAGACAACCGGCGCCGACAAGCCTCAAACACGCACAAGCTGCGTGCACGCGATAGTACGTTTGGCAGGCTAGCAGATTTCTCGGTGCTTTTGAAAAAATCGCGAGTTACTGCATGCCTGCACAAGGTATACCTTCACGTACATGCTGCACGCGACTGGTTTGTCGGTGTCGGTTGTTCCTGTTTGTCGCTTTAATGGAACTCCGGCCTGGCTGAACGTGAGTCTTAACCGAACGCGGACGCAGCACTTGCTTCCAATACGCGTCCCGAGTTGGCCTTTCGTAAGCGACGCGGAAAACTGAACCCTACGGCTGTGCTATACAAAAGGTGTTTTTCAACCGCGTGCATTTTTATTTCGGCGATTTTGTTTTGTAAACGTACATAAGAATTGGCTTGACACTATAGTGCTAAATTCAGGCGATAGCATTTAAAAGCGCTTGGGAGTCCCGTTCAAGTGTAAACACCTGTGCGTATCTGCTAACCGAAACGTGTACAGACAACTATTCTTCGACGGCACGCTGCTTTAAATGAACCACCCGATTTGAACCCAACAAATTAAAAGTGACGACTTGTTTGAGAGCAGTGTACACACAAAAAAGAAACGACGTGGTTTTTCTTGCTTCTAAAAGTGTTCATTAACACGTTCTTATGTTTCTACGCCAAATTTAGATTGTTATCAAACGGCGAGGAAAGAACATAAGACTCAGCTCATCGTTAACTGAAATCATTCGTGCTCCAGGAAAGAACGTGCTTGGGTACGTCTTCATGTCTGCTGTTTTGGGAGAAGACGAAGTTTCTCTGTTGTGTGCATGTTTAGACAGCCTGATGTCAGTCTGCCTCAAAGAGCGATTTGTCTTTCAGCTCTAGATGCAAAATTTAGCCAGTGAAGTACAACTGCTAGCCTGGGGTCTTTAACGTTCTCCACGTAGTATCGATACACGACCTCACGCCGGTACGATACTCATCCAACTTGAAACAGGCAGGGGTGGGGTTTGAACCCAGGATCCTTTGGTTCTGCACTAACTGTAAGCTTTTCTGTGGCGGGACGAGATGGGCACGGAACGGATAACGAATGTTGCTAATCATGAATGTTCCCAACAAAACAAAAACAAAAAGAAGACAGTTCTTTTTTTTTTTCTTTTTTGAGAAGAGTTTTGGGAACGTCCGGCACGTGTACGTAGCACCTACTCCCTCCTAAAAGAGGGTAGCACAGTTATGAACGGTGGGCTAGAAGGGGAGGTGTGGCAATCGCACATGAGAGAGCAGTCTCGTGATTCGAGCCTACAGGGTGCAGGTAATATTTATTTATTTTTGTATTAATATGGTACTTTTTAGGTGCCCCTCAACAGCCCATGGGCCTACAGGAGGGTGCACCAAAGCATAAATGCAAGAGCTCAGACAACACAAAATACAAGATGCAAAAACAAAAACATGCCTTGAAAAAAATCAACAAAATGTTACCTCCAACAGTGCAAAACATACAGCGCAGAAAGCAAGGTAGTCCCCATACCGGTATGGTTTGATAAACGGAAGTGAAGGAAAAGTGCGATCAATATATATATATATATATATATATATATATATATATATATATATATATATATATATATATATATATATATATATATATATATATATATATATTATTGCGAAAAGTGGCCAGAGGTGGTCATTGTATTTTAAGGTCACACAAGAAACTAAACTCATAGCATATAATACTTTCATTAGTCATCATGCATCTCTGGTCTGGATTTATATCTGGATGCCGCACAAAACCAGGCTGATCTCTTCATTCTTCCTAATTAGGCTTCCACTACTAGTTTTGCATTAAGAGATGAAATAAGCCCTTCACTTTGGAAACAGAGAAGAAAATTACAATGCCTTATATGCGCGCAATCTTAAATTTATTGGAGTTTTACTACAAAAGAGCACAAAGATTTGCTGGCTCTTCCTATCTATCTTTGCAAACACCGTCCTCTCAAAACTCAACTAGTCGGCCCAAGTACATCATTTAGAAATAACAAAAGTAGGCACTTCGGATCTGCAGCATCACCACTGTCCATATGGCTATTTATTATCAGGCTCACATGTGTTAAAAAATGTAGTGCTCATTTAAAACTGCCTTACTTTGATAGTTTAAGCCGTCCTCCACTATTTGAAGGCTTTTATTAAGGTTTAATGGTGAAGACAAATAAAATCAAATGAAATCGCAAAACTTAGTATAGTGCACTATCATTTCTTTACATTTTTGCTAAATAGAAAAATCTATTCGTCGCACAGCAGGCGTTAATTGAGGAACTTGAACCTTATTCTTATGCCAAATACATTTTCGCATATCGCACAAACATTCTCAAATAATGTGGTACAACCGGAAATAATTACCTGACGATAAAGGCACCTTCTTTAATTGACTAACATAACTTGGTCATCGAAAAAAGACTAACAACGGCACGCAATATAGTCAGCGTCACAATTGAGTCCCCCTTGTTTTTCGTTGTAACGTAAGTTGATAAAATTCCGAAGATTGTTAGATAGTGGTATGCGTAAGGAATATATATATATATATTTGTTTTGTAATTTTTGAAATAAAACAGGGGTTTTCCTTGAAATAGCCGTTTCGAACAGTTGCGAGTTTACTACGGGACTTTGGGTGCAGCCGGTTATTTTCTAGAAACCCGCGCTCGCAAGCGCGCACACGTCATGATCCCGGTCGTCTGCACGTCACCCGATCACTTCCAGACGTCGCGTTTCGCTTTCTCGTTCGCTCGTGGGCACGCTCCAACGTTTTCCATTTGTTTCGAACTGGCAGGCGCGTGACGGGCGTGTTCGGAAATGCCTCGTTGAGACGACCGGCTGACTTGCGCCACGATTGCTTTTTATTTTTTTGCTCCAGGGCCTTTCGAATTTTCCTACAACTCTATCAGATATTTCGACTTGTTGTCCTCGGAAACTTTTCCTCCGCTTTCGTCGTCTTTTTCGGTCAGGTCCATAGAGAGCTCTGGTGGCGCCACTCGGACCCAAACCCCGTCTAGAAAACGCACGGGACAGTTTACTTTTTGCTCGGGTTGACAACAGTACCTGTCACTTACCTTCCGTGACAAAAAGCGGCAATCCGCCGTCGAGTGCAGGCTCGCCATCCTCCCCGTGAACGCGAGACAAAACGGTTTCTTTGTTGCCGATGGTAGCGCGAATCGTTTGGGAGTCCATTTTGTAATCTGCAACGTCGTCTGCTATCACGCACCCGCCAAAACGAGCGAGTGCAGAAAGTGTACGCCAGGTGTAAAAATGGTGCTACACTTTCGTAAATCGAACAGCGCGGTGCAGACCATAGAGTTATTATAATGTACGCTAGAGGTTCAAGTGGCGCTAGTGTGCTGACGCAAATTGAAGCAGACAGCAACCAGTCGAAAATTGACTTCCGGTAATGCATTTGTATGGGAAAAAGTGAGTGCATTCTCTCCATGCGCTCGATCGTAAGAGCAAATATCAAGAATAATTCGTACGCACTAGGTAGCTTGGGACATTTTTCAGTCAGGCAGACGAAATAATTGATCAGTTACAGCGTTTTTCTTTTAAATTCATTGCATTAAAAATGGTGCTAAAACGACTTTGTACGTGTATTTATGTGCATTGTCGAACAATGTTAGCGCGAACACGACGTCAATGCTTTTGAGCATGGGGGATATAGGTTCCAAACGAAAGAAGGACATCTGGAAACCAAGGGAGACGGCAAAAAGTACGCAGTAACACTGCATCAGTAACTACCCGTGCATGTACGATCAACATAAATTGAAGGCAACGTAATATATTCCGATTTGAAGTAAGCAAGTACTGCTTTATTCTTTCTGCTTTCTGCGAAGATGCTTGTTCTTCGTTCAAAATATCACCCGCACGCCCAAAATATTTGAGAACAAGCGCCCGATAAAAGCTGCCCGGCAGAGAAAACAATACAAAGAGACACCTTTCATAAACCACCTACTTTATTCTTTACATTTTGAACGTTTTTATCTGCTCATGCGCGAAGGGATCATTTTCATATAGTGACAGGACTGGCATATTAGCAATATATATAAGCGTCACCGGAATGCTGGCGAGCCTCGAACACACTCTATATTCCTTTCGATTGTAATTTTGCTTTGAATCGTCGCTTGTTTGTACACACCTGCTGCGGAACGCATTTTTGGGACTGAAATGTAGCGAAGTTAAGCATCATTCACTAATAAAGAAAAATGCGCTAACTAAAGCAATTACACTTTTACAATGTTAATCAAGGTAAATACTATTCGGTACGACCCAAATAACCAAAGTGTTCCGTGTTATTTTCCGGCAAAGAGACAAAATGCATGCGAGTTTTTTCATACGAATGCACAGGAGCACCGCAAAAGTAAACTGGTTGCTCTCTGCTTCAATTTGCGTCACGGAAGTCGCATAGACACTAGCGCCAGTTGAACCTCTAGCGTACATTATAATAACTCTATGGTGCAGACCCTCCGGGCTGTACCTTCAAATCGAATGCGCTCGGGGCTACACTTTTGCACCGGTGCAGGAGGTGTAGGTAAATCGAACGCGCCTAATGTTTATCATAGCCACGCGTTGGGGTTGGCAAAGCACAGAACACGCGCTGACTTCCAAACATTAATATGGTTCGGCTATTGTCGTCATTCCAGTGATGGACACTGGCCACTACCCGAATGAGTCGAGGTATCGATATCACGAGCCCAAATCGAGTGTTCACGCAATGCTCGGGTCCAGTCTATAAGCCGCATTCAAATATTGTCTCTGGGGTGTACTACGTCAGCAAGTTTTGGGGAGGACAGATTGAAAGAAAACGCTCCCTTTTATCCTTGAAATGACACCGCAACAAAGGAATTTATTGGCCAGTTGTGTTGCTTCGGTACTATAGTTCGGTAAGCCAGTATGCTATATTCATACCAAAAAACCCAGTTTAACTTTTGCCTATCTGGATTTGGGAAGTGAAAATCTGTTTGAAATTACAAAGAAAATGCAAGCGAGCTGGTGAACTTTCAACATTGTAAAACCCGAGACTTAGAACAACAAAAGAAGACAAAAAGGGGACAATAAAATACAGACCCCTGTGTCTGTGTTGTCCCCTTTTGTCTTCTTTTTTTTTGTCCTAAGTCTCAGGTTTTGTGATGCTGACTCCTTTGTTTGAAATCCAGATTCCAGGTTTCCAGAAACAATTCCAGTTAGATTTCCAGTCCCATAATTCAGCAAAGGAAAAGTTAAACTGGGTTTTTTGTTAGGGATTCCAAGCGAATATTGTTGCATATATATGGCACCTTTAAAGAAGCGTGCACGAAATGTTACTCAGCATATTTCTTTTCTCTACTGAGTGAGAGTTGGAAATAGTTCAACAAGTAACCCTGCGAGATAACGTAAAACAGAAACCCCCACCTCAATCCTAATTTTTACAAAAATGTGCTGTGGTCCATTGATTTTTTTTTTAAAGGGGGGTGGGAGGATGTGGAAGGAGTATTTGTTTTAGTGTGGTGCCTGAAACGCGTCTCCTACGTGTGTGTTTAAAGGGGCGGTGCAACGATATTCAATTGGAATGTTTTTCGCTTTACATGAGCTTACTGTCACTAGTGGGACTCAAGGTTACTCGCACGCAACGCCACTGGCCAAGAAACTCCTTTGTTGCGGTGTAATTTCAGAGACAAAAGCTATCATTTTCATTCAATCTCTCCTTTGCAAAATTTGATGACGTAAAGGGGGGATCGCAGTACCCCCATATGACGATATTTGAATACTGTTCATAGATTGGACCCGAGCATTGCGTGGGCACTCGATTTGGGCTCGTGATAATTACTAGCTCGAGAAGCATTCGGGTAGTGGCCCGTGTCCAATCGCTGCAACGACGACAATAGCCGAGCCATAACAATGTCTGGAACTCAGCGCGTGTCCTGTGCTTCGCCAACCCCAGCGCGTGGCTATGATCAACATTGGCGGCATATAATCGGCTCCAGATCACGTGGCCGCTTGTTCTGGCTGCGAGTTGAGGGGGTGAACGCTGCTCGTTTTTCTTTATTTTTTTACTGGGACTTCTATTGCGTGGGGTGAAGAACGAACGCGTGTTTCATAGGTCATTAACGTCAGGGATCCGTTCTAAGCGGTATTTGCACAAAGCACAAAAATTGTTGTATCGCCCCTTTAAGGCGGCGGTCCAACGGCCCCAACCATAATACCGGTGGCAGCTGTGCTAACGCTCCTGTTTGCGGTGCAAATGTCGCGTCTGTGCGCGTGTTACGTATTTCGTTCTTTTTGCAAATAAATCGCCAATTCATCATCACTCTTTTAGTGCAAAATATGATACGCATGTTTCAAAACTTAACGCACAATAAGAAAACAAAAAGTGCAAGTTTTGATATTTTCAAAGACATACCTCTATGCATTCCAAGTTTCTAGACTTGTAATGCATCCAAGACGCGTTCTTATTTTTTTATTGAATAGATGAAGGACTCGTCTGGTTCCGTGTATACGTGGTTTTGTTAATTAGCACGCTCACATTTTTTAATTTTTATTCAAAAAGAGCCTTTTTTATGTGATTTTGAAGTCTCGTAGCTCAGTTTCACATCATAACGCAGCAACGACATTTAAGGCCATGCTTGTGGTAAACATAGGAACTCAGGATACAAAATATTAGAAGTGCAACGCCAGCCGTTTTCTTGTAAACACAACTTGATTATGGTAAAATTTCTAAGAATTCCCTTAACGCGTTCTTAGTTTTCTCAGACAGCGTTCTGGCATCTGACCTAATTTTTTTTAATTGTATGCTAGAGGAACTGAGCTGGTTCACTAGAAGCGTGATTTTTTCGTATTCATTTTCAGATTTGTTTAAAATATGTTTAAATTATGGGACTATTTTGAAGCTCGACTCTGTACGCAAGAAACCGGTTTCAAAGAAGAGGGCAGCTATTTAAGTAACGATTCTTTAATTAGTGCTTTTCTTGTTCTTAATAAAATCACGTTCTATGATTGTAATTTTTTGAAAGCATACTAATTGTCCTAAATAGTAAAAAGGACCTATGTTTTAGCAGACGACGCGCACTTGCGCCATCTTTTGAAAGATGGCTGAAATTCGAGGTTGAGAAGTTCAGGCAAAGTGGCGCTGATTCTGTCCCTGACGCAGAGGATTCTTTTCTCAAATATTTCCTCGCGCTACTTCCTCGTTCTTGCAGTAAGTCACAGTTAATCTTGCAAAAAAAAAAAACAAAAAAAAAAAAACGAGAAGCGCGTTACAAGGGTCACGAGCAAGTTCTCGAAAACGCCTATAGACGTTTCCACTGTTTACAAAAATCACAGTCCACACGTGTTAAATCACAGTCCAGAACGCGCACGTTCGTCGCTTCGGAAAGCGAGCAAATCACGCGCCATACGCACGAACACTGAAAATGGAACCTGCCAAGTGTCCTTTTTTGGAAAGGTCTATACTTCGTCTCACCTTAGCATGGACTAACCGCGAAGGCTGTGCTAGCGCGAGCGGCCAGCCTTGACTGCCTTGACTGGAGCACTCGCTGCACGAGCGCTCGTGCAGCCGCCGAGGCTTCATTCGAAGCAACTATCTCGCGCTTTTAGCACGCGCGGCTAACAATAGTCCATACTAACGTGAGACGAAGTATAGTGTATACAAATAAGCTATTCAATGCTGTCCGCCATGTTCCGACACCACGAAAGGTGCAAATATTGAACTCTATATTATGGTGACGACAAAGTAGAATTTGTTTCCTCCACTCCAAGATTTTTAACAGACATTTTTTTTTTTTAAGGTTCCAGCTTTCCAACCGCGCTGGTTCTGTTTTGTTCGCCATCGTGCAGGGATTTGAGATTTTTAGTTTTAACGTTACTCTACTCGTAGACAACTTACAGAGAGTGTTACGTGCAAACCGCAGTGACTGGTCCTCATAGTAAGGCAACAAACAGCCAGTCATCCTATCGTGGCTCAAATCTGAGGAAAAGGGTCTAATAAACCCCCTTTCCATGAAGTGCTCTATCAAAAGCGTTGCACATGTGCGAAACCCTCACTAGGTCGTCTTTCTTTGGATTAATTTTTATTTCATTTATTCAAATAAGAAAAATGTCTACGATCAACTTTCATGGTGTTGGTTTATTAATGCAACAACTCCAAGCTTCCACTTTGTGCTTTACACCAACCATGACTCTTGTCCTTTGCAACTAATTATAAGCAGCCAGGTCCGACTTGCTAGAAACAGCGACTCAGCTGAGACTGTGGGAAAGAAAGCAATGCCAAAGCCAGCGCTCGAGCTGAGTGGCACTCAAGCCGCGTCTCAACACAGTCGCGCGCCCGACCCTTTGCAGTGCTTTCCTTCACTCAGTCTCAGTTGAGACGCTGTTTTAGCAAGCCGGACCAGAATCCCAACTCGTGAAGTTTCTTCGCGCTTCTCTTTCGTTCTTCGGTGTCCTCGCAATGAGTGTTGCGAAATAAAATCAAGCGAGATGCTCAGTGCTGCCCTGACATGTTCTTCCATGACCGGGCTAGAGAGCGGTTTCCTTGTGGCCTTCACTCTCGCCGAGGAGCAATGGAACTTCTTTAGCCGCGTAGGGGTGCGACCACACAACCATGCCCAACGCCGCCTGAGCCATCCTGAGCAACTGTTTCCTGACCACTGCGATAGAAAATGTGTAAAACTATACTTGCTTGAAATAACTGTAGTGAGCCGACTGAAATAAGTTTCGGCTTACAATAATTAAATGTTTGTATATACAAACTTGTCTTTAAGGATACGAAGAGAAAGACGTGCTCCGCATAAGTCCCTGAAGCCAGCTGGCTCATGACCTGTGGGTCTAATTACTCTAGAAACTTGTCCAACTCAAGCCCGGAGCAAACAGGACAACACGGTGAAGAGGAGGTGCCTCTCCGAAAGAATTAAAGAGCTGTAGGAGCGGTAGGGTTACAGCGACCCCTACAAGTTGCCTCCACAGGGAGCAACTACTCCCGGTGCAAAGGCCGTAAGAGATCGCGCCTCTTCACACTAGCCCGGCCACTGCTCTGCAAACTGCTGAACGAGGCAATGTCCACTCACACAGGGGCGTTTGGTTATGTTTTTCTACGTTGCGTTATAACTAGGTCTGGGCACTTGATCTTATAACCTACCGATAAATCAATTAATGATCTAAGCGTGATTAAATTTTTAACCAGTTAAACCGTTATATTTTGACAAACGAAAAAGTAAAAATTTATCTCTTTCACCACGCAGGCGTGTACGGGTACAGCTGTTTGAAGTCAAACTTTAGGTGGAAATTTGACCTAAAGTAAACTGTAGGGGCGAGATGTGTGACTCGAAAGAAGTGGAGAAGGTTATATGTGCCCCCAGCCACTTCAACGCCATGCGATTGTCCGTTTAGCGCAGACAGCTGAGCCCATAGACCTATTACTAAATTACCCAAGCATCAAGGAGAATGCAGGGAATAGTGTTCCACGCATCGCACGTGCTCGCGTCTGCAGCAGTAACTGTCCTAAAAAGAAGCCTAAAACAAATGGCATTTTGCACGCGCGTTCATTAGCGCTTTATTTTGGTTATTCACTCCGCATCATTTATACGGGGAAGGCGTGCGCGTGCGGGCGTGGAACACCATTCCCTGCATTCTCCTTGATGCTTGGGTAATTTAGCAATAGGTCTATTGTGAACAATCAAAGGAGTTCCCTATTGCTTGAAATTATTAACGAACCTGTTTCCTTCTGCAGCTGAAATAATAATTTGTGAGTGTGACTAGCCTTTCGACTGTTCTCAAATACACATCAAAGTTGATTTAAAATCTGAAATTGTACATTTTGCCGTTTATCACAAATTTAACAAAGGCAAACAAAAAATCTCATTTTGACTTTTTTAGAACTATGATGCATGGGAATGTACGAAACCTATTAATATACCTATTGCTATATTACCCAAGCATCAAGGAGAATGCAGGGATTGGTGTTCAACGCGCCGCACGTGCTGACGTCAGCCGTAGTAACTTTTCTAAAGCAAATACCTAAAACAAATGGCACCTTGCACGCGCGTTCGTCAACGCTTGATTTTGGTTATTCACTCGTGCGCGTGTGGCTCGTGGAACACCAATCCCTGCATTCTCCTTGATGCTTGGGTAATATAGCAATAGGTATATTGATTAATTGTTCGATTAAAATTGACGCCCAGTCCTAGTTATAACTTAGTCCGCGGGACATCTGTGCTTCATATGTCGCATGCAAATCTACTCTTTGAATTGGATCTCATGCCTCATTTGAACGACGAATGTCCCGTAGACTTTGCACTTAGTGCACAACGCTGTCAAAGCTGCTGGCGCGAGCATGGGGTTTGATCTCGCAGATCTTTTGCACGTGTTCTCGCGCAAACGAAACTATAAATGAAGCCACGCGCCCGCGCCAGTAACAGAGCATACATCTTTCTATAAAAGCGTACGAGGGCGCGTTCATTGCTGTGTTTGTGTGTTATGCACGCGCACTTTCTGGCTGGCTGCAACTGCGATCGAGCGCTGGCTGGACTGTGATTTAGCATGCGTAGACCGTGCTTTTTAGATGCGGAGCATCTCTTGCTCGGGTCTATGTCCCGCGGCGTCGGCGTCGTAGTCCGCACTCACACTACGCATGCGCAACTCTCCTCCTCTAGTCTCCTCTCCTTCAAGTGTGAGCGGTAGCGCGCTGCGCGCGTTCCCCATCACGTGACCGGGGCGGGGTCTGAGGCGAAGGGCGAAACCGTGTTTCCCCGGAGGAGGGAAAGGAGGAAAGTTTTCGGCGCGCGTGTCGCAGCGCCAGGCCAGGCCTTTCTAGTGGGGTTCAGAAGATTTTAAAGAAAACAGACCTCGGGAGTGCATTATGCTTTTTGGAAACTCGCTGTGGTTTGCCAGTGACGAGTTTAGATTTCATTTGTTTATATGAGTATACTTTTGCCCCTGGCCAGATGTGATAACATGAATTGAGATAACGCGCACCGCCAACGTGCTGGCATTATTAATAGAACAAGAAAGCAAATACACTGTCGTTTCTGTTGCTCAATTCAGTCACGAATTAACCAAGCTCAACATGTCTCTAAAAACAATGAGTTAATTTGACAGTTCTTGCTTTCCTGACGATTTTTATTAAAACATTCCAAGCAAAACCTTGTCTTTTAATGGAGAAATTTTTTTTAATGCGAGAATAACGAGCTCGTAGCTTTATCTTTGGCAGTTGCTCTTGCTGATCGAGAGTTCGCGCAGCCGAGATGCATCATTCAACGAATAGCTCGCGCTTGCGGCCCAGTATCGAAACTGTTGTGCATTACAAAAAACTGGGAAGCCAAAAAAAAAGCAAAACAAAGGGCAAAAGATTACTGATCACCTATTCACAGATGTGAATAGGTGAAGAGAGCAGAGCTACTTTTCGAGCGAAAATGAATCGACGACATGAGGTCACTATGGCGCATGCCATTTCTAGCGCTCGGGACAGCAACCGGGACTGGTAGCCGGATGCCTGCGGGCCGCGTCCAAGCAAGTCGCGGGCCGCATGCGGCCCGCGGGCCGCGTGTTTGAGACCCCTGGTTTATAGGAACCTTCGTGAAAAATGTGACGTCAATCTGGGCATTTCTAACGTATTTTTACTCTTTGCGCCATCGGCAATTTTTGGTACCATCTCTCGGTCATGCCGCCGACGACGACAACGGATTTTCGCGTTATGTGGCAAATAATCTTTTCGCATTAAAAAGTCTTCTGACCAGGCCATCAGTCCCTTTTTACAGCATTGAACAGTGTGCAGGACCAGTGTCAGCATAAAGAGCAATAGACCGATCTCACTAGGCGTTGCGCGACGCCACCGCTACCGCGGTGCATGTTGGTACTTGTAGTTCTCCCCAGTTTTCCGGCCGCGCCAATGCGCATTGTTCGCCCGCCCGGCGTTTGGAAATTTCGGGTTAGCACGAGACGTTTAGCCGGGTCTTTACTCATGGTTTTCAATGGGTGGCTTCACCCGTTGTATGCCACGGTGCTACAATAACAGCACCAGGCAAAAAGGCCTCGGATATTATGTCTTCCCGAAAGAAAGCAGCACGGCAAAGAAAGGTAAACAGAGCCGGACAGAGCGGCAGGAAAAATATTGTTTTCCATTTGTTTCGTGATTTGCTTCATAATTTATATCCACCTATTGCACGTCAGCTAAAAAGTGTAAGATTACAGGGCACGAGACACACAGCGTGCCGAAGTGTTCCGTACGTTTGAATCTCTCTGGGCATTCGCTCCGTAGTGGTCTATCCGTTGGTCTATCTCCACTAAGTTTGGGGAGGCCGTTTTGAATACACTTTTTGCTCAATGAATTTTGGTGGTTATAACTGTCAATGTGACGACATGTTTTAAGCACAACTGTGCTTCAAAAGATCAGGACAATCACTAAAAGAAGAGCAGCGATTATTGATATGCATCACTTGAAATAAAACAACTTTTTTCGGAAGCGGTTTTCATTTTTTTTTTCATACAAAACGTAAACAAAAACACCACATAATGCAATTTAGAAGTGCAAGACTCACCGCCAGAAATGTAAAAAACGAGCCTAACCTATTTTGTGGTGGTCTATTAGGCTGGCGCTACTGATCCAGGAGAAAGCTTCCAACGTCGGGCGACTCTTAGCGTTCGGAGCTTGAGCAAACAAAACGAAACTGAATAGAAACTATACACGAAACATCATCTCCACCCCAAGTTTTCAGGTATCTTGCATGGTTGCTTCTTTTTGAGAGATGACAATTGTTACGGCGCATCAGGCATGGCCTTTCTGTAGATCATTTTTTTCTCTGTGTGCAGGCTTCTCCCCGCAGTTCATCTGTACCCTGTCGCACAGGCTGTCAACCAGAATGAAACAACTTTTAAAAAACTATCGCTCACCGAGAAAGTCTATTTAGCTCCTCTTACTTCATTGTTGATTAAAAGTTATGCACAAGACTGAACACTACCATGCTCAGTTTTTCACCAACACATTTGACGCTGTTCCACGGTGCTACACAAAGCCGATGGTCCCTCGAATTTTTTTGTTCTTTGCCATTCAACTAGATGTTCAGTTTCCAAGTTAATTGAGATATCCGAGCAGCCGGAAAGCTCGAGTAGTGGCGTCGTTGTTTTTGTTTCCTGCGACCGCAGTGGGACCATTGCGTGGACGGCAGTGTGCTCACGCGTTCACGAAGACGAAGAAGGAAACGGCGCCGAAGCAGACGACGAAGCGATTCTAAAGCGATAAGACGACTGGAACTGCTTTTCTGCGCTTGCTGACAAATTAAGACATCACAACCAACACAATTTTATGAAGTACAGACATGCAGGAGAATCCAAGCTGATACCGAGGCGTTCCAAACGATAATCTACGATGTACGCGCAGCCCTATGTAGCCGGGAAGCCGGAAAGCGATGACTACAAGTAGCATGGCCGCGGCACCACTTCCGGAATACGCGCGCCTGCGCAGTTCGGTTGGTGACATCGGTCTATTATACATAAAATGATCAAATTGACATTAGCTAAGCATCGTAGTCACAATAATTAATAATCAACGTCATCAAAAGTTTGAAATAGGAATCATTCACATCACCATCACTGAGATCACATTCATTACCATAAAATGTCAGCGTTACTGTAAAATTCCCCATTTCTGTTGCATTCAAACAAAATATATATTATATATAGTATATGCAGTCATGTCTCCTTAATATGGACCCCGTTAATATAGATACCCCGCTATATGGACACCACTTTCGGGGACACATTGGGAAAATACATGCATTTTTGTCTCTTTATTATGGACAACTCACATTATGGACGATTTTTTACGGGAACGGAGTTGTCCATATTAACGAGACATCACTGTATAGGTTTATATACATGTAAGACGTTGGTATATTTTTTCAACATCAAATTATCAACTACTTTAATTATTAATGAAACACAAATATCAAAAGCACTATAAAACACACTTTGAAATCTGCTACCCACTCGATTAACAATTTTTAAGTTTAGGCCACTGGGACTAAAAAATACACTTTTACTCTTTTCTTGAACATGCAGATTCTTCGACCTCGGCGTACTATTTCAACAATATTTGGGGTGGTTATTTATAAGGTCAGATAACTGATAATCAGGTTTAATCAAACTATCATCAAAATGATGAGTTATATAGAGCGTCCCTCTGAACACCCGTCTTGAAAAAGAGTCTGCTATTGCTTGTTTTATCATTGATCAAAATGCAGTCAAAGACTAAGGTACACAAGCACAAACACGCATACTAAAAGCGCAAGGCCATGATCCATGGTTTGCGCTTGATTGCTTTGACCGGGGACAAAAAACGCACTATAAGAAGTTGAGCTCCTTGACATGGTGTTTTTTGGCTCTGCTTGACTGGCCTCATTCACCTGTTATGCCAGCTTCCCTCCGATTTACAGCGAAAATGAATTTAAACGCTTATGTCGTGCAAAACCTCTTTCATTCACGAAATGCTGACAGGGCATGTCATATATATGTTCTTTATCGTTTGATAACATTCTTCATTGATTGAATGACTATGTTTTTAATGCTTTAATAATTAAACAATAGCTACTGATTTGTGAGCCTCTAACGAAATCGCTTTGCCAACCTTGCAGCGTGGAACAAAGCCAGGATCAAAAAACAAATTTTGCCCAGCTAGGCACTCTCGATCGGGTCGATGAGCTGGCTGGGCTCCGCTTCTGTGCGAACTGGGCACTGCTATAGGGAGTATTAACTGGCAGCCATAGCTGTGTGCGCGAATGCTGAGCGCGTGCTGATGGCGAGCTTCCACACTTCTTTTGCAACGTGCATTCCGCACCCTCAAGAGTGCCGGTCTTAGCAGCCTATTGATGTGAGCTCGTTCTGAGCATGCGCTCTAAACAGCACCCACAATATGGCGTCCAGTGAATACTCCCTATTGGGCAGGAGATCGAACTATAGGGGGCGCTTTATCGAGCTTGTTGTCCCCACAGCCCGGTGTTTACCAACATAGCATAACAAAGAAATTAAACCTGGCCGAGCACGGTCTGGGCACGAGCGCTTCGCCCTGACCAGTGCTTTGGTCGCACGAGGAGTGGCCTTCGAATCGTCATCTTCGATTTCTCAGATCAAAAACAAACAAGAAAATATGGTTTGTTGTCCCCACAGCTGAAGCGCACCGCTAGAGGCGTGACTGTTCGATCTCCTCCCCAATACTTCGTTTCACTTATCTGCGAGCGAAGCCAAAGCTAGAAGCACGAGACCAGTGCTTTTTTGCGTTTCTCCCCAGCTCGCGCGCTCGAGCGAAGCCTGAACGCACGGAGCTTTCGCGCTCGCGCTTCCAGCTTTGCCTTCGCTCGCACATAAGGTGAAACGAAGTATATAGACGCTTTCAGGCAGCTGTGCATGGGCGCCGCCATAACCGACCTTCAGTTTTTGTTCCCTCTTATTCCGTTCCCTTCACTTATTCATTGACACAGCAGGAAAGGTTATTGCCACTTTAGGTGCTACTGCGTCCTTCTCCCCAGCATACGCCTTTGTGGAAGCTCGTCAACGCCCGCGTCAGTGGCTAGGAATTTCGGTAAGACAGAAGAAGGTCGGCAATGGCGGCTCACTCTAGCGCGTGTCGAACGCATGTTTAAAGCGTCTATAGCACCACTGGCACGTTTGCTGGCATTTGTGTCAGCGGGAGCACACGTTGAGCGCTGAACGTGCAAGGGCGAGCAGCAGAAAAGAGGAAATTAAGAGCAGAGGAGGAAGATCACTGCCACGAGCCTGCATGCTTTCTGGCCACACGGATGAGTGCCGAAACATAAGGTGAAACTTCGTTTCACCTTATGTTGTACCGCAGCGAAGGCTAGAAGCGCGAGCTCATAGCGTTGGCAGCCGCTCTTAAGTCACGAGAGCTTGTGCCGCCGAGATGTGCCCCAGAGCAAGGAGCTCGCGCTTGTAGCCTTTCCTGCGGTACATCATAAGGTGAAACAGAGTATAGTGGTTGAACTAATGGCTTGTTCAAGATGGCCGCCGCGGGACCGCCGCCTTAAAGGGATTATCCGGTCAAATTTCGTATTCATGAAAACATTTAGACCTCATTGTCAATGGCTGTAGGAGCATCTTCCACGACAAATCTGAATTTTGTGTGCTTCCCTGGAGGAGTAATTGTATTTTAACCCAAGCGTGCATAAACGGCGTCTTCCTCTTCCACCTTCAGGGAAGCGGAGTTTCTGAGGTAACATCAGGCAAAGAACGCGCCGAACTGAAGTGCACTTCGAATTTTGTCCTCCGCGTGAGCGGTACGACGTGGTTCACCCTCGCTGCTGCGCTAGATTTTTTTTTTTTAAGGTATTTTTGTTGTGCGGTTGTCACGCTCCACACTTCTCCGCGACATTTACAGTGGCGAGTAATATGGAATGCTGCGGTGCGTCGGGAGCACTGTGTTCCCACGGAGGAATGAGGCATAGGATATGACAATTGCAAGACTGGTGTGACGTCACGTCAGGCATGGGAGTGCAGCCGTTGATACTTGCGAAATTCGGCATGGAGTTTCGTTCAATTATCCGTCGTTGATTACACTAAATTGGGGTGTCGTTTAATGGAATAAAAATGGCCTATGTTAATCATTAGGCTCCCACCAGGTAACCATCACGAAATCTTAAGAACTTCCGGTTTTCACCGGACAATCCCTTTAACGCGTCCTTAAATGTGGTTCCTCGATTTCCGCTGATGACGTAATAAAAGCGTTACGCCTTTCCGCTGCTGCCTGCTGCAATTCTGGTGGTGGTACAGCAGCGAATGTGGATGTGGCAGAACCCTGTCCTGCTGCAGGTCGATCTCCGGCTTCACAGACCACGGAAGTTTCAACCGCCAGCAGCTGGGATGAGACGACGACAGCGACATTTGCTCTCGATCGTACTTTCTACCGGCACCTCTAAAGGGCTGTTTATACTCCGACGTTGAGCGCAGTGAACGCAGCGTAGCGAAAAACGCGCGCCTTTCATTGACCGGCAACCAGGAACTCGATATCTGCGACCAATCAGTATCTGTGCGCGCTGCGCTACGCCGCGCCCGTTGACGTTACGTTGGAGTATAAACGTGCCTTAAAGGCCGGTTCAGACACTTGCGTTTGAGTGCGTTTGACTGCGTTGCGGCGAGAATCGAAAGCGAGCCACCGGCACATCTGTGCTTCGTATGAAGCGTGGAATCCAATTCAAGGAATCTTCTTGGCACGCGATATAAGCAGCAGGGATGTCCTGGTGACTCGCTGCCGCAACGCAGTCAAACGCAGTCAAACGCAACTGTGTGAACCGGGCTTAAAGCCGCGGGGTCACACTGCTTATGCATCATACAAAAGACAGTCTGCGTACAAATTCGAACGCGAGTCACCCAAATGTTGTATCCTGACTGATTATTTTATTAGTACTTCCTCTTTTTTTACGTTAAATTACCTCTCTTCGTCCTCATCATCTTCACTCAACAATAAAGACAGTCTGGTATTGGCCACCGCAGCGTTCGGTCGCATACTCCCGACCTGCCGGGTCCTCCGAGGACACCACACCAAGTTTCGTGCTTCGAATTTCCCATATCAATGAGTTCATGAAGAAACGTTGCACGCGCATGATTCGAACCACCGATATTGCGATGACTCGCGCGTTCAGACTGTCTTTTGTATAATGATTCAGCTGTCAGACCCTGGCATACGACAAACCGCCAGGGATCACGATACCAGACAACATGAAACGTAGGCCCCCGCGGCGCCATGTGTTGCCACTTCGAGACCTCTTTCGATGCGCGGGCGGTATAGGGCAGGAGCTCGAACTATAGGGGGCGCTTTATCGAGCTCGTTGTCCCCACAGCCCGGCGTTTACTAACACAGCATAACCTAGAAATTGAACCTCGCCTATCCGCCGACACGCTGTTTACAAACAAGCCCGCTTTTGCCCACACTAGGTGTGGGCACTGCGCGTGCGCAGAAACCAGATTCGCGTGCAGTGAAGCATCTGCGCATGCGTAGTGCCGTCGAGAGCGCCACCGCAGCTGCGTGACGTCAGGGCCGCGTGTTGGTCTATAGACGCTTTACACACGCGCCAAATTACAGCCGCCATTGCCGACCTTCTGCTGTCTTACCGAGATACCAAGCCACTGAAGAGGGCTTTGTCGAGCCTCCACAAAGGCCGACGCTGGGGACAAGGACACAGTCGAATCTGAAATGGCAATAACCTGCCCTGCCGTGGTAATGATGGAGGCAAGTGAGAAAGATAAGAGGAAACAAAAACTGAAGGTCGATTATGGCGGCGCCCATGCACAGCTGCTGTAAAGCGTCTGTCTTGACACGGTCTTGACACGGTCTTGACACGAGCGCTTCCGAGTCTGATCAGTGCCTTGGTCGCACGAGGAGCGGCCTTCTAATCGTCATCTTCAATTTCTCGGATCAAAAACAAGCAAGAAAATTCGATTTGCTGTCCCCACAGCTGAAGCTACCGCTAGAAGCGTGACTTTTCAATCTCATCCCCAATACGGCGCTAAGCAAACCGATCCTAACGTACGACACCGCATAGAAAAACAAAACAAAAAATATTTCGAATGGAGAGTAGCAAAAGATTTGGAACGTGCAAAAATTGTTCCACGCCATTTTTTTTTTCATCGAACCACTTGTGAGTTTATTTATTGTACATGAATCGAAAATATGTTCCCGAAAATATGCGAAGCCGCATTTGCTATGCACCTTCAACAAATGTCCTTGTGCTTTTTTTTTTTCTTTTTTAGCGATTGCGAACACTTTTTAGGCGTTTGAATTTTTGTACTATTTTCGTTTAGTTTTCCTCGCATGTTTCCTAGCACCATTGAGTTCCGTGTAAGGTTTCTAAAAATTCGGGTTCTAAGAATGACTAAGCAAGTTTTGTTCCGCAGTATTTTCATAAAACAAACGTATAGCCTATAGCCACCGCGTCTCTTTATTAAGCAATAAAGCGTAAAACAAACACTGATCTTCCCGATTTCTATAAATTGGGTTAGGTTCATTTAGTCCGCTCGGAGTACTTTAGGGGTAAGAGCAACGCCCTCTCTGAAGGGTACACTTAGTCGGAGTTCTCTCTTTAATCTTGCACGGCGTAATGGGCGACTAACGCGTACTCATCCCAATATCATAAACGTACCGCGGGCCTCTTGAGACTCTGCAGAAGAAGCTCTGAGGACCGTCACCACAGAGTTGACTTCGGCGCCTGCTCCGAAACGACAGTTTCATTCGTTCCGTCTCGGAAGTTGTATGTACTTAATGACTTTGCTTCTTTTTTGTTTTTTTGCGAATTGTTTTTTTTTTATGTTTGGGCCCATGTTACTTGGGTCGTCGTGTCTTTCGTCCTCGTTCGTGATGCTGATTAGTGTACAATCGGCTCAACGCATTTGCTGATTAGAGTTCGATTTCGGCACGGCGCAATATTACATAGAAGACAAAAGCCTGCGCCTTACCCCCAAACGTCTTCACTTGATGCATGGATGGACGGATGGGGTTGAACCCTTTGAATCGGGCAGCAGCTTGCGCCACCTATACTCTATTTCACCTTATGATGTACCGCAGGAAAGGCTGCTCCTCGCTCTAGAGCACATCTCGGCGGCACAAGCTCTCGTGCATTAAGGGCAGTTGCCAACGCTATGAGCTCGCGCTCCTAACCTTCGCTGCGGAACAAGGCGTTTGTTTCCTGGTTGAGCGGCGTCGCCATCGGCGTCAGCGTAACCACGCGCGTTTCTTTATTGGACGTTTTGCCCTCTAAAGTTAGCGGGCAAATTATCTCGCTAAATTTAGTGGTGAAATGAACGTCACGTGACCTCAACACCAATTCAGTTTACCCGCTAAATTTAGTGGGGAAAATGACGTCACGGCTTCAAGTGACGTCACTTTTGAATAAATTAAGTGGCAGGAGGAGAGGAGGAGGAAAGCAGGAGGAGGAGGGAAGGAGTAGAAGGACAGGAGGGTACGGAGTAGGAGGAAGGGCATACTCTCACCTCCATACCCTCCCCTCTTCCTCCTCAAGAGCTGCGCTCTAGTTTCGCATTACAGAGATATGTAAACATCTTACATTTCTCCTAACATTTCTTGAACGTGGAGTTATATATCTAAAGAGATATAACTAGTGGAACCACGCGGCGACACTAATACGAACGCGCCTGCCGCTTTGCGGGGACTCTCGTCGAGCTTCGGGGTGTTTGCCGCTTGTAAGAACGGTAGAGGAACCACAGACGATGACGCCATGCGCTGTGGCCTTGCCTTCTAGGTGGTATCGGCTCACCGCGTCCCGCTTTTTCCCGTTTTCTGCGGGGGATATACGGAATGTTTTCGGTTCGTCAAACGAGGAAGAGATCATTCCCCTGGCGATCGGAAGGTCGGGCAAACTCGCAACTGCCTTACGACCGAGTACCTTAAAGGGACACTGACAGGGTATTTATGCTCGCCAAGATTTTTATTTGTACATGACATATGAGAGCCCATCTCCTCAGAACACAGTTAGCGGCTCGAAATCCGTTTTCTTTCCGCCCGAAAACCGCCCATCGAGAACTGGTGATTTTGAGTGGCGCTCACTCTCTTTTCCGTGGCCACGTGCCGTTTTCTATGGTTTGGACACAACCGCCGAATAAAATCAAAGTCGTAGGTCATCGAAGGAACACACATAGTAATAAAAATAGAAAAGAAATGATACCCATTTTTTTTGTGGCTTCTAGAAAGCTGCAAATATGTTGATTAGGCAAAAAAAAAAAAAGTATCACAGCCACGTGACTTTCGCCACCTCTCTCCTCCTCTATATATCTTCTTCCTCCCCAGTCCAGTTTCGGTTTCGAGCAGTTGCGTCTTTTGACTTGATTAAAAAATATACGTGACGCTGTTACAAAATATTGATTGGGTTGTCTTCTAACACCATATTGAATTGCACGGCAAAAATATATATGGGTGATTTCATCTCAACTCAGGCACGGATTTAGGGTCGAATTTTCTAATTTTGACAAAAAAAATATATGTTCCGGGGCAATTCCTATAATAAAAGAGGACGCAACGGCAATTTTGTCGGATTTTTGTTCTCAAGTTATGAACCGTTGAAGCGGCCAAGGTGGAAACTGACGTTTTTCCAGCTTATCGGAGGTGCCATATTTCACTCCATTCATTTTCTTTACGTTTTACGCTACATCAATATAACTTTTTGAAAACACTCTCGACATAGGCTTTTTCATGCCAATTAAGCGTCTAGGTCATAACATCCTTCATGATTTTTTTTTTATTTGTCAAACCGCCTCTTTGCGAAGATATTTGACGAAGTTCAGCAAGCTGTGCTGTGTGACCTAATCAACATATTTTTATGATCTTTACATCACCGTAAAGCTCCTATTAAGCTCTTTTTAGTATAATTTCAATATTTGCAATAAGTATACGATGCGCTACATGTGCCTGAAAAACGAAAATTTCGAAAAACTAGCAAGTTTGGAGTCAATTTTCTAAAAAAAAACACGTTTTATTTTTTTTTTATTCGCAATTGGTTAATAGAGTAGTATATAAGAAACTACCTACGAAGTTTGTAATATATTGTTTGTATGGCCGCTATTTAGACTCGAATCTCGTGCTATGAGCGTTTTGAACGGGACTTCGCACAGGTGCTCTGCTGAGCAGAATTTTGGCCTATGGAAGGTTTTCTATTTAATGTTAGTACTTACCTCAATATCTGAGCGTAAAAGCCAGTGAAGCAACAATATTTATCCTAACAATATTTATTTACTTGGCACGGGCGTTATTTGCAAGGTGTGTGAGCTTCGCCCTATCTATTGATGGAGAAGATACGTAATATCTAGACTCCCGGACAAGCTTCAGTCAAGAGGAAAAAGTCTAAGTAACCCGGAATGAATCACTGAAAATAGAAATGAAACCTTAACACTAGACTAACACGTTTGAAGCCTTACACGCTACGAAATGCTTGTTATTTTACGAAAGAGTCAGTACGCGCACAAAAAAAAAACCGTACTTCCTAAGCGTCAGATACTAAATCGTACATTCGGTTATATTACTGCATATTTTTTTGACATAAAAAATATTTACATTACATGTCAATTCGGTATTTTCAAACCTCAAGCCGAAAGCAAAAGGCCCCAGAGGAATTCTCTAACGATCTGACATTCCCCCGGTTGGGAGAAGTAGCGCGTGCCCGCACTGGTGGAATAACGGACTTCGATATAAATATTTTTAAGTCAACTACTCCAATGTTTTATTAATGTTTCTGGTTGGATATCGAGTAACTGCTAGCGATAAATGAAAACCTTACATAGGCCAAATTCTGCTCAGCAGAGCGCCTTGCGAAGTCCCGTTCAAAACGCTCATAGCACGATATTCGAGTCTTAAGCACGAGGAGGGATACAACTCACGTGACTTCCGGCGATGCCTCCCTTCTGACCGCCCCGACACCTTGCGGTACACTGTTACGTCACAGTGCACGGCGGGAACTTTGAAATGGGCCTCGTATTTCTATTTTTTATAAAAAAAACTACGCAACTCTATAGTGAAACAATTTTTTTGTAATGTCCTGATATGCCATTGCAACGTTTAGCATGAAAAAAAAATATTTTTTTTTGCGGTGTCAGAGGCCCAGTTGCCAATGCTATGAGCTCGCGCTCCTAACCTTCGCTGCGGAACAAGGCGTTTGTTTCCTGATTGAGCGGCGTCGCCATCGGCGTCAGCGTAACCACGCGCGTTTCTTTATTGGACGTTTTGCCCTCTAAAGTTAGCGAGCAAATTATCTCGCTAAATTTAGTGGTGAAATGAACGTCACGTGACCTCAACACCAATTCAGTTTACCCACTACATTTAGTGGGGAAAATGACGTCACGGCTTGAAGTGACGTCACTTTTGAATAAATTAAGTGGCAGGAGGAGAGGAGGAGGAAAGCAGGAGGAGGAGGAAAGGAGGAGAAGGAGAGGAGGGTACGGAGTAGGAGGAAGGGCATACTCTCACTTCCATACCCTCCCCTCTTCCTCCTCAAGAGCTGCGCTCTAGTTTCGCATTACGGAGATATGTAAACATCTTACATTTCTCCTAACATTTCTTGAACGTGGAGTTATATATCTAAAGAGATATAACTAGTGGAACCACGCGGCGACACTAATACGAACGCGCCTGCCGCTTTGCGGCGACTCTCGTCGAGCTTCGGGGTGTTTGCCGCTTGTAAGAACGGTAGAGGAACCACAGACGATGACGCCATGCGCTGTGGCCTTGCCTTCTAGGTGGTATCGGCTCACCGCGTCCCGCTTTTTCCCGTTTTCTGCGGGGGATACACGGAATGAGTTAGCGGCTCGAAATCCGTTTTCTTTCCACCCGAAAACCGCCCATCAAGAACTGTCCGTTTTGAGTGGCGCTAACTCTCTTCTCCGTGGTCACGTGCCGTTTTCTATGGTTTAGACAGAACCGCCAAATAAAATCAAAGTCGTAGGTCATCGAAGGAACACACATAGTAATAAAAATAGAAAAGAAATATGATATCCATTTTTTGTGGCTTCTAGAAAGCTGCAAATACGTTGATTAGGCAAAAAAAAAAAAGTATCACAGCCACGTGACTTTCGCCACCTCTCTCCTCCTCTATATATCTTCTTCCTCCCCAGTCCAGTTTCGGTTTCGAGCAGTTGCGTTTTTTTACTTTATTAAAAAATATACGTGACGCAGTAGCAAAATATTGATTGGGTAATCTTCTAACACCATATTGAATCGCCCGGCAAAATATATAAATATATTTTTTTTTCTTTTGGGGGGGGGGTTAGTGTTTGTTTAAAACTTCTCAGGGTCTCTTACGACGAGCTGAAATCTATCGGACAGCCATGTAATACTTGGCATTTCCGTATATTTTCTTTTCGTCTTTTTTTCACTGCATCATTACTTTTTTTCTTTTTACTTGAACATCTTTTGATAATGGTATGAACGACCATTGCTCATAGGAAAAACGTGCATTTGATCTCGCGAATGCTGTTTATTTGTTTGTTTATTTTGGATTAAAGGGAAAAGGCGGAAGTCAGGAGAGGTATAGGTATCCATGGCCTCCAGTAAGGGGCTCTAATGGTACGCAGTACCAGGGTAACCTCTTAGATGGCGCTAGCGTGCCAGTGAGTATCTGTGTTTTTCTCTTTGTCGTACCACAAAGGGCTCGGGCATGAGGAAACGCAAGTGTTTGACCCAATTGGCACGTCGCAATAGCCAAACAAGCGGCGATGGATGAGTTCAGGAAGCTGCTTTTTGGACCCTTCCAGCTTCGTGATTCGGTTGCCGGCGTTCTTATCGGTCAATATCACAATCGCATTAGCTGTGTAGCGGTGACAAGATGCTCTGGGATTGCCGCCGCGTCTCGCGTTTCTAATGGCTCGTTCAGGCTTGCGAATTCGCGCGGGCCGATCGCGCAGGCGAGAATCCGCCGTTTGGAGCCGGGTGGCGAAATCGACTGGTCGCTGGCGGAGGATTTGGATATATATGGGCCATGTCCTGATGCAGATTTTCCGCCAGCAACGAATCGATGCCCCACCCGGCTCTAAAATCCGCTTTCCGCCTGCGCGGATCCGCCCGCAAATCCACAAGTGTAAACGTGCCATCTGTCAGTCGACAAAAGTACCCTCAAATGTGGGTCAGCGGAGATGCTTTATAACACGGTGAATTTGCACAAAATTGTTCCTTGTGCTTTTTTTTGAGAACGACACTAACAGAGAGAAGATTTATACATATTTTGTTTTTATACTCGTTGGCCCGTAAAAGAAAAGAAAAAGTTTTGCACATTATTCGTGCGCTGCACAAAGTAGTACCTAAAAGATTTGGCAGTCGAAGGAAGAAACGATGCTTTTGGCGTTTGAAACATGTACCATCGCTGCCACAACGAGCTGAAATGCCGCTCCGCGTGGCGAGCGGTACTGTCAGGACCGCGTGTCGAATTTTTCTGGAAGCTTTGATGCACGACGAGGACAAGACTACTCCCCCTCCGGGAGGGGGGGCGGGGGGGGGGGGGGGGGGGGGAGTCGGTGGCCGAGTGGGCTAGCGCACACCAGCTCGGAGCACGTGGAGCGAAAGCTCGCGCTGCAGAACCCAGGGATTCTGGGCTCAATCCCCACCCCTGCCCGTTTCGATCTGGACGAGCATCGTATCGGCGTGCGATCGTGTATCAGTACTGCGTGGTGCACGTTAAAGACCCCAGGCTAGCGGTTCCCTATTGAAAAATCTCATTCGTATGGAAAATGTTTTGTGTCCAATAAACATATATGAATCATACAAGATATAGAAGAACATATAAGAACCATATAAGAACTATATAATAACTATATAAGATATATAAGAACGTATAGGAACCATATAAGAAACTCGTGAAAAGTTTCTTATAAGTTTCTTATGTGGTTCTTATATGTTCTTACATATCTCATATAGTCCTTAAATAGTTCTTATATGGTTCTTATATATTCTTATATATCTTGTATGATTCTTATGTGTTTATTGGGCACAAGCCATTTCTCATACATATGGCTTTTTCACTAGGGTTGTACCGCACTGGCTACATTTCTCATCTGCAGCGACTGATTTGTCGCAACTTTGAAATGGCTGACCAACTACACGCTGTCTAAATATCCACACAACTCCAATTATTATTACTCCCCTCCGGCGCTCGTGGCGCAACACTCCATTTCCACGTCGTCCGCTAGCGAGGAAGTGAGGCGACATCCCTTCGTTTCATCAAATGGTAAAACCTCTGCATGATACAGCATTAATGAATCGCGAAATGTTTCGAAACAATTTCTACAGAGCCCTTACTTATAAACACGCACTAATTCGTCCACAGTGTTTTTTTTTCTCCATTATTTACCGTATAAGGAGCAGAGATAAAGGCGTGGTGCCTGACGAAGCCTCTGCCGGCTATAGATCAACAGCTCAAGGTGGTTACAAAATACCAACAAATCTACAAATGTGACACGACAATTCTACAAAATAATGAGCCTCTCAAACACAAACGTATCTCTGTATTCGCCAGAGACATCTTCGAAAAACTTCGAGAGTGCTAATAGAAGTGCTTAAGACATCTGAGTATTAAAATATATTAGCAAAGAAAATTGGTATCGAGAAAGTGGTTAGCAATTTTGAATCGGAGAATGTGCACGCCTACATGGGGAAAGATCGACCTTGGTATGCAACGCACGAAAGGCGTCATCGAGCTACGAGGGAGGAAGGGAGCCGTTAGCTCGTCACAAAGATATTGGTGATGCTTTTCTAATTTGAGCGGGAGCTTTCAGATAATCCGGCGATCCAGACGTCTTTCCGGGCAGCCCTGCCATAGTCGAGAACGGCCGTCTTAGTAGCAGAAGACAAGGAAGGGCAGAGTGGTGCAGCGAGCGGCGGAGCGGAGTTGTCTTGGCCTCCGAGTGCATCACAGTTTCAAAAAAAAAAAAAAAGAAAAATGCTCGAGGTACACCTAAGCACTTCTTATGAGTTGTGAATGCGAAAGCATGCAAGCCTCTCGTCCACTCCCTTTTTCGTCTGCGGCGTACTTTTCGTCGCCGGTCAGCGCGCGTGCTTCCCCGAGCACGCTGACCTTGGACGCTCCGTGTTAACGGCGCGCTGATGGACACGCAGCGCCATGGGGTGAGCGGTCGTGGAAACTGACGAGAGCAGCGGCCAATGGGAGACCCGTCGACGCGCGCCAGCCAATGGAACCTTTGGAATCGGGAAACTATAGGTGCCGTTTTCGCGCTTCAAACGGATGACGTCAGCTCGCTCCATGAGACAGTTAATGCTTTCGCATTAAAATACGACAGGCGGCTCTGACACTACCGCGCACTAGATAGGCTCCCTACGGGAGCCAGAGTTTCCCTTTCATCCCCATAGCGCCGCCTTTCCTGCGCGGCCCGGGATTCTGTTCGTCATGTGACTGAATTGACGAATAGCGGCGCCGCGCGTTGGCGGCGCGCTCCTTCTCCTCCTTTCCTGGAGAACAGGAAAGGAGGAGGAGGCAGAAGCAAGAGGACATACACCGGGACGCTTGCAACGTCGGCGGAACGGCCGCATCGGTGGCTTTCCTGCATGGCATTTGTATATTGCTCCTCGCGTGATCGGATGTCAGCGAATAGCGGCGCGGCGGCACATGGAAAACAGACGAGCAGCGTTTTAGCTCATATTGGCCGCGATAGTACGTCTTGAGAAAACAGCGTAAGGCTATAATCTAAGATGCACCTACATATATCTGTTGAACACATAAATATGTAAATTAGTAATGGGCACCAAAGAAAGCGTAAAGACTCCACGATGACGACAAAGCCAAGCTCGCGACATCATTGGTTGAGGTGGGGGGAAACAAACGCACGAGAAGCAAACGAACTTGCAGGCCGTATAGTCTGCAGTGTAAGAACGCGGCAGATGGTTCGCCTCCAGGGTCTCTAATCTGGACACTTGGCGAAAAAGTCGGCGAGGAATTTAACCGCCGTGATTGGACGGCACCTTGGTCAAGCGCGGCGCCGGCCAGTCGCGGCCGCCGGACCTCCAGGTTTTGCTGAGCGCGCACGACGAAGAGGTAGAAGCCTCGCGGTGAAGGCGGGGTACGCACAGGGCTCTTAAATAAAAAAATTCCTCTTAGGCTAGTTGGATAAACATTGCGGAAACAATTAGGGAAAAAGACAATGACAAGACAAAGATATGTAACAAAACAAGCGCTTGTCCTGTTCGCATCTTCGTCTTGTCCTTGTCCTTTGCGCTAATCGTTTCCACGATTGGTTCTTAACCTTTCACCGATTATAGCTATACATGGCATTGACGTCATGCCAGCCGCCATTGCTCCGTACCATCTTCTTGTGCCCGTACCTTTTGCCACATACAATAGACCCTTTCCGAAATTCAGTGCCATCTGGTGGTTTGTAAAGCAGTTTAGGTTTTGCCATATCAATGGCGGAAATTAACTTGTATCGGCACCGTCACTTTCGCAAGTCAACGGCACGCGAGGAATTGTTCAGTGTGAGTTCTTTCTCAATCACTTTCAGTTCGATGGTGACCAAGAACCCGCATTCTGAACAAAGCTACAACCCACTCAGATGCCTCGAGAAACTTCTATACACCAAAGTGCTTAAAGCCGATTGTGTACCGCCCACAGATTGACTGAATCTGAGTTATTAGAAATAAACGCTTACGTAGCTCTTGTGTTCGTCCCGTCGTCGCGTCGTACTGACCCGTCAGTATTGACCCGTCGTACTGACCCGTACGGCGCGACCTACATCGCGTCGTACTGACCCCCCAAATGTACAGGCCTCGCAACATTCGCTTAGGAGCATCTTCAACGTCTTCCTTTATCAGTCACTAGAAGGCCGCCATTGGTATGGCACAGATGCCGTTCCATAGATGATGATAGTGATCAAAGTGGCCAGACTGAATTTCGGAAAGGGTCTATTGGCATCATCGAACCTGTTTTTCTCCACAAGGCTTGCCAAGAAGACGATTTTGCGAGATATGTGCTGCAGAAGATAAGGGCTCAGGAGCATGGTACGGAGCAATAACGGCTGCTACGGTGCCGTATGACGTCACATGAAAGGCATGTATTCGCTATTTTGTGTATGGAAAGATAAAATGGCAATAGGGATAAAAACCTTTAAGAAGAAAGAAATGAAACGCATTGCACTAGGTACAGTCAGCAGATAAGTCACCCTTAGCGCATCCGCGTGAGTGCTACGACGTGGTTCACCATCGTTGCTGCGCCAGATTTTTTTTCTTTTTTTCCAATGAAAGGGTAATTGTGTTGTGTAGTTCTCACGCTCCACACTTCTCCCCGAGATTTACAAGGGCGAGTGTAATCCGTGGCGTACGAACTTGCTTTTGAGTGGGGGGAAAACCAGCCCCCCCCTCCCCCCCATGGCCTGGGGCGGTGCCCTATCCCTTGTGCGCCGCCGGCCGGTGTTTGCCCTGCCCAGTGACGGCTGTTCCAGGGATGGGGGGAAACACATGCCTTGCCCCCCCCCCCCCCCCCACTTTGAGAACTGGGGGGGAAAGCGCACCCCTTGCCCCCCCCCCCCCCCGGTTGGTACGCCCATGAGTGTAATGGAACGCTGCGGTGCGTCGGGAGCACTTCGTTCCCACAGAGGAATGAGGGAATGGATCTGACAATTGCAAGCCTGGTGTGACGTCACATCGGGCATGAGACTGCAGCCATGGATGCTTGCGAAATTTGGCATAGAGTTTCGTATAATTATCTGTCTTCAATTGCACTGCATTGGGGTGTCGTTTAACAGAATAAAAATGGTCTACGTTAATCATTAGGCTCCAGCCAGGTAACCATCATAGATCTTTAGAACTTTCGGTTTTCACCGGACAATCCCTTTAAAGAGCCACTGAAACAAATATGATTTTTAAACAGTCTCGTTGGGACACGGATGTCAAAAAATGAATTCTACACGAAATAAAAAAAAAAATGTTTAGAGCAAATTGACGGCGCTGAGATTTATTTTAAATTCTGCGCGCAAAGTCCATGACGTCACGGAATGGTCATACACTCTTTCCCCCTCAACGAGATGGTCATACACTCTCTCCACCTCAACGTGATGACCAAGCTGATCTACCTCTCCTCAACGCGCCCGAAATGCCGAGAGAAAAACTAAGTGGAAAGGAGGTGACTACCGACTAAATCGCGTCTCGCGCAGTCAATATTACTCTATTCTTTTTTATATTTATTTTTTTGCACGCGTGTCCCAACCAGAGTATTAAAAAAAAAACGTTTTTTCTTTCAGTGGCCCTTTTATGATTTCTGGCACAAAAAAGCGTTTCCTGCTGATAAAAAAAAAAGAGTCATTTTTGAAGGCTGCTGGGGGAATTCGACAAGACATTTAGTTATATTGCTGATCAGTGTTATTTTTTGCAATTGGATAGGTTGATTGCGGTCCACTTTACGTTTACCTTTATGCCTTCCTTCTTTTTTGGTGGCGTGTGTATGCATGCTCGCGTGTTAATGATAAAATATTACTCAGACAACTCATTTATGAACGTGAAAAGTGTGGTGCCACCACTTTGCGGTGACTGATGAAATTTTATTAGACGCAAGATGGCTCTGCTATGGAGACGCGAAGTTGTCTGCCATCGATGCAGTGTTTCGCTTGGTGGCACCGACTTTGAGAGCCTTACTAAGGGCTCGGCCGGCATTCAGCTTGCGTACAATGCTGAAACCAGAGAAGAAACAGAATAAATAACGTTTCTCGCTACGAACAACACCTGGATAGTGAGGACATCCACACTCACGCACACGAACACTCCGTGTCAAAATAATTAACTTCTAACGGCTTATCTTGGTGCCGCGAATGAGCACTTTCCACTACACTCTACGTTTTTTTTTAGCTTTTGATAAGGCGTTCGTTTTAACAGAAAAAAATAAAGAGTGAATCTTGCAGCTCTTTTGTTTTCCCTAAATGTGTGGCGCCATGTACTACCAACGCCTCCTCGACAACGAGGCCGGAGTGCTGAAATTTCGGCCGTCATCTGAAGAAGGTAAACGCGGGGCAAGGACTGGTCCCCAGTCCGACGTCGAAGGACGCTCAACGTCGGCTCGGGCCCGAATTCCGAGTCTTCACCGTCGGCACCATCCAAGTGCGATGACGTCAAGCGGAGGTGGAGGAGGCTTTTTAAAGGAATTGTGTTGGCCCAGTAAAAATAACCTCTCGTGCATGACGTCATTCAGTGATGCTGTCCGGAGTCTGTCTAAGATAAAGCGGCTTCGACGAGACGAGATAAGAACTTCGATGACGAGTAGCACGGAAGGGATTTGATAAGGAACTGTACGGCCTCGACCTTTATCGACAAGTTCCTTGATCACTGGTAGGAAAGACGTCACGTTCGCTCCTGATAGGACGGGAATGTTGTTATCTATACGCGTCTGGGTCACGTGTACTCGTGCGTACCTGTTGGTAAATTCCAGTCCCAATGATTATTTTTTTTTTTTTTTATCAGGAACAGCGGCAGACCCGTACGTTGGCTGTTGACCACTCTCTCCGATATCGGAAGGAATTCTGATGACGGCTATCGATGTCTCTCATCTTCCGTCGCATGTCGATGGATGAAATGCTGCAAAATAAAACGAAAGAAAACATACTTAAGCTTAGACAAGTTGATTGCGACATTCAGGACGGCCTGCTGCTACACTACCCAGATATATTGAGGCCGTACTGTTGAGGTTTTTACGTCACATACTGAAGGCCAGCGCGGTGCACAAATTGAGCACGAGTGCTGTCCAAAATGTGACCCGCGCTGACCCTCACTAGGTCATGTAGAACATTAAGCATTATGACCTTCATATCTAGGTAGTGCTGCATGTGTGCTGCAGAGGTTCAAACACATAGCGACACTTTATAATGCATTCCCTCGTGGGTCCTTCTTTTATTCAAAAAGGCTTAATAAATATCCGTCGCCCAACACTGCGAGAGACGTGGAGGACGCTGTGAATGGTCGGAAATATTGTTTGTTTCGTGTAGCGGAGGTGAAAACTATAGTACCTCCGATGGGCATCGCTTTCGCGTTCGCGCACCAACGCGTAGAGGACGCATGATAACAAATCAAATCAAATTTGAAGGTTTTACATGCCAGACCAACCAAAGGCATGTGGCCCGCCCCAGAGGAAGACTGAAGAAAGGATCAATTTCTACCACCTGGAGATCAAAACTTAGTTGAAGGCCGACGTACACTTCGGGCTTTCCACTTTTGCCTGCCTCTTCCTTTCTTATATCGTCTCCACTTTTTCCCTTGCCTCAACTTGGCTCCCCTCGCAGCTTAGAAGAGGCGGAGCACTAAAAAGATTTTTTTCCCTGCAGAAAACAGAGGTTGTACATCGACCTTTAAGGGATGTCCAAACAGGACACAGTTTCTGCCGTCAACAGCATTTGCTGGACGGTAGCGGATTCTTGCTTCCGAGCTCCGCTTCTGGTCCGCTTTGGGCAGTTCTTTGCCGGGGGGACGGAAGGTCACCCTCCGCTAAAGCCTTGGAGCATGCTCATGACCCAGAACAAAACGCAGTTACAAACACTCTGCTGGCTGTCGGCAAGGCCTCCGTTGTTGTTATCGGTCTCCAGCCTCACGAAAAAAAGAAAGGGGAAGACAACAGCGACGATAAAAAAAGGGAAGCCGTGCTATATCCTTGCTTGATGTCCTCACTGAAAACGTACGCGTGCTTTGCACCATTCACTTGTTTCTAGAAGCGTGCATGCTTTATTTTATTGTCGCGCACAGCAGAGAAAGCGTCATGATTTGACAGCCCTTTATATGTCGCATTCCCCACAATAAGTCGTCGCTAGATTGCGGGCTCCTCGGCCGGGATTCGAACCCGCCTCCTGTAGATTCATAGGCATGTGCTTTTGCCTTGCCGCAGAGAAAGGGGGTAATATGAGGATTGGTCGAAGAACGGTAATCCCGCCAACTAACTCTTCGTCCCGCTTGGAGGGCGCGGCACCGGTAGAGCTTGCGGATTGATTCCATTCTGCTACTTTGTTGGCCGACACGGTCCCATCATTCGGGAAACACACGAGACAGCCATTGTTTACACAACGGCGCAATTTCGATACGATCTAGGGATGCGGTATTTTTGCGCCACGGACTCATCGCTCACTGACATAAAGTAGAGATTGCTCTTGAGCTCCCTTCTGGAAACTGGTGTCTTTTCAACTGTTTTTGGATCCTTGTTACTTCTCTCCTTAAATTATGTTTTTCGCTTGCGTCTTCTTTATTCATGTCTCTCCCTTCCTCCGCGTCCTGTCAGTCCTTTTGATGTTTGTCGTCGTGTACTTCGGAGCTGGACAACCCAGATGGCTAGCCGTGTCCGTACTGAAGATACCCCTTCCACCGATATTGAGATTTTCGTTTTAAATTACAGTTACCCGCAACGCCCTCTTGAATGCCCTAGCCAAAATACCCATTACGTGCGTTTTGTTTAAGCTTTTCTAAAGTCTGCTTTAGAACTCATAGGCCACTTCGACGCGGACGGGTGTTGCACAGACGTGCGTTCCATATAGCCACGCAGCTGTTATCAAATATTCTAGTGAAAACTCAAAAACGCTGCTTAACAAAGGTTGGACTGTAGCGCCAAGAATATTTTGTTCCTCATTTGGTAATTACGAGTTTGAGATTACAGGATATATTTTCTTTTGTACTTTGACCTCTTCATGTCTTGGAGACACACTTTCAAGATATGTGCCAGAATCGTATCACGCAAGAATCAAAATATATTTTCAAGAATCGCATCACATCATATCACTTGCGAGAGTCAGTAGGTATCTAAAAAAAGTAAAATAGCAAATTCACGTTTATTTACAATACTGTAAACGACCAAAATTTCCCGAGGACCTAATTTTCGCGAATTTCGCGAATAGCCTACAATTCGCGAAAATTACGTCCCGCGAACAATTCGGGCAATATGTGAACGCTACGGAAGCTACACTCGATTCGCGAAAAATTAGAACCCGCGAATAATTTCAAATTTTCAGCCCTAGCCCGATTCGTGAAAATTTGAGCCCACGAAAATTAAGTCGTTTACAGTATTTATAGTTACCGCGGGACCGCAGGGCCAAGATTCAACGAATAAGAGTTGTTATCGTACGCCCTTCGTAAGAGAAATAGGGCGCACGCGCTCTGACTTGCACTTTGCGACAAGTTACCACAGATAATTTAATGCAAGCGGGGGCAGATATTTATATATTCTTCACAATTTATTTCATATTCATTTATTGTCTAGTTACATAAGGTCACCAAAGGCACTTCAAAAGCAATGCGCCGAAAGAGTGGGGGAGTGGGGAGAAGAGAAAGGACGTCAGAACACCGAACTCTGCTGGGAAAGATTAGGGGGTAGAGCTAAAGCTAGCAGCCTTTCTCTCCACTGCACTCGTCAAAAGCTTTAGAACGCGTAAAGTCGGCGACCGGAGTTTGGCTCTCGCATTCGAACGGGTTCGACGAGTGCAGTGGAGACAAAGGCAGCTATAGTTTTAGATATACCCTCTAATCAGTCCAATCAGAGCTTGGCGTTCTGACGTCTCCTCTGGTCTCCTCCTCTCCTTCACTTTCTCGGTTCATTGCAGATATGTGAAAAGGAGGGTAGTGTCATCGTCCGCTATCTGCTAGCCTTGTACAAACTGGATTTCCCAATACTCCAACTATTGGTAGGCTATCCCCGGAAGCGTATTCAGAAAAGCTTGTAGAGTAAGGCAATGCAGGCCAATCTTGGCACTATGATTGCAGCGCTTTTATAAACGTCACATCCCCTGCTTAAGGGGGGGGGGGGGGGGGGAGAAGGGGGGAAGCGAGGCTTACGTAAACGCGCCTCTGCGATTCACACGCTAACCTTTAGCCTGCACCCAAATTTGCTTACGCTTATCGGGTAAGTAGCTCCGGGAGCTGACTAAATGCTCGGCTAGCGCGGGAATTCCTGAGGCGTGTCTGCTTGTGTAAGCCTCGCTCTCTTACCCTCTTCTCTCTCTCCCCCCCCCCCCGTAAACCAGGTGATGCGACGTTCATAAAAGCGCGCCAATCATAGTGCCGAAATTGGCCTGCGTTGGCTTACTCCCCAAGCTTTTCCGAATACGAGTTCCAAAAATAATACTCTGGCAAATGAAAAAAGTGTAAGTAATTTAGCGCGCGGTGTCGCCCATCTCGTTCTGCGAAAACAGGACCATTGCGTTTGTTCTGCCGCACTTGTATGGCTTGTTTCGTCAGCTCGAAATGTTTCACAGTCTAGATATGATAGTAGATCTGCAAAGAAACTTTAAGTTTGCTTTGTTTTTTTTGTTTTTTTTAATCTGTTTGTGATGACGAAACAAATATACGTATATATAAAATAGAAAAAGATAATGCGCAGCCTCGTAAGCCTTCGAATCGGGGGGCAGATGCTTATAACTTCGCGCTGTCTGCTTCGAGACAAGCAGGGTGTTACATTTCTTTAGCTTGTTTTTCTTCCTAATTCTTACGCCATCGCTTGAGAGCGAGCGAAAGAATCCCGTCTTTATTTTACTCCAAGCGGGTTCATGGAAAGCTTCCGTGCGGGGCAGACTGCAAACATAAATTGCTTTTATTGTTTGGCTTTCTATGATTGCAAGAATATACAAGAATCCTCTCGAATCTGAGTAGGAGATTAGTTATTCATTTCGTTTAACTATGCTTATAGAACCCCCAAAAAATGTAGTTGTGTTCGCAAAAAAGAAAAAGAAGAAAACCTGTACAGCGAAGTGTAGTAAACGATGTTTTCCCCAATTTTTCAAGGTTTTCTATCTTCTCAGGGGTTTGACTTGAGCACTCCAGTTGAACATTATTAACCAAGAGCATTCAAGTGTGGAACTTTGATTTTATCGAGACGGCTAGTTGGATACTCATTTGTTGCTTCTGATATAATTCTTTCTGATATCGACAAGAAAGACAGTAGTAGACATGAGGTGTTATTTCAATTGCTTTGCAGCCTACCCTAATTAAACTTTTTTTTATCATATCTTGTGTTTGTAAAGGCAATTCAATTGTCTAATTGTTTTCTTTTGATTGAGTTGACAGTTTTTGAACTCAGGTCAATACGAAATGACGTTTTGTAAGTTTGGGGAGCTTACAATCAAGATACTATTCATCGGAATTCGGAATCGGCTCTGGCGTACCTCGTGAACCGAGTGGATAACATACGGATAATTAAAGAGGTTCTGCACTTTGCTTTCTGAGCGCACTAACTTAGTCTGCGTGCTTGGAGAGTTCTAAATAGGCACAAGATATTATAAGGTCCTCTTTCACGTCAACTACAGTGATCAGAAATACGCGTAGATCACAGAGGGTCGAGGAACAG
Organism: Ixodes persulcatus; assembly: GCA_013358835.2. Taxonomy (NCBI): domain Eukaryota; kingdom Metazoa; phylum Arthropoda; class Arachnida; order Ixodida; family Ixodidae; genus Ixodes; species Ixodes persulcatus. The sequence goes on from JABSTQ010009453.1 coordinate 100,853, forward strand.
GAAACCACTTAGTCCACGAGTTCGCATCATCACCTTTAGAATAATCGACCGTTATCCCCACTTGTCCCGATTCCTTTTTTTTTTTCTCAACCTCTTTTAGTGATTCTCATTCCATATGCTTGGTCCGGATTTTAAGATGATGGCGGGGTGCGCGTGAAAAAAGGTATGTTCAGTTTTAAAATATATTAGTACATACATCTAGTTAGCGAAATCATAAACAAAAACATTTATCGTGAATCATTCTGTCTGCGTCTAGATATTACATTTGGTTTTCATGCCACGAGAGAAAAGTTTACCAGTGCTGTAGAACTGGTAAGCTAAAGTATTGAAGTGCGTCATATACTCAGACTCCCGTATACCTACATCCAAGTCAAACAATCGCAGCCCTTTTTGATCTCATTTCCGCGTAGTTAAAACCAATGTTCAGTACATCAGTAGTTTCACGTGTCGAGACTATTAACTTGAATATTAGCATGGCACAAGTTATTAAAACTGTCAGAAGCAACAAACGGATAAAAATGAGGTTGAGTGCCACCACAATCCAATTTAGGATGTTCTTCAAGAGTTGCAGACGAGCGGGAAAAAGACCATAGATGATAGGCTTCATTTAGTTGCCTGTATTGCATTTGCTGAGTGATCGATATAAAGTGCTGCCTCAAGAGTGTTTTTACAGTGTATTTTTGTTTTGTAGTTTGCTGTTCTAAAATCTTCTACCGGTGTACTGTTGTAAGGGAGTCACTGCTATAATTGCAAGATGACCATCTAAACATATTGCAATTATCAGTGGCAACTTTGATATCGTCTATTAAAGCATAGCTTCGGCGTTTTTTGCCTCACTCTGTCTAACTTGCTCATAGTATAAGCCTCATATTCGAAAATAAATAAAATCGCCATGTTTTTTATTACCTTGCCCTACCAGAAAATAAATTGTTGCAGTCAGGGTTGTCCCTCGTCGAGTAATTCTCCGTCGTGAATTGCAGTCAGAAAAGATTTCGTCAAAAAACTGATGCTCTCTTACCAACTTCTGTGGGCAGCTGCCTGTCTGAAGCGGACCATAATATTTCTAAATCCACTGAAGAGAATGAGAGACGCAGTGTGGGAATTTTTATGTTCACTCTTCTTGCTTCGTGATTAATTCAGCGGCGTTGTTGTCGGCTAACGGCGCAGCCTCATAGGCTGTGAAGCAGCAGTACGATGTTCTCGACTTCCACACCCTGCTTCCATAAACTGTCGGTGACTATAGAAAAGACTGCTTCTGCCGTGGCATCAAACCTCTCAGTTGGCTTCGTTTAAACATGAAACTCACCCTGGCATATTCAGCGATACACAAAAATTTGAGAAATACGTATTATGGGGCATACACAACTGCAATAAACTGAGCGATCACCAAACAACTGCAAAATATGGCGCATCGCATCTGGTATATTTTCAAAGGGAAATATTTTTGCTTGTGCCTTTGATAGTTTTATGCATACACGTTTTAGAAAGGGGTATACACAATTGTAAGCGGGGCATCTGGCCGCCGCTAATCGCCGCCATACAATCTCTGCTGGTGTGGCTGCGAACACGTGCAAGCAGGGCAGGTAAACACGTGCAATACACTTATTCCAAAACTCGAAGCGCCTCATCGCTGGGTTATGCCAAGTTATGCATTAGTGGGATTCAGTGGGAAGAAAAAATTCATGCGCGCTCCGCTCCTGGCCCACAGGTTCCCAGAATGCAAAGCGCGCGGTGGTGGATTTATGAAAGAAGTTCATTCCAAGCCTGCCAAGGACATCTTCGCGTGCATGCTGCAGGTGTTTGCCTCCTGGAGGCTCCGGCCGTGACACTTTGCTCACAACGGTGCACTAGGTGTAAAGAGTGAAAGGAAAGGGTATTAACTCACCATCGTGGACGTGCATCTTCATAAATGCTAGGGCGGCAGCTGCACCACTCAGAAAAGTTCGCTTCTTGCGCCTCCACCTCTGCACGGCGCTGGTGGTCACGTGGGCCCCCTCCTGGCTTTCGCAGTCGTGGGACTGAATCCTACGGCGTCGCAGCGTATCATGATGCACCGACGCCCTGAAGGCTCTGGTGGCACATGTCATCGAAAAGGCCGTCGGTCGCGGAGGTGCTTGCCGGGGAACCGCGACGGTGTCGCGGCCAACGAGAGATTGAATCCCAGTTTGGCGAGGCTTCAAGGGTATAGCCCGGCCGGGAGGGTTATTATCGCTGGCCGAGTTATCTTGACACGCTTGTGTGTCGAGTATCTCAGGTTCCCTCGCTGTCCGAGGGAGGCGTTGAGTGGCATCTTCGGTTTCCGTGGATATCGTGTTTTTGGCGGTTTTCCACGGGAAAATAGTGGCACTTCATGGTGTTGATATGTGTCCTCCGGGACCAAGACTGTTTAAACAGAGCGGGTGAAAGATTCTCCATAAAGGGAAACTAAGAATTGGGGTATGTGTATGTTTATACGGCTTAGAACTTAGTCTGCCTCAACGCGCGACGAGTCTCCCTCCTGTAGATGAGAAATTTAGCCAGTGCAGTACAACCGCTAGCCTAGGGTCTTTAACGTGCATCACGCAGTAGTGATACTCGACCGCACGCCGGTACGATGCTCATACAGATCGAAACGGGCAGGGGGGGTGGGATTGAACCCAGGAAAAAGGATACCAAACCTAACATTTTAGTGCATAACAAGTGGCGCACGCGCCAGCAGCCGTACACATTTTTACACGCGCCAGCAGCCGCCAGTGTACGTGAGCACACACAGCGAAATTGAAGTCATAGTCTTCTATTCACACTTTAGATGACAGTAAAATGCATGGGCTCCTGCCAAAAGGAGAATAACGACAGGTTTTTTCATCCCCACAAGTGAAAGGTACGTGCTTGTTAGACCAATTAATCGCCTACCTTTTACACCAGACCCCATTGTGGAGATGAAAAGCCTGTCTTTATACCCCTTTTCCCCGGAGCCCACACATTTCGCTGTCAAATTAAGCGTGAATAGAGGACCGGCGTCAATTTCGTTGCGTGTGCTCGCTTTTTACCGGCGGCTGCTGACTCGTGGAAAGGTCGTGCACCACTTATTATGAGCACTGAAATGTTTGGTTCAGCATCTCTTTAACTATAGACGATTGCAAGCGGTACAATTGGCCGCCGCCACGTCTCTGCTCCTGCGAGCAACCCTGTCAAAGCTACGTTCACGGGCCCGCTATACACGTCCTTAAACGGATGGGGCCCCAGCCGGGCCGCCATGCTTGCAACTGTCTATTGGCGATAGGCTGCACCAAAAGCGCCGCAGTGCTCCGGCCTACCAAAGGCTCACTTTGACGCCTTGAGTAGGATTAAAGAGACCATGAAACGGGGGATGTTTCTACTGTCGCTAAATGCTACTGCAGAATCTCTCTATGCCGTTAATAACCGAATAAACTTGCCTTTGTTTTTCTTTCTGAGCAATGGCAGTCGGTAATAAATTCAATCTGTTTTATCAGCAATCCCCGCCCCTGCCCGTTTTGATCTGGATGAGCATCGTACCGGCGTGCGGTCCTGTATCACTACTGCGTGATGCACGTTAAAGACCCCAGGCTAGCGGTTGTACTGTACTGCCCTGGCTAAATTGCTCATCTACAGCTGGGAGACTCATCGCCCTTGGAGGCAGACCAAGTTCTAGGCTGTATAAACATACATACAACCCAATTTTTGTTTTATCAGAATATTATATATTATCCGCCGGTTTGGACGGTACAAACTAGACATCGTTCGGAAGTTGAACACGTCTCTGGGCGGTGTGATTTGCCGCGTTGGAATTTTTTTTCCTAGTGCAAGCGAACCGACCTTTCCATGTCTACCCGCCGAACTTCGCTGCACTCGAATCAACGCGCTCCCACCAATCACTGCCGCATGCCTTCTTTCAACTGTGGCAATTCAATCGCCGAATCCGACTAAGCCATGAACCTGAATTCGGACATCACTCCAGGTCAGCAATGCGCCACAACATCATTGCGGCGGGTCATTAGCCACGCAGTGACGTGGAACTCCCTAATCTTGACACCAGAGAGTGCAGCGACCCAAATTCAAGGTAAAAGAAAAAGAAAAAATGAAAGACGTTTACAAATCTCTGTAATGCGAAATGGGAGCGCAGCTCTTGGGGAGGAGGAGGGGGTATGCCTCTCCTCCCTCCTGTACCCTCCCGTCCTCATCTCACCTCGCCTCCCATTTAGCGAGAAAATTTCGCTAAATTTAGCGGGAAATTTGGAGAAAATTTAGCGGGAACTTTGGAGAGAATTTTCCCGCTAACATTAGCGGGTTAAGTCTCCCCGCGAAATTTACCGGGCAATTTGGCGAAAATGTTCCCGCACACTTAGCGGGAAATGTAGCAAAACGTTTCCCGCTAAATTTCCCGCTAAACTTAGAAGAAAAATTTTCGCTGAATTCCCCGCTAAATTTCTCGGAATGTTTAGCGAAAATATTCCCGCGAAATTTAGCGGGTTAAGTTTCCTGCTAAATTTAGCGGGAAAATTTCCCCGCTATATTTAGCGGGTTGAGTTTCACCGCTTTTAGCGGCAATATTGACATCGCGTGGCCTCCACACCAATTCAGTTTCTCCGCTAAATTTAGCGGGGAAACTATGACGTCCCATAATGCAGCGAGAGCGGGTACGCCGACGCCGACGCCTCTCAACCCGCATACGGGCGCCTAAGATAACCTCAGCGCTGAAACAATCTGCAGCGGTACAGTAATGCCTGAAGGCCTACTTTCATATTCACACCGGCCGAGCAGAACATAATAGTTACATCCCTAAACAGCCGAAAGGTGTCCCTCGCCCTGGAGAATATGTGCCCGGAGTGTATCCTTGAGATCAGATATAACAGACGTCTCAACCTCATTGCCATCGGCACAAGAAATGGCACGACAACGCGAGCACTCCTAGGCTGCCCTGAGCTGGGTGGAGTCAATATCCGAGCTTAGGAGCCCCTTCCTAGACATTACGTCATTGGAGTAAGAACGTGGACCCACGCTCACTGATGCACAGATCGCCGATAACTTAAAGGGGTACGGAAACCAAATTCTGGAGCTCATTTCTTTGTTTCAACACGACGCAGGTAGCAGTAGAACCACAGAAACATAAATATTGCGATAGAAAACGCAAGATAACATATTTTAAAGCGAATTAAACGATAATCAAAAACCACCTGGTAGTTGGTTATGAAGCTTCAATGGAATGTCGTGACGACAACATGCCTCTGAAAGCAGCGCCACAGCGGTATGTCCACTCACTGGTATAGATTGCCTAGGCCTGAACGCAATACCGAGGCGTCTTGGTGGAAAGAGCCAAAACGAAGTGAGCCACCGTGGTTTCAGCAGTTTCAGCTCTCGCGCGACGCGCAAACGCGTGCGCATGTTTTCATCGCCCGGGCGGTTCGGCGACAGTCGGTTCTTGGGCAGGCGGGTTGAAAAGACTTTCTTGGGCACGAGGAACCTCCGGCGTTGTCGGCGGGACCACCGCGGCTGCCCTTGCGGCGAAACACAAGCGCGATAAGTTTCTCGTGGATCTCGTCAGGCTTGGCGTGGCCGCCCCAGCCCGGCGGGATTCGGCGGACGTGCAGGCAGCCGGTGCAGCAGCGGGTCGACGGAGCGAGGTGATGTTTACGCGAAGATCACGTTCTCGTACTCCGGGGCTCCCGGAGACCGGAGACGTCGTCGACCGTGCTCGCCCAAGATTCGCAGCAGTCCCCCCCCCCCCCCCCCCCCGCAAGAGATCGATGCCGTACGTGCTGTTCGGCAGAAGGACATTTCGTGCCAATAATTACGGTCAAAATAGCACCAGTAGCACACACCACACAAGTGAATATGTTCGATTCGATTATCTTCAACGTGTGTCCACTGCGGTATTGTTATGGGAACACGGGAAACAATCTAAAACTCCTTGCGCCGTACTATCACAGTCTCCTGTACTGCATTTGTACCTTTCTAGTTAATTATATCTGAATTAGTTAGTGTTTGTTTCTGAACAATAAATTTGCGTTGGACACCCCTGTGTTGTTTCTTTTTCATCAAATAAAGTTCACATATACAAACCTTGCTGCCGGGAATGGGGAAACGACAGTGCGACGTCTTTCTTCGCCGGTGCCGGTACGCGGTCGAAGTTGGAACTAGCGACACTTTTCATCGCTCTCGCGTCTTACACAGCTCTGGAGAAGGAGGCGAATCATTTCCTTGCCTGAATATATTTATTGCGCGCTGCGCCACATTATGAATAATACACAGCATTTCGCTACATTTTATTTTACCGATCACCGCGAAACCGCGCAGAAACCGAGACCGTGCATTGGTTAGGCCTATGCCAACTACACCAATCAGCTCAGCTGGACCTGGGCGCGTTGAAGTAAACAAGACGAAATCTGGTTATATGCAATAACAGTACCTACAAAAAAAAAAAATCACAACTGACCGCATTCGCGAGGTTTACGACAAGGTTCACGCTGCCGTCTGCAACCAGCGACGAACCTGACGAATCTCCGAATCTGTCCGAATCCGAATCTCCGGTGATTCGTCCCATCACTACTGTTGACGTCTTCGTCTTCGCTAATGTCATCGTACCCACTGCCGCTGCCACCACTCTCGTCATGTTGACCCGCCATCGCACACTCAAGGCAGCTGAGGCAGCTCTCTGACACCTCTGCGGCCGCTGCGGCTCTGCGCTCTGCCGGTTCCGCGATATCTACAGCCCTCGGGTACTTCGACAAAGCGAGATTGTAACGCGTTGACGCCTCCAAGTGGCAAAACTCGTCACTACGATACGCTTGGTCCTCCGAGGCATGATGACGTCATGACGTCTGCCGGATTTCCCGAGATGCATCGCGCTCTTCGATGGCTGTTTTTGAAGCGCTCGCCAAAATCGCGGCATTTAGAACCAAAAATATAGCCATCTGCTCAAAATACGACCGTGCGATTATTCATTACAGGCTTAGCTGATCGTATTGAACTCGTTTCTTGATGTTTTCTCTATATTTCAAGTTTCGATTCTGTATCCCTTTTAAGGTCTTCAGAGAACAGAGTCGCGCAACTACGAAGACGAGGCAAAATTTCAGTGGTAAAAATATCTTTCTCTGGGTCTTTTTTTTTTTTTTTTGACAGTAAGAAAGGAAGTCACAGAAATTAGCCGGAAGACATCTCCCGACTTGCTACTCTGAGTAGGGAAAGGGAATGAGGAATACGACAGATAAAAAAATAAAAAAAGTATCACACACACACAAAAAAAAAGTAGGAAGATCAGAAATTGTGCAGTTTTAAAGTATTTCATCTTCGTAGTTAGGGCACTCTGTCATTATATGTCTTAAATCCTCAGTAATTCCACATGTGGTGCAATTTGGAGAGTCAATTTGCCTAATGCAGAATAGGTAACGTTTCGTAAGTGCAACTTTCAGGCGTATCCGATGGAGCACAGCCTCACGTCACCGTTTAAGACCTTGAGGTGCTCGAAATGTTAAGTGTGGCTCAATGATATGTAGCGATGTACTTTTATCAGCGGCAGTCTTCCCAGAAACGTGCCGCGGTTCTTTTTCCGAAAGTATTCACCACGCGTCTGATATCCCTCCTAGTAAATGGGGCTTTTATTAACTTAGTGGATCTTTGGGCTTGGTTTGCAACAGCATCAGCCATGTCGTTTCCCGGAATCCCACAATAGCTGGGTATCCTCTGGAAGCACATCGAGTGTCCTTGACACACTCCGTCGTAATGGAGTGGAAGTATTTCTGGTAGCAGTTGCCTATAAGGGCTGTTCTTGCTTGGGCAGTCGAGGGACTGCAGCGACGACTTAGAGTCTGTTATTATCGTCCAGGAACGAGGAGGCGCTGCAATTATAAATCTTAACGCTTCACGAATTGTTACAAGTTCAGCAGCTGTTGAAGACATTCGATGTGAAATCTTATATAACCATTTGTGTGGGTGAGGTGCACGAATAACAAAGACAATAGAGGAACTCGTATGAGTCGTGGATGCATCCGTGTAGATGTGACAGGAGGAAGGAATGTCGACGCTGCCAAGCTTTGTTTACCTTGGCCACGTCCAGCACCCAGTGACTCTATTCAAGGAGGACCCAATACAGTGCCGCAAATGCTGTCGTTATGGACATCGAGAAACAGCGTGCAAGCAAAATCCAGTATGCAACCGCTTCAGTGACACGCATGACAACTCAGGCAGCTGTTCTGCGCAAGAAAAGTGCATCAACTGCGGACTAGCTCACAAGGCTACATCACCATCATGTCTAAAACGGAAAAGAAGAGACCGAAACCACAAATTACGCCAGACAACACGCAGTCGATTTCCGCACTGCTAGAACCACGGTTCATGAAACCAAATGGCCCGAGCTATCCAGCAAAAATGAAGAACGCTCTCCAACTCCACAGATAAACTTGAGTAGCACGCTCGAAAACCAACCTTGCAAGAGGGCTTCGTACGTCGCAGTCACTAAGGGCTCAGAGGAAAACAAAACAAACAGACGCCCGTCTAACACGGTGCCAGCTTCACCTCAGTTACCACGTCACACTGTCCCCGGAGTGATAGAGTCTGCTCCGAGTGATTTTCTAGACAGCGCAATTCATCAGAGCAAAACCCAACACATCTTCAGTCAAGGGATGGGTTCTGTTTCTTCAAACAACAACTAGCATGACCTACACGTTGCTGGAATCTGTTGACGCAGAATAGGTACGAAGCATCCTCGCTCTTCTTCAAACGGCCATCCCACTCATTAGATCATTTTAAATGCTACTACCCGCGCAGACAACTATGAATAGGCGCCCAACAAAACAGCATCGAGACGCCAAGGCCGGCTTTCTTATCTGGCACTGGAATCGCCCAGATCTCAAACGCAAGAAAAAACGCTCATTCAATACATGCGCAGCACCAGCGCACAGCCCGACGTTATAGCCCTTCAAGAGAACCACGGCGACTTTGCTATCCCGAGGTACGAAAATTTCACGCAGCCGAGTATTGTCCCCAAGTCCCGGGGGACGACCACCGTACCGCCCCAACTCATTATGGTAACTACGCACATCAAAAAGCACCTTATGTGCGAGCGAAGGCAAAGCTGGAAGCGCGAGCACGAAAGCTCCGTGCGTTCAGGCTTTGCTCGAGCGCGCGAGCTGGGGAGAAACGCAAAAAGCGCTGGTCTCGCGCTTCTAGCTTTGGCTTCGCTCGCAGATAAGGTGAAACGAAGTATAGCCACCATCCAAGAGGATTCAACGCACCTTGACTCCCCCCACCAGGAGCACGTCGTCACCCACACCCATGTGGACGGCGAGCGCATAACCATAGCAAACGCCTACTCGACACCGCAATCTCCGCAACCTACACGTTAACCCCCCCCCCCCCCTCCACAGCGTACTGGGACCCACGAAAGGCCGCAACACCATCCTTCTTCTCGGCGACTGCAATTGTCCCAATCACAACTGGGGATACAATCGAACCTCAGCCATGAGACGCAAATTGGACACTCTCTCCAACACCCACCGCATGACCCTCCTCAACGACACCTCATATCCTACCCATCAGTGCACTGTAAAGGAAACGGACACCAACCCTAGCTTCACCTGGATCCGCGGTGATCATGGCGCCTCCTCGTATAACACCATGGAAAACTTGGGCAGCGACCACCGCATTATTCAAGTATCACTGACACCCAGGCACCGCACCAAACGACCTAGAACTAAATTCGCACGCACCATTCTCATTACGGACTGGCACAAGGCACGCACGACGCTGGAAGCCACTGATACAGCCCACCAGGACGCCTAGACGTGAAGTCGCTCAGTCTTCTCAACTATCCAAGCCCACACTAGACAAATTCGTCTCTTGTAAGACCATGCCTACGTGGACAAGCACGTCCTCACCCTGTGAAAGCGCCGCCGACGAGCAGTCAAGGCCTGGAAACGAAGCCCTAACAACCGATGCCTCGGTCATGCTATCCAGGAATTCACCACAGTGGCCCAGGATCACGGAGACAATCTCGCCACAGACAACTGACTCCAGACCTGCGACGACATGAACGGTCGACTCCACACTCCCCGGGCTTGGCAAATCATGTGCACTCTCCTCGGACAAAACAAGCCTCGTAACACGTTGAACAAGCTTCAGCAGGTGCTAAATGCACCGCCCCACGCGATGTCAGAGAAGATTCGGGACACCTTCTATCCTCTGGACGTTCTGAACATCCAACACCTACCTCCAACCTAGCGAAGAACCGGACAGCGGCATAAGCTCTGCATTTTACCAGCAAGAACTTAACAACAGCCTTCCGCAAACTAAAGCAGAATACGGCAGCAAGCCCCCCCCCCCCCCCCCCCGCGTTACCTATGGGATGCTCCGCAACCTGCTGGACGTGAGGCTGGAAGAATTGCTCGCCTTAATCAATGAAGCGTGGGAAACAGGCTCTATCCCCCCAGGATGGAAGGAGCCCCACGTCATCAACAACCCCAAGCCAGGCAAACGCACTACCACGGTCACCAACCTCCGTCCCATATCCATGACGTCATGCCTTGGTAAGCTGATGGAGAAGATGACTCTCCAACTGATCGAGTAGCACATAGAGCACTACGGACAGATCGCCCAAACTATGGTAGGCTTCCGCCAGCATGTAAGCACACAAGACGTTGCCCGCCGCATCCGCACGGATGTCTACGACTACAAAAGCACGGCTCAACTGCGTACGATCATCGAAGTGGACACCCACAAGGCCTTCGACAACCTGGATCATGCTGCCATCATCCAGAACCTGAACGAGATTCAGACGAGGGTAGAAAGTTGGGCAAGTTGGTGATTCATACTGCTGTGCCTGTGTCTCCTTCTCTGTCCGTTGTCCTGTCGCGCTTTTTAATCAGTGAGATTCAGACTGGATGCCGCCAATCCAACTACGTCAAGAATTTCCTCACGGACCGAAAGCTCTACATCATCGACCCAGACAGCAAACCGTCACAGCCATATCCACTGCGGCGAGGGACTCCCCAGGGCTCCATACTCTCACACACGCTCTTCAATCTTACCTTGAAACATCTTCCAGCCCAGCTATCCGCCATCCCAGACGTCCATCACAACATCTGTGCGGATGATATCACAATTTGGAGCTAGACAGGCTCCCCTGGAGAGCAGGAGGACACTCTGCAGAGAATCAGGGCGTGAATGGTTCCGAGCACCTTTAATATCATTCCACAGCCAATCAGGTTACGGCATCAGCCGACGAGAACGCCAAGGAACCAATCACAAAGCACGAGGCGGGAACATAGAAGGCAACGCCCTGCGAATAGCTTTTATGCGGAGAGCAAGTCGTCTGCTCCTTGCGCTGGAGTTGCGGTGACGTCAGAACGACACCGAGCTCTTATTGGCTGATCTAAAAAAATAGTGGGTAGACCTCAATGCTAAATGCCTTGAGGTCTACCGACTATTTTTTTTTTTTTTCAATCATCTAATACGTGCTCGACGTTCTGACATCATTCTAATACCTGCGCAAGAAGCAGACGACTTGCGTTCCGCATAGGTAAGTGATGGGTGACTCCCATTCCTTCCAGCGGCAGTGCGCAGTTCCAACGGCAGTTGGGCGCAGGATGATGTCGTTCTCACTGACATGGTGTAGATAAATACGCGCGGCAGAAGACCCGATAAAGCAATAGACCTATTGCTATATTACCCAAGCATCAAGAAGCATGCAGGGAACGGTGTTCCACGCGCCACAAGCGCACGCCTTCCACGTATAAAAGATTCGAAGTAAATAACCAAAATAAATTTAAGCGTTGACGAACGCGCATGCAAGATGCCATATGTTTTAGGTATTTGCTTCAGAAAAGTTACTACTGCTGACGCCAGCATGTACGGCCCGTGGAATACGAATCTTTGCATTCTCCTTAATGCTTGGGTAATATAGTAATAGGTATTTTGAGGACCCGAACTTAGAATGCTAATTTATCAAAAAAACTACTATAGCTTGGGTTAAGTACAAAGGGAATTGTGTTACGATATGTTTCGAGGCATATGTGAACAAGTCGACTAAATAAGAACGAACAGTGTCGATGGGAAAACATGTGCGAACGCTCGAAGAAAACAATTTGAAAGGCATCATTGTAAAATCAGGATTCTGCATTGCAGTTGAACGTGTTTTCGTCCTGTAGTTCCTGGAAGGGGTAGGGAGTTGCCGCTTTTTTTTTTTTTAACGCAATAGAGTTTCGGAGCTCGTGTCGCTACAAACTCCGGCGTCGGTGTCGGCTTAGGTGAGACCAAAAAATCCCATACTGCAACGCGCGCAGCCACGTGTGACGTCACGCGTGGCTTTGACGTCATGACCCTTTTGACCCGCTAAATTTAGCGGAAATTGTCTTGCTAAGTTTAGCGGGTCGATAGGGTCACGGCGTCACAGCCACGTGTGACGTCACGCCTCACGTGACATGACGTGACGTGTGACGTCGTGGGACGTCACGTGACACGTGACGCTACCCACGAGACCACGCACACACTCTTGCGCGGCTTGGGAATGAGCGCGGGTTTGTATGAGAAGGCTTTGCGAACGGGGCCCGATAACGCTATCGCGTTCCACTCTTAAAGGAGCTGTGCAACGATTTTAACGTTGAAAGAATTGGCGTTTTCTACTTTTGAAATTGTTCACCTTGTCACAAAGGACAGAAAACACACCTCCTTTCTTTTGAAATGTTGCGATTCCACCGCGTAATCGCGAAGCAAAAATTAGAATATTCCTCGACCTGCAGCCGCAAGCGGCAGCCATGAAAAACACGTGGCATGACGTCAATGGGGAATCTTGTAGAAAGATAGCAAGTTGTGCGAATACCTGCTCGATAAAAGGTAACTTTTCTATAAATCTTGTCGTTCCAACATAAATATAAATGCGTCAAAAACCTCGTATCATCGACACAACTTTTATTATACGGAGTTTCAGTGGCGCCATCTATCCTAGGTTCACAAAACACCGTCAGCAGCGGAACAGCCGCCAGAAGCCGGAGGGGGAGGAGGAGGGGGGACAGGGCCGGACGGGTATGGCCGGACCCGGATGAGACTTTCCTTCTTTTACCATATTATTCGCACTGCGCCCGCCAGCACGTGGTCACGCGGTCGCGAGCGGATGAGTTCTCGCTGCTCACTGATGGCTCTAGAGAGAGAGCTTCACCGGAACCCCGCGCCTTCCCCATTGACGTCACAGCGCACGTGACTCGGAAGTTAGTGAAGGAGTTGAGAGGCGCCGAAAACCTCAATCTTTGTCCTTTTTTAAAATAAAAACTAGGACATGCAGGCAAAAGCGTTTTTTTTTTTTTGTTCTTTACTCAGAAAGGTCGATACACTAACTCCCAAATTATGTAAGCAAATCACTATAACTGTTGCACAGCTCCTTTAAAGTCGAAGCTTAAGCCTCCCCAAAGTATTTGTTGAGGAGTAAAAATTTCCCGCAAGAAGCTTGGGCGTCCTTTGTATTGTTATGTATGCCGCATTTAACCGTACATATATTTTTCTTAATTTTACTAATTTAATTGCTTCGCGTACGCTAGCTTTTTCGTGTAAAAGTGCGTCCTGGTTATTAGGTCATATGGGTTAATATTTGCCGGCTTCCACTGTAAATAGTGTTTGTAATGCAGGTTCGGGATCACTGTTTCGGGAGTAGTCGCCGGACAAAAAAAATTGCCTATATTATTAAAGAGAAACTGAAGCGGTTCTGTATTTGAGAAAAAAAAAAAACACTTAAATCGTGTTTCATATTGGCCTCCAGGATCACGAATATCAAAGTTATATTTAAGAGTGATGTGCCAAGTAGCCACAACAGCGCTTTGAATATAGCACTGACACCAATATTCCCGCGCTTTCCACAAGCCTTAACCTTGCAGTCAAAACTGCTACGTCACACCCGGCGGTTAGTTTTTTTTTTTCGGTTCTTTCGCTTCCAGTGATACGTTCGGGTCAAATGATTGTGATATTAGAATCCAAGGGACGAAAATACGCAAGAATTCGCCTCTATATCGTTTCTCCTCAAGAACCTCTTCAGCTTCCCTTTGAATACACTAAGAATGATTGATATATGTTCGAGGTACTTGACTCATAAATAGCGTGGACGACGACATCCACGATGAGGTCAAAATTCCCCACCCCGCACCGTCTCGAAGTCGTTGCTGCCGGACGCGATAGCTTTTGAACCCGTGCTACAAGCTTCGCCGAAGTCTCATCGGTAATCGGACGAACTGCTTTAACGCGTGCAAGCCAGAAAAAAGTTTCGAGAAAATTTTCAACGGAGGCAAAAGGAGAAAACCGAGATCGATGGAAAACATTCAAAATGTATCTAAGCACGAGGGCCTTAATTTGGACACTCGGTGAGAAAGTCGGCAAGATTGCCGACCGCTGCAATTGGCAAGCGGCTCCCAATTATAATTGGCCTTGGCGCTGGGCAATCGTAGCGCGACGCTGGCGAACCGTTACGGTCGGCGATCTCGCGGCCTTCTTGCCGAGTGTCTTGGAGCCCCAGTATCAAAGAAACACAAAAAATACGGGTCTCGAAAAAAAAAAGAGAAAGAGAGATAAGAAAGACACAGTAAAATTTCGGCCCCTTCCACTTCCGTGCCTCAAGCGTGGATTTGATTCCGTTCTTTTTTAAGCATTTCAACACGGAGGTGACGGGAGCTGCTTTTATTCTATGTCCACCGGAGCTAAGACACAAAACGCGAACGTTATATTGATAGGATCGATGAGGAGTGTCAAAATCGTCGATGGCGCCCGCGTTCCGTCGAACGTCGACGGAGCTGAAAGAAGACTTGACGCGAGTTGGCTCTACTCCGTTTCACTTATAAGTCAGACCGCAGCCGGCCGATCCGACGGAATGAAATATGACAACACCAAAAATAAATCGTCAAAAGACTCGTAGTTTTTGTTTTGTTTTGGGGGGAGAGGGGGGGCTAAATGTTTTTGCCGCCGAAAACCAATCACGCACCAGAAAGAAAGCGCAGGACGTGATCTTAGTTTAGTCTGTGATAGCGAACGTACAATTCGATGAGCGCATGAAGACTTTTGCATCGCTTATCCCCCGGGTGAAAAATGCTGAGTCACTGAGCTGTACACGCATGCGCAAGGTCAGATATACCGCACAACTGAAGAACAGCGCATGCCCAGAAGGCGTTCCACAGCCCAGCAGACAAAGATGGCGACGCGCAGACGGCGATTTTCGCAAACGTCCTCCCATGTCGAGAGCGCGGTTCCACGCTTCGTGCGGCTGCGTCATAAATCTCCATGGTACCACGGTATACTTGTTTTGGATGTATACTGTCTGAACACGCCAATCGATCGCTTCGCGCGAAGAAAAAAAAAGTTTGTTTTGGGCGCGTCACTGGCTCTTTAAAACTAAAATTCGGGCACCTTTTAGGAGTCGGTATCCCCAAAAAGACTGTCTCTTAAAAGACTGTACCTTTTAAAACCGTTTTTTAGGATACGGTCCTAAACGACGGTCTCCCAAAAACCGTTTTTTTACGAGACCGTCTTTTAGAATTCCTTAGAATTCTAAGAGGCGGTCTCCTAAAATCCCTATAAAACGTCTCCTAAATCACGAAAAATTCACTAAGGGATATATCGAGCTCCGTTCAAGTGGTGAACAGATTTTTCGTCCGACGCATCTATCAGTCACTTCTATATATCACAACACTCCAAATGCGACTGACGTCGATTTTGTGACGCGTCAGTCGGAATCGCGATAGTATACTTCGCGTAAATAAGGCGATAATCGTGACAATATTTTACTGCAAATGTCAACACCATCCGGAATTATCGAAGCCTCGCATCCACTAGACTTTTGACGCCATCACAGTCAGAACGAGCGAAGACGCCGATTGGAGACCGACGAATGCTGCGGTGCGTCATCGTTCGGCAAGGGCTCGCGTCCAATCAAACGCGTCTAAAGTCGCTCGACATCGGGCTCGGGTCCAATTGCCGAGTTGGTGACATCTGACCATGATGACGTTTCAAGGAGGCCTTGATTGTGTTGCGGGCCTTGATTGTGTCGGTCCAGCGCGCTATAGTGTCAAATAATACGTGAGCCGGCCGCACTGGTCCTCAGTGGGTGACGTATACGGTGTTTCCTAGAGCTATTCAGACGTAAAAAAACAACAACCTATAAATGGACCAATAAATGGAGTAGAATGAAATTTTTACTAGGGTTTCTTTACGTTGTGCATTTATTAGCCAAATATTTTTGCAAATAGGCTCCAGGAAAAAAAAATCGAGAGAAATAGAAACATGTTATTTCTACAAACGACGCGAAAAACGAAAACAAAAATTCGCCTTATTGACGTTGTTACTTACACATGGTGTCCCACACGCTCGGAATCCACTAGATGTGAGTTTTTGACGTCCATCTCAAAGACGCATTAAAGTTTCTATTCCGTGCGACGCTATCTGTGCCAGTAGCCGATTTTCAACAGGAGGGGTCATATGTTTCCGTTTTCCTCCCTAGCTGTGCATAGAAATTAGAGGATTTTTCTTTTTTCCCAAGGAGTGTAGACTCACGAAATTTGAGTATGTTAAATGCTCCTAAAGACAATTTCGTGTAATGTTTCATAGCACTCCGTTCGTTGGTTTATTCGTACGGTTTTTGCACGACTGATTAGAGCTCAAGAACACCCTGTGTATTCGCTCTATTGTTCATCGACACTTCACGAGATGGGCTGGAAGGACAGTGAAGAGATATTCTCCGATGGATCTGGACAGCAAAGTGGGCACGTAAAGTTTTGACGACAGACGCACCTTTATAGGAAACAAAGCATAAGGATACAATGTAAATACAATACATATTATACAGTGGATGTGGTATTGAATCTTCCGGGAGATTTGACCAGCCTTACGTCACTAGAGGAGGTTAAATCAATTTGTGAGAATGGTGTTTTGAAAACTATTATCAATAAACGTGCATACATGGTTAAAGTTGCGCACAAAAAAAAAAAAAAAAAAAAACAAACAGAGGAGAGATGCACGTAGACGACGGAGCAGCTCACATTCTTAACTCACAGGTATTGGAAGAAAGAGGCTTCTTTCCTTCTTCCTCCAAATACATGTGAGTGTTGAGTGTGCGCTTGCCTGTCATCTACGTGTTTCTCGATTTTGTTGCTGTCTTATTTGTGCGCAACTTTAACCATGTTCAATCGGCACCAATGAACTCGCCCAACTGACCACCTTACTACAATAAACGCGAGGCACTTTTTGGGGATTTGCTTTATAATTTACGCAAGATGTACGGATGTTTCGTGTGTACGTTGTGATTGGAATTTTCTCGTTTGTGTGTATAATAAAAAGTCTTCGCACGCAGCAAGTCACGCTGTTTTGCTGATTTTGTTTTTACTTTATTTTAAAAACTGATAAACTATGTTCCGATTAAAGCGCAGTCTGTATATCCGAATATATATGTTTTGATGTAATACAAATATTATCGGATATTTAACAGATTGCTAAGTATACTGAACAAATGATTTGTTTCTTTTTTGTGTGTGTAATTGTTTTGTTTCTTTTTGCCACAGGATGTAATATAACACAAAAAAGCACGAAACTAATTAGCAAGCTCTGTACCGTAAGTCCCTGTGACTTTGGCGGGCGCGATAGAAGGTATTGTTTAAATAAAACTAATGAAGATATTTTCAAAAATATATACAATAGGAGGACGATAGAAACACAGTGGGAGTACAGAAAAAATGCAACCGACACACTAGTAGTAGCTACAATAGAAATGCAACAATATTATGAAATTTAAATAGCTACAATAGAAATGCAACAATATTAAAAATATGAAGTGACTACGACGTAAATACGGTACCAGTATAATAAGAGTACAATAGCAATACAATACAAATATAACAAGAGCAAAAACTTAATGCAATAGAAATGCAGTAGGAGTACAAAGGATATGCATTCGAAATACTATCTAAAGGCCCTCTATTTGTTTTCGCGCCACCGTAAAGCCGCGAGCACTTCGAAGCTTTATTTCCGCACGCGCAGATTCTTTTCCCGGAGTTTCAACATCCTCTTCGCAAAAAAAGGACTCGCGCGTTTTCGCAAATCGAAACTCCCAAAGGCGGGTCGCGGGGCAGCGGAAAAAAAAAACAAAAAAAAAACGTAAAAAATAGCAAAAAAAAACGTGGAAATAAAATATGCACGCCAGAGATAAAGAAAAAATAGAAAGATGAAGCGAAAATCGACTTAGAGCCCCTCCGCCGCAGCGCCATAAAAAAATAGGAAAAGTTTTCCGCTCCCAGCGCACTCTGCCTACACCACCTAGATAAGGCCTCTGCCTTTCCCCCCGATACGTCATTACTAGTGGACCCACGCAGTGCCGCCTAGCTGGCGTCAGCATCTCCGCTAGTGCCTATAACAGCCCTGGGTCGACTTCGTCGACAAGGCTTCGCTGTCCCAACCGCGCACGCGCGTCCACGGCACACGAGAAAGGAGGTTGAGAGCGAAAAAAAAAAAAAAATCTCTTCCATATTCTTTGGGCTTCCCATATTCTCTCATCCTCGCTCCCGCGCTTCCCGCAACCGCTTCCCCCGGATTCGAGCTCCCCAGACCGGCGGAGGATGCTGCTTCGCGTGGTCAACCTCGTCCTCGCCTTCTCGGGCGCGTGCGCGGGAAAACCCCAGCAGCGGCTCTTTTGCGAAAAGGCCCAACAAGACTGCATTGGGCGGCTCGCCTGCGACATGGCCCTCCACGGACACCGGCTGGACTGCAAGCGAGAGCTGGCGGGTCGGACGCCGGCCCGCTGTTCGGTCCAGTGCCGCCAGTCTTTCGTATCGCTGGCGACCACGGAAGAAGGCTTCACGTATCTGCTCTGCGACTGCGGCCGCGACGAGTACTGCCGCGCGCTGCGGCGCCGCACTTCGAGCTGCTGGTGGGAACAACCCTCGGCGAACCATAGCTTCGCCCAGCGAGGATCGGCGAAGCCGACCTGTTCGGGGCTGACCGTGGAGTGCATGGACGATCCGGTGTGCTCACTGGCGTGGGACTACTACCGGCGGTTCTGCCACGAGGTGCTCGACGGTTCGGCGCCGCAGTGTTCGACGAGGTGTCGGAACAGCGTGAGCATCTTGCTGAGGATGGAGCGTGCCCACAGGGCGCTGGAGTGCGAGTGCGATGGTGGGGCGCTTAGGACGTCATGCGCGGACGAGCTCAGCAGGGTGAGAACAAAGTGTTTCATGTTGGATGACGTCGACGCCAACGGCGGTGTGTCACCGGCGCCGTCAGCCGCAACGGGTGTCTTCCCCCTGGTCGGGATCTTGTTGTCTTTTGGCGTTCTGTGAGAAGGGAACTCGGGATTTCGGGGGCTCCTCTTTGTGTCTTTCTGACTTGCGTCGAAACGGGATGCTGGGACGATGCGTCGTGAAGCGAAATGACTTGACGCAAGATTTCTTCTTTTTTTTTTTTGTCTGTCATTTGAACCGTATACCGAACAGTGCGACTGGTGAGAATTCTTGCGTCAAACAAGCAGCCCGTGATGATTCAAAACTGGACTAAAAAGTATTTGCGCTTGCTTCGAACGACCTAACCACGTTTTAAGCTCAAGCTTAAAGATTAATTGAGTATCTAACACTTTGGAGTCTATGCGAGTTCAAACATCTTTCTGCCTGGTGGCACCGTTAAATGAATGACTCAATACATGTACAGCGTGTTACTCGCAACTTATTACTTAGCATAAAAATTACTTGATGACCGCGTTACTTTTTACGAACACAAACATATGGCGTATTCTGGTTGCTTTTTGACTGTATACGGACATTTGGTCACATTTTATCAGAACTGTGCGCCACACCGTACTCCTTTTCACTCCACCCCCTGATGCAATGAGGCTATTCGCAACTCCAGCCCCCCGCTCGCCAGCTCGCGAACGAACAGAGAACCAGAGGAGCGGGGACTGGAGCGGCGGCGGTGCGGAAACGGTGGCAGGGGACTGTCGGCCTTGATGCGTGAAGCCGTTTTAACGGAAACAGTGAGCGCGTTAAAATAGGAATGCTTGTGCTGCGCCTTGCAAGAGCGTTGCACGAAGGACCGGGATGTCTAATTTCATTAGGGTCTTTTCGTATATGCATACGCTGCGGGTTTCTGATCTTGTGCAAGACCGCCAGCTCAATCTGTGCTTAACGTGATGGCGGCAAACGCTCCCGCTATAGTCGGTTACAAGTTAAGAAGGTAGGAGAAGCTCCTCCCACAAGCGTGGTGCGCCGGTTTCAAATCCCTCCGCAATCGAAAGAAGAGTTCACTGGAAACGCTCCTTGTTCCGCTTCAATGGATAGATAATGGCCACAGAGTGGTGCCAACTTGTCTCCGACCCCCACTTTTTAACAAAGCGACCTTTGTATTCATCGGTGAGGGAACCGAGCCCTTGAAAGCAGCCTTTGTATCCATCGAAGGGGGAAGCTAATCCCCGAAAGTCGTCTTGGTTTGCATCGGAAGGGGAAGACTCTAATCTCCCTCTCGTGGCTTCTAGAGTGCAAAGTCAAAGTCGAAAGATAAAGCAAATATGTACAGAAAGGCAAGACCCTCCTCGCGCGTTGGCCGCGACGTCACGGAAACGATGGGACGCTATTGGATGCGGAGGTGGCGGAGGGATATATGATTCCCTTTGAGGGGCATTTGCCGCTACCTTCTTGACTTGTAACCTACTATAATAATGTAGAACACTATCGTACGGTCTACGAAATGTCTATTCTTTGCCATAAGTAGGAGAGAACTCGTCGCGCAACGGTATGTCGAGCAATACACATCGGGAATGGGTTCGCGTTTTAAGGCCGTTACAAGGAACATGACCATTTATTCCAAGCACTTTTAAAATACAAAATACGCTTACTTGCTTTCAGGTAATTACAAAGCAAATAAAAAATTGTTCGAAGCATTTTAAGCGCGTCTGTGTTCGTGACGAGAGCTTAGAACGGGCAGTCTTGGAGAGAGGGGCCCCCAACGTTGCAAATAACTCGGTACAAAAAATGTACGGTATAATAAAATATTTATTTTTGATAGAGCGATAAATAAAACCCCCAAACACGCCGATTATGTTAATAGGCAGTTTTAGCATAGCGTACGACACCCCTAAACTTCAGTTGGACGTACAACGCACTGACGTTCAAACGACGCTACCAACTTTCACGAGCGGCTTGATAACCGAGCTGTACAACTTATTAAAATAGCTTAAATAAATGTAAATGACTGTAAAAAAAAGTAATCATTTTTTTTGGCCTTACTGCAAAACCTTGTTTTTTTTTCTTCTTTTTTACTTTTTGATGCGTATTTTAGTTTTTTAATATCTTGTATCGCACCGCCATCAAGCCTCTCGTCAAATTTGGGGCCGTCAGTTTGACGTCAGGTCGCCGCAGGGCGAACTGAAGTTTTGGGGTGTCGTATATGCGACAAGGGGCGTAAGGACTACAACCTTTTCTTTTAGAGTGAAGAGCACGGCAACGCTCCTGGCGCGCTCTGAAAATTGTGCTTCAAAGGCGCAGCGCGAGCTTCCGGTTGTAATTCTATACCGCACGGTAGCCTGCGGTAACAAACTTTATAGTAATAGCCATAGAACAGTTTGATCACGTGTTGCAATACACTAAAACCGAGAGGATCAGCAGCGAATTGAGAGCCTGTGACACGAAGACATCAATACTGTGAACGCTGCCCTTCTGAAGCTTGACGGTCACCGTTCGCGGCTCATTTTTTAGAGCACTAATGACCAGGCAAAGCGCTAACACGATATCTTTATCACCCTCAAAAATATTCTGCCACAAACGGTGACGTGGACGGTGCCTAAAACGCGCTCGCCCACCACGAAGCTTCGCAAGTTGAGGTTTCTGCAACTGTTAAATATCAGCATGCTCGTTTTCTTAACGCGCATCAAAATCTCCATCACCTGTAATATGATTCCTCCCCAACCGCTTCGCATTTGTAGACAAGTGAATCATGTTTAGCGCGCTGACCAGCGCCAGCGAGCAGGCCTCGCACGGGAAATCCTGAAGAATCTTTCCCCGTCTCTTCCGCCATCTTGAAACTACCGCCCCACCACCTATTGGGCGTTGGAGTTGCGAATAATTAAGACCCGCCAGAATGTAATGCAAACCTAGACATTCTCAAAGTTGGACAGCATAGGCCGAGGTTACTGCTGCACATAAGAACTACAGCGTCCAATGGAGAAAAGTAAACCCGGCTTTTTAGCCCGCATATATGAACTACACGCTTCGCAGAAAGTTGAAACTCCACGAGAAAGTTATCCTATTGGTGGTGATAAAACGCGAGAATTTGAGCACATTACGTTCCCTTAATTAAAAAAAAAAAGTACAAGAGGAAAACAAAAATGTTTACTGAGCCGACGTCCGCCTCTAATTTTCATCATACCGATATTTGAGCTTGTGGGCGCCTGTAGCAATTACTTCAGGGAAACAACTTGTCAGTTAAAAAGACGATATTGTTTTCTTTTTCGATGACATGTTTACTCGCTGACATATTTGCTACACCAGCCCACAATCTCAAATTTCATTATGATGAAAATTAGGTTTAGATGGACGTCGGCTCATAAAAAATTGTTTCTATTTGTCTTTTTTTTTTATTCAGGGAAGGTAATGTGCTCCAGTTTTAGAATTTTATTACCACCGCCATGGTAACTTTCTCATAAAGTTACAGCTTTCTGCGAAGCGTTTTTTTTTTTTTTTTTTTTTGCGCGGGCTAAAAAGTTAGGTTTACCTTTCTCGATCGGACCCTGTACATCCCACTTGCCCTAATCATCGCCCCTAGCAAGCCTGAAAACGACCAGAGCCAATTACCATCTGTTCGATTTGCCTTTCACTAGTTCGTCTTGCTTTTGCTAAATCAGCCGTATTTTAGTACGTTCACATTAGCTATACGTTTCTTTAACTTAATTAGTAAGTGATTTTGTTAATTAGTACTGGGTAAGGCGTAACCTACTTAGTAACCGTTTGATTGAGTAACTGCATTTCAATCATTTTTTATTAAGGTGTGCACGCCTTACTATTAGGTACATCTATTGAATTTTACACCGTGCATTAGGTTATAAAAATATATAAAAGAGCTGGCAGTGAGATTGGGCCAGTGTTTACGATAAGATTTTCTTACGAGTGAAAAACGGGAGCAGACGATGAACGACAAAGTAATAAAAACAGAGGCGTCACTAAAGACATAGAAAAAAGAAGCTTTCCGGTCGATAATGGATTTCCCGGCACCGAGCTCAAGATCTCTCGTTGAGAACTCCCAAATGCGTGGCTTATCTATTGCGAATACTCAGACCATATGCGAAAAGAAGCGCCATCTAGTGTATTCAAGATCAATTATCAGATTTCCTCCATATTGGGTGGTTCCCGTACCGACGGTTTCGCCCGAGAAACAATAGTCCCGGCAAAGTGGAAGTCGTAGAAGTAAAATATGATCACCTGCTGCAAGTCCAGTACGAACCCTTCACAGGACGTCTTCGAGAAATACCGTTCATTGACCTGGATGGCCCAGTTCACTGCTTGAGTGACGAGGCTTGCGACCTCGTTGCTGACAGTTCCTTTTCCAGAATTTTGCGGCCGTCTTTCTTTCCTTCTCTGAACCGAAACAAACCAGCAACCCGTTGAGTGTACAAATAAATTGCCCTAATATCATGAAAACCGAGTTAAATGCAGATGCGCCTCGTCCACAACTGGAAGATGTGATAAACCCTCCAATATGGCGGCTCCTAAGGGAATGATGATGATAGCTGGCAAGGATTTTGCATATGGCCTATTCTCTTTTTGTCCGGCAGTCGAAGGAGAACCCTGAAATTGGTTTCTTTCGAACAATGATTACGCATGCCAAGGATCTAAAGACAGATGCGGAGACAAAAGCACGGAACTTTTGTACTCAATTCACACGCGCGCAGGTGCGATGCATGTAACTTTCTGTCCCGCGCTGATCATGAAACTGTCTGAACAAAAACGGATCACATATCTAGCTGGGTTAACATGGTGCACTGGCCAAATCATACGATGTCCGAACGATGTCTTTTTTTTATTTTCGTACGTTGCCTGTCTGTCCTTTTGATGCGGCCTTTTCTCCCTTTCCCTCTATCCCAACCATGCGGGAGTCTCCCAAGAAGTATGCATCTATGTCTCTTTGAACAACGCGTGAGCATGAAACTGGGTCAAAGACAAAGTTGAAGGCCGTGTCAAGCTCGCCTGTATAGTGCCTGGAACGCGTCTTCGACTCTTGTGTTTAGCGTCCTAATCTGCCCGCGTGCATCGAAAGTGGACCGGAAGTGGCAACAAATTACGTCACAAAAGCCGGAAGTGCTCTCGGGTGTCTCGATCCTGGTGGTCGGTCGCGGAAGTTCCGGCAAAAAGCGCGAGAAGACGTGAGTGACGTCGCTGTCGACACGGCGTCTCAACTCCTGGCTGCCGGAAATCTTTCGTGGACTGTCGAGCACAGCACAAGGCAGGCGTCTGTCACGTCCATTACCGCTGCTGTGACACCGTCAGGATCGCGACCGGCGAAAGCGTGACACTTCGATGACGTCATCAGGCGGAAATCGAAGGACCACTTTTTGTGGGGGCGCGGGTATACTCATCTGGGTCACTATCGATGTACAGGGAGTGGTAATACGAGCTGGCCCAACCAGTGTTGCCATTTTAGCGATTCTGTCGCTAGATTTAGCGATTTTTTATACATTTAGCGACAGGTTTCTTTAATTTAGTGGCTAGCGACTTTTTTAGCGACTTTAGTGTTCAACCGTAATCTTGATATTTTGAACAATTTTAGAGATGCTCGCGGGCTAAACCCTTTTGCTTCTCTAGCCGAGTTTGCTTTGGATATATGCTCAATTTAGCGGCGCGGTTAAAAAAAAAAAAAAAAAAAGTCAAAACTGTCAACACTGCAGACCATCTCTTCCGCGCCCACGTACCTATCGTGCTCTTCGCCAAACGTCGGTACCGCCAGCCAAGAGCGCAGCCGCTCTGGCTGGCGGCTGCGCTCTTGGCTTTCGCTTTCGACTACGAACTTCCAGAAGTTGTCCGGTGAATTGGCACAGCTGAAGCCTACAAATCTGGCAACGAACCGTCAACATCGGCAGATTTAGGTGACTTGAGTGCAGTCACCATCGAGGAGGACCTGTTCTCGCAGTTCAACGGAACTGCGAGAACAGTTCCGTTGAACTGTTCTTGGACACAAAGCAGTCATTATTTCCGTGTTAAAATTAACAAGTACCCGTTTCTTATTTGTACTTTCGTACTTACCGCCTAGTCGTTTTCCAAATAAAACATTACAAATAAAAACCGTCCTAGTTATTTTTCAGTGTAATACCCGTGCCACACGGGCAACTCGAATGTCATTTACAACGAATGACATTTGTGTGATCGGCGAATCAGCTCGCAATCTGTCGCGCGTGGAATGCGCCACGCCCGGAGTGTCGCGCGCTGATTGGCCGTCCGCTCAAATGTTATTCGTTGTAAATGGCATTTGAGTTGCCCGTGTGGCACGGGTATAAGTTCAACCTCTCAAAATACCTGAGATATGAATATTTGAGGTTGACTTACTTTAAAAGGGTTTAATAAGCTTTTGGAATTCAGCGAATATTTTAGCAACTTCCTGGTGAATCTAGCGACTGTTTAGTGACTTACTGGCCTCAATTTAGCGGCACGCGCAAAAAAAAAAGATGGCAACGCTGGGCCCAACGGCGTTCGGGCCGCGGTGACGCAATAGCCACGCAGATGTCCCCAATAAGCTACGTTGTTAAAATTAAAAAAAAAAAAAAAGCTGGAAGGAATTATATTGTTTTTGAGAGCTTCGGCCGTGACGAGTCCCGACTACCTTGTTATAGTTCCACAGCATATAAAACTGAGGCATCAGTAGAAATGTATGCCAAACAACGTATCAGAAAGTGAACATGCGGGAACATGATAGGCAACACCCCGCGTTTCTGAAGCTGTCAGTGACCCTACCACATTCCTACTGTCGCAATGTGGCGGTCCTTTTTATATAGCTTAGTACACCAGAGGCAACCCAGTTTAGATGCTTTGACACTAAACTGGGTGGCGCAAGCTACCGCCCGCTTTATAAAGCGTACAGTCGTTAACATTCATCCATCCACTAAACTGGGCCACCTCGTATCACCGCTGACTGTACATCAACATACTTCGGAACTGCTTCGCGAGTGTTCTTAAACTTGCTGATTTCTTCTCCCTAACGCCGTTTAAAACGGTTGGCGACAAGTGTGTGTGTGTGTGTGTGTGTGTGTTGGGGGGTGGGGGGGAGCCACTGCTGGAGTTCGGTTAGGATGCTTGATGATGTAAGGCCGGCCCTGATAATGGCAACCATTACAGAAATAAAGTTCGGCGCAGTCGTTTATGTTCCGAAATGACTCGTATACTGCGACTTCCAACGAGAACGCCGTTGGTTGTCACTTTGGTCACATGGTCACTCATGCCAGCCAATAGGAGAGAGGCGCCACCTGCGAGGGGCGCCTCTTTCCGCATACGTCCTGGCCGGTTTTTTATTGGAATTCCAGCGAGTGTGGGTTGTATAGTGCTTTTTTTTATCTTCCTTTTCTCATGAGTATACGTCCCCTGGGACAACAGAACAGCACCCCTGTCTTTGACAGCGTTGAACGCGTTGAAAGTAACAACGTTACTAATAACGCTTTAAGTCTTTTTTTATTCTCGGTAACGTGCTTACGTAGTTATCGCAAACCGACATGACTTACCGTTTCTCGGCACTGTCGTTACGTTTGACTAAACTTATAGTAACGTTTTAGAGATTCGGCAAACGCGCTACTCGGGGCCACGCTGTGTTCCGCTAATCTGATAAACGAGTAAAGATCTTCGAACATGTCTCCAGGTAGTTTTTTGTGTGATGTATTGGCAGCGTGAACTGCAGCCAGGCCCGTGAGCAAAAAGAAAAAAGAAATTAAACCCAGTATTTTTTGTCCTACATCAATAAACTACGCATCGGAGAAAATTTAAACTTGGTGAGAATGTGACGCTATATAGCGGTGCTGCGAGAATGCGAAAGGTTTGAGGATATGACGTAACCTGCGTCAAAGAAAAGAATATAGTATAAAAACAAAGGAAGACACACCACACGAATTCGTTTTAAATCTTTCCGTGCTGCGCCGTCCTTCGTTGTTTTTTTTTTTTGTTTTTTTCTCCCAGTTGAGGGGTTTTGTTTTAAAATAGGTTCAGCCATCACCAGCTAGTTTGCACCCATACGTTTTCATTAAAAAAACGAGATTTCTCTATGACCCGATAGGCCTAATAGTCGTCAAACCGAGAAGTGGCACTACAGATGCCTGTGACCTTTATTTCAGGTAAAAACACTCGTCAGCAAAAAAAACAAATAGTTTTTGTTGTTTAACCTTTTGACAAGATCTACAACTACAAATAAATGCCAGAGATATATCCGCAATGTCATATTTGGTTTGTCGAATATTAGGCTACGGTGGACATCAACTCGTAGAGAAATATTTTTTTTTCTTCCGTTTTATCTTATGATCCAAATAACTTAATGTTCTCAATCCTTGGCATTTTTTCCACCACCACTAGCGTCATGATCTCCCAGAATTACAGTTTAATGCGATGCGTAGCATGATTGATGGGGGCCAGAAAACGGGGTTTTATTTTTGTCTCACGGTTCGGGTACACACACCAGCAACAGAAAAGCAGCAGTAGCACCTGCAAGCGTGTCTATGCTTCCTTGGGACTGATCTTTGTTATTTAACGAATTTTCCTGGCTTCAAACTGAAAGGCCATCCATTTTTTTCCGGCAAGAATGATAAACTATATGCCCGTGTCAGAACAAACAAAAAACAACTATGTGTCAACGAAGCTAAGATGGATCACTCTATCTTATTTTAATCATTCTGCAAAATTTACCGCCACAAAAGTGCGCACTTACAGTCCAGATGAAAAAAAAAAAATGAACCACCTAAAGTATGATCAATCGTAATCTAATTTTCGCCGAAATACTTCGCCAAGCGAAAGTGTCGGGCTCCTCGAGCGACATACCATGAGATGCATGCACTTTTTGTATATAAAGCCGAAGTCAATTACACTGTACTTTTTTAATCGAGCTTGCCGATACAAGGAATCTACCAACGCTTCCGAGAAATCAGTATTGTCGACTGCTTACCTCTATTTGCGACTTCAGCAAAACAAACGCCACCTAGTGGGAAAACATTGAACTGAACGGAACGTGTCCTTTCGCGATTTGTGCTTGTCCTTTGTGGCTTCCGTAATTACATGTTGTCGGCGGTTGCCGCGATGGAACAGTTGTACCGGCGACTGTGTTGTCGCTGGTGTATCAGCGTGTTGTACAGGTCACTCTGAATGCAACCTCCGTTACACGCGTGAACCGGACATTGTGCGTTTATCAACGTTCACCCACAAGTCCTTCCGTCGCTTCCTCGAAGGAGTTGTAGCCTCTGGAAGCTCCAACAACAACGCCGCAGGTCTGAAACGTAGCGAATCAAAATCGGGGCAAACCATTCCGAATCCAATGCTTGCCCCCTGAAAGTTCAAACCCGAGCGTTGTGCATCCAGCTGGCACTTGGCACGACACGACCTGTTTTAGACCGCCATTATTGTTCGATAGTGACGACTCCTATGAGGAAAGCAAGTCGTCTGCCTCTTGTGCAGGAGTTGCGGTGACGTCAGAACGCCGAGCTCTGACTGGCTCTGATTGAAGGATAGTGGGTAGGCCTCACATCAAGCTGCCTTGAGGTCTACCCACTATCCTTCAATCAGAGCCAATCAGAGCTCGGCGTTCAGACGTCACCACAACCCCTGCAAAAGAAGCAGACGAACTTGCGGTCCGTATACCTGTCTCTGTCGTCGTGTCAATGCAGGTAGAAACTGAGGAAGAGAAAGCGAGAGCTCAAGGGGACGTCGGAACACCGAGCTCTGGTTAGTGGAATGGTTAGTGGATATAGGCTCACAACTTTACGAAAGCACACTGTTTACAGTGCTCAGAAACCACATTCGCGTGAGACGAAGCTTCTGGGCATGCGCAGTGCCGACAGCAGCGCCACCGCAGTGGCGTGACGTCAGAGAGTTGAGTCGGTGTATAGACGCTTTACACACGCGCCAGATTGAGCCGCCATAGCCGCCCTTCTCTTGTCTTACCGAGATGCCGAGCCACTGAAGCGGGCGTTGACGAGTCTCCACAACGGCCTATGCTGGGGGGAAGGACACAGTAACACTTAAAATGGCAATAACCTGTCCTTCTGTGGAAATGATGAAGTCAAGCGAACGGAATAAGAGGGAACAAAAACTGAAGGTCAGTTATGGCGGCGCCCACGCACAGCTGCTGTAAAGCGTCTATAGACCTTTCCAAAAACGAGCTTTTGGCCGGTGTCATTTTGAGCGTTCGTGCGTATGGCGCGTGCTTTGCTCGCTTTCCGAAGCGACGAACACGCACGTGCTGGGCTGTGAAGATCGCACGCTGGACTGTGATTTTGTAAACATTGGAAAGGTCTATAGACCTTTCCAATGTTTACAAAATCACAGTCCAGCGTGCGACCTTCACAGTCCAGCACGTGCGTGTTCGTCGCTTTGGAAAGCGAGCAAAGCACGCGCTATACGCAGGAACATTCAAAATGGCACCGGCCACACGCTCTTTTTTGGAAAGGTCTATAGACCTTTTCTGCTTACTCTCGCCCCCGACCGCCAAGTAGGCATATCCGGTACGGGCGACGAAAAAATATCAAAACGTTTCAACCTGCAAATAGTAAAAAAATAGACGGGAGGCAAAATGAGAATGTGTGACGGTTAAGTGTATGTCCTAAATGCCTTCTATTGGCGTGGCGACGGCAAAACAATGTTTTCGCCCATACTGGAAGTGACGACAATTCAAGATGGCGGCGCCCTTGCGAAAAAGGTCTATAGCCGGTAACAGACTGAATTCCGATTCACATCGTGCGACTTCAACTGCAATTTTTGCAAGTGCGGCTGCGAGCACCGCAGCTTCGACTACGATTTTTTTTAGAGCGCAGCTCTTAGGCGCCCGTTTCCAGTATGAGCGGCGTCGGCGTCGGCGTAACCGCGCGCGTAGCATTGCGGGACGTTTCCCCGCTAAAGTTAGCGGGGAAATTTACCCGCTAAAGTTTGTGGGGAAATTGACGTCATGACTTCGTGTCACGTCACCCAAGAACAAATTTAGCGGCAGGAGGAAAGGTGGAGGAGGAGGGAAGGAAGAGGACGAGATGGGGGAAGAGGAGGAGAAGGAGGAGGGGAGAGAAAAAGGAGTAGGTAACGAGGGGAGGAGAAGGGAGGAAGGGAGGGTACGGAAGAGTAGGAGGGGCATACCCTCACCTCCGTACCCTCCCCTTCTCCTCCTCAAGAGCTGCGCCCTAGTTTCGCATTACAGAGATTTGTAAACGTATTTAATTTTCTAATTTTGCCGCACGAGTGACGTCGCAACTGCGGAATTGCAAGCAATGGAATCGCACCTTGTGAATCGGGCGCAAGAATTCAGCGCGCGCTCCGCCTCCATCTCGAGCTTGCGGCCTTTGGGTCGCACTTGGTTGCACGCGCGGCCGAAACACGCTGAAAGGCAACGAGTGCGTGTTGGAGCGGAGCTTCCACGCCTGTCACCCCGACCACGGCCCCCCCTTGTCTCTACTCACTGTTCGAACGCCGGACTCCGGCTTTCGGCATTCGAACGCGTTCAATTTTGAGTGGGGACAAAGGTAGCTATAGCTTCGCGTCTACCCACTAATCATTCGGACCAGAGCTCGCGGTGCTCTGACGTCCCGCACGCTCTCGTCCGTCCTCATCTCCCTCAGGATTATATCCCGCATATACTCCGTTCACCCCGAAGCTAAGACTGCAGTGGAAGCTACGTCCTCGTTGGACTAGTACGCCTCTCTTTCGCCACGTCATCACACTCACGGACATACCCTCCGCGCGGAGAGCCGGGTCAGGTGATCAGAGAAAGGCGGCTGATTGGTTCGGCGGGCACGTAGTATCCCACCGTGGTATAATTCGGAGTATTATCACCGACATCCGAAGAAACGACATCCATAGCACACTCACGCTTCTCGCGTCGTTATTGGGTCTCGGGCGTTGTTATCGGCTAATGGCGCTAATCTCATTTGGCAGCGGCAAAATAATGATATGCACGGGACTCACTACCCGCTGCGTTTGTTAAGCTCTCAGTCACTATAGGCAACGTTACATTATCTTGCTCCACTTCACTCACTCTTTTTTTTTGTCTCCCTCCCACACGTTAACGGTGTATTGTTTTTCTTTCTCAACTAGATGAAAGTCCTTATTATAAATGTTAGTTACAGCATAGGCTGGAGCGCCGAAGCATTAAAGAAGAGCGCGTTTACCATCAGATGACGCAATAAAAGCGAAAATTATGTGACGATGGTATGCCCGAAATACAAAGTGCAAACATCACCGGAATACACCAACAAGAACTGAAGACATTACATCGATAAATCAAACTAAAAATTGGTTGTCGGGAGAGAGAAAGAAAAAAAAAAAACAAATCGAGAAGACC
This sequence comes from Ixodes persulcatus, assembly GCA_013358835.2. Lineage (NCBI taxonomy): Eukaryota > Metazoa > Arthropoda > Arachnida > Ixodida > Ixodidae > Ixodes > Ixodes persulcatus. Next base: position 132,347 of record JABSTQ010009453.1, read on the forward strand.
AAGACGAGAGGAGCAATAGATAATTTTGCAAAACCTACAGCTGCAGGGGCCGAAATGTATTCTGGGAACTGGCTGTACAGAACCGGCTTTACGTATGTACGCTCTATAGGACACGAGGGAGCCGACGTATCAGAGTGGAGAAGGCAGGCGAGCAAATCCGCCACCCCCTTCTTCTCTCGCCGTCTCCAGCGACACGTGGTCTAGAGGCTGCGAGGGCACGGAGAAGCATACAGGGCGCTCCCAGAATTCCTCTCGTGCCACGCGCGCGTCCTTTTGGCATTTTTACGAACAGGCAATTAGTAACAGCCTAAGTGGTGCAGCTGAGCGTCTCACTTTACCTGTTTGTCTTTTTTTTTAAATAATATTCGACTCTTTTTATTATTTCGCAACTTCCTTTTTGAAGGTGGCCGCCTGGCTACCTATACCTGGCTTCTACTATCACGGTGATTTGGCGTCGCTCCGGAGGGGCAGATAAGCCCTGCCGGTAATTAAGGATCGTTGCTCGACGATGCCTTTCCCATCTTGAGAAATCGATAATCTCGCTTCCGTCGGCAAGGCGCAATGCGCCACAACTCAGCTTCAATGACGTTATAAAAAAAAGTATGATGAATCGACACAAGGCCCGTGGCGCTAGAGTTCCTACGTCCCCAGCAGGAGGCCGAAGCGATGCACAGATTTAACGGCGAGTGCTATGTAAGCGTTTGGATGAGGACTCGTGTTAATCTAAAGGCTTGTTCACACCATGCATTTTTCTCGCGCATCTAGTGTCGCGAAATGTAGTTTCGCGAAATGGTTGCGCCGTCTGAACGAGTCCGAATAGGACGCGCGCATCTCAAAAAAGTTGCGCGCCCACCTCGCTTTTGGAGCGAGCTTTTGCTGAAACTTTGCCGAGTCCTGTCAATCACTCTGAGGGCGCCGCCAATGGCCGCTCAGAAACGCTCTCACGTGGCCTTTGAGGGGGGAGCGAGCTGTTTGAGAAGACCACTTCACTGCCGGTGTTGTAGCCGAGCCAAATCCGAAAAAACCGAAACCACGAACGATGGATACTGCCGGCGCTTCCGCAAGCACGTCAGCACCACTGAAGGAAAAGTGAGTAGCATATCGGAAAAACAATCCAGCGATGGACGAAGACAATTAGCGGGAGTTGGCGAGATTAGAATAGTGCTCATAGCGTTGTTGTCGCGACGATACCACTGGATAATACCCCTGTTACACGGGCACCCTTAACCGTGGTTAACGCTTTAACTGCTGTTACGTGGCACCACAGTTACCGCACTATACTCTCAGACAGCTATTTCAGAAGAAGTGAAGAGCGCGCGTGCACTGCTTCGATGGGTGCTCAAGATGCTCAAGCGCACGTTCGCCCATAGCTTTAACTGCATAGCCGCAGAATGTTGTCGGCAAGTATTGTGCGCTAGCTGTGGCTTAGCCTAACCGCAGTTAAGTGTGCCCGTGTAACAAGGGTATAACAGGGGTATAAACTGAAACCAAGGTTGCTTTGTTTACATTCGAACGTGAAACCATTTGCGCTCTCTGAAACAGTGCACAGTAAAATCGGGGCAGACATGGGCGCCGAGAAGTAACCAGATTGGGCACGTAGCGTTTCTATGAATACCATGTGCATTGATAGGAGCTTTGGCAATGAATTGACTGCGTACGGGCTCGGCGCCGACACATGTCCTGCACGTACAGGTTGCCGCCTCAATCGGCTTTGCGCACATGCGAGATCGCTCCAAGTAGTGCAGTATGTGAGAAAAAAATATTAAAGTGAATCGACTGCATAAAATGCGCAAAGCAGGTCCCCAGATAAATAGCGATCTGATTCGGAGCGCCACATTATGGTCAACAGCGAAACTATTTTCGCGAGTCTAAACGTCATCGTTGTTGCACGTGAAGCGGTACGTGTGAACGAGCACATTTCGCGAAACTTGAGTGTCGCGAAACGGTTGCGCGCCTAAAAGATGCATCGTGTGAACAGACCTTTACACACCGAACACTATAGTCGGTTACAGGTTAAGAAGGTAGCGGCAAATGCCCCTCAAAGGGAATCATATATCCCTCCGCCACCTCCGCATCCAATAGCGTCCCATCGTTTCCGTGACGTCGCGGCCAACGCGCGAGGAGGGTCTTGCCTTTCTGTACATATTTGCTTTATCTTTCGACTTTGACTTAGCATTGTGGAAGCCACGAGAGGGAGATTAGAGTTTTCCCCCTCCGATGGAAACAAATACGACTTTCGGGGATTAGCTTCCCCCTTCGATGGATACAAAGGCTGCTTTCATGGGCTCGTTTCCCCCGCCAATGAATACAAAGGCCGCTTTCTTGAAAAGTGGGATCGGAGACAAGTTGGAATCCATTGAAGCGGAACAAGGAGCGTTTCCAGTGAACTCTTCTTTCGACTGCGGAGAGATTTGAAACGGGCGCATCACGCTTGCGGGAGGAGCTTCTCCTACCTTCTTGACTTGTCAAACGCTGACGCAGAACTCGCGTCTAACACGTGCCCTGCGTTGGCCTCCGATAGCTGACGTAGAAAATCTATTACGATGGTAACCGAACGAGGGCGCCACCGAAACATCTCGCCGCTAATAGCCGTCCAGTATTCCTTATTGACAACGTGCGCGATCCAAAGTGTCGCTGTGGTCGGCCCTCCATGATTTGCCGAATGTTGACTATGACGTCAGCAAAGGACTTCTCATCGACAGAAATAAAAGTAATGCAAGAACTTTATTTTTGACGGTGTTGGCAGTGTCCGTTTCAGAGCGCAACGATTTCAAGATTTCACCATGTTAATTACAAACACCATCGAACTTGTTGTCCGCGAGGTAATGACGTCACCGCAATAAACCATAGAAGGGCGCCACCAAAACATCTCGCCTAGAGTGCCTTTATACACGCGCGCGATTTTGCTTGAGTGGTGACATCTCAGCCATTTTACAGCCCAATCGGTCTTTTATGTATTTTGAAGTGCGCGCAATCCGGTGTCACTCTGCTCGAGCGCAAAGCTTTGGCTAATGCATAGACGCCATTTTACCGCCCAATTCACGCCCCGAGGGCGCGAGACCGTCACGCGCTGGTACATTCAGGGCAACAATGGATGTCTTCACCCTGAGACAGACAGACATGTAGGCACCCTAATCTCGCCGCTAATACACCATTCCAATATTTACAAGCCCTCAGCCTAGCTTGCGATCTTCTCAGCTCAGCACGTGCATGTTCGTCGCTTCAGAAAGCGAGCAGATCACGCGCCATACGCACGAACACTGAAAATGGAACCGGCCATGAGCCCTTTTTGGAAAGGTCTATGGCGACGTGAGCGAACAAAAGAGTCGCTGTGGACGGCCCACCACAATGGACCTTTTGTAGAAATACGCGGTGCGCATGCGCGGAGTATTTGATGCGCCTGGGTTCGAGAGTATCTAGTTCCAAACAATCCACCATCTTGCATTTCTCGCCTTTGAGCGCCTTGGAGACCCTCTAGACTCAAGTTTTGATGTTGCGAACAAGGTGAACACGAGTCAACGTACTGACGACGCCCATTCTAGATTACGACGTGCACCGCAATCATGCCGGTGAACTGTGTAGCCTTCGGCTGTCGGTACTATTATCGCCCGGGTTGTGGAATGGACCTTTTGTAGAAACATCGGTTCGAGAGTAAATAGTTTCAGTACCCTCTCTCTCTTCCTTCTGGCCGAGCAGAGAGAGAAGATGGTTTCGTTGTGTCGACTTCGGGGCGGAAGATTACGCAAGATGGAGACAAAGGCTAGTTTGGGGGAACCGTATCTAGGTCACAGCGCCTCAATGGGTGAACAGGATGTAGCTGACGTTTTGGGTGTGGAACGGGTGGGAGAGGCCTTGCGCGCGCGTTGTTTTCTCGCCACTTAGCCTGGAACCCAGTCGCGTGTCTAGGAGGCAGCACATATTCGCCAAAAGGTTCATTGGCCGAATGCTGACTACGACGTCAGCAAAGGATGTCTCATCGACGGAAATAAGAGGAATGTAAGAACTTCAATTTTGACGGTGTTGGCAGTGTTGCTTTGAGAGCGTTATGATTTCAGGCTTCCACCATGCCCATTACAAACACCATCGAACTTGTTGTTCGCAAGGTAATGACGTCACGAAAGGTAACCGAACGAGGGCGCCACCGAAACATCTCGTCGCTAATAGACCTTTCCAAAAAAGAGCTTGTGGCCGGTGCCATTTTGAGTGTTCGTGCGTATGGCGCGTGCTTTGCTCGCTCTCCGAAGCGACGAAAAAGCACGTGCGGGGCTATGAAGATCGCACGCTCTACTGTGGTTTTGTAAACATTGGAAAAGTCTATAGAGAACCTTGTAAAGGGGGATCGGTGGCCGAGTGGGCTAGCGCGCACAAGCTCGGAGCACGTGGAGCGAGAACTATTAGCCCCGTGCGCGACCGAAAGCGTCGCTGTGGTCGGCCAAATTCCACGATTGGCCGAACGCTGACTATGACGTCGGAAAGGGGATTTATCATCGACGGAAATAAGAGGAATGAAAGAACTTTAATTTTGACGGTGTTGGCAGTGTTCCTTTGAGAGCGCAATGATTTCAAGCTTCCGCCATGCTATTTACAAATACCATCGAACTTGTTGTTAGCAAGGTAATGACGTCACAAGGGGGAACCACAGGAGGGCGCCACCAAAACATCTCGCCGCTAATAGCGCTGCACAATCCAGTGATCCTGGGTTCAATCTCCACCCCAGTCCGTTTTGATCTGGATGAGCATCATACCGGCGTGCGGTCATGTATCACTAATGCGTGGTGCACGCTAACCCCTTAAGTGTCACTTTAAAAAAAAAAAAAAACCTAAAATGGCATATATTTTTATTAAGGAGTTTTAGTCCTCTAGTATGATAGATAACGTTTGAAAAGTTCATTACGCAAAAATCGGCGGCGGCGAAAAAAAAAAAAGGTGCCAACTGAAACGAGTGTTGCCATCTATGATCAGCGCCGCAAACTACTCGGATGAGCCTAGGCCGTCCATGGGATACAGATTCAACTGGCGTCGCACTACGCTCGAGGAGGAGGAGGAAAGTTTTGGATTGCGGGAGGAACGCGAGGACGCCAGCTGGAAAAATAAGCACTGCTGCAACGCTGCTGAAACACCTGATCTGGCTGTGATGGAAGTCGATGAACGGCCCCATCCGCCGCAACGACCCCGGCATCCGAGTCCTCGATATCATCGCTAAGCCCTACCCGATGCCTTAGAGCACTCGGGGGATACGATGAAGCTTGTTTCTTGACTGCAAAGATAAACATTTTGTGTTGATTTCTAAAGTGATTGAACTGAGAACTTATTTTCACCCTCAGAAGCACAGGAGCAATGAGCATGCGCTTTTCACATTGGGCCCATTTCTCCACCCTAAGCACGTGAAAAGAAGATATCACATTCCAAATCATCTGCTTCCCCACAACAAAGTGCCCACAAAAAATCGCCGGGAACCTCTCCGACCGCAAGTCCCCCCTTTTTTCCCCAACACATTTTCCAAAGGCCCTCCCCCAGTTTCGTCCTCTCTCTCTAATACTCCTCCCCTTCCTTCTTTCCTCCTCTGAAATCCTCCTCTCCCTCTTTCTTTTCTTATTCCTTCTCGAGCGTAGTGCGACGACAGTTGAGTCTGTACCCATCCGTGGTATTGAGGGCTACCGGAAAATCCACTAGACGAGCTGAGCTCGTCCAGGGCACTTAAAGGGTTTGAGACCCCAGGCTGGCTGTTGTACTGCACTGGCTCAATTGCTCAACTAAGAGACAAGTCGCCCGTTGAGGCAGACTAACTTCAGGCTATATATAAACATACACACAACACTATTATAACCTTGTAACAACGCTATTGTTGTTCCCGAAGACAACTGGTAATCTAAATAAACAAACGATAACTATAATGCGCCCACTAATCTCTTCCCTTTTTTTTAGGGGGGGGGGAGGGGGGAGGAGGGAAAGGGGGGAGCGTATTAGAAGGGGAGCGAACTATCGTTCTTGCGCATTTTTTTATAAATATAAAGTCCTAAGGGCTCTACCAATAATTTTACCTTCCTCATCTACATTGGCACGCCCAAAACATTGCGCACGATGTCTTTACTTTTCTCCCATAAGGACCCTGCGAGATCCTCGTCGAGGACCGTTGAAGACCAGGGTGCTTCGCCGTTCGACACGAAGTACTTTCCCGTCACGTCTTCCAGTTGAGCAGCCGTGGCGAGCTGGAGCGATGTCCGAGCACCGTCGCGTGGACTCTGCAAAATCAAACGAGAAAAAAAAAAAAACGCGAAGTCGTCAAAGCACAAAAACAAGCCGTCGGGTCATTCAAAACGCACCGCATTTTTCAACCTGTCGATCGCACATGCTTTAAACGTTGAAATTTAACATGGAGTGGACTATCTGCAGGTGCGGGCTACACAAGCATATGTTTTTCCAAGATTGTTTAATATGATAAAACGTGACAAATTTTGTGCATGAAAGATCATGTTAATGATATTCACCGATTATCTAAGCTTTTTTTGTGCACTAATAAAGCAGAAATATTTTAAGGTGTGCTGCAAATGACAATTGTTTTGCGTACGTACTGTGCACCAGGTGACTATGCACAGGGTGCACGCCTTCTAAGAAAATTTCGCTTAATTTTGACTTAGCGAAGTATGTATACACCGGTGGCAGACTATGCCGAGAGCAAGTCGTCTGCTTCTTGCACAGGGGTTGCGATGATGTCAAAACGCCGAACTCTCATCTGCTGATTGTAAGGAATAGTGGGTAGACCTCAAGGCATCTGGCATTGAGGTCTACCCACTATCATCTCAATCAAAGCCAATCAGAGCTCGACGGCATTCTGACGTCACCGCAACTCCGGCGCATGAAGCAGACGACTTGCTCTCTGCATAGTTCTCAAAATCCGGTACACGCAGGCTACACGGAAGGATGGAAGGGATACTGCTGAACCCTTCAAATCGGTAAGCGACTACGTGCCACCTATTCATTGTGGACGTCATAAAAAAAAAAATCGATTAATGGATCACTCATCAGGGTATCGCCTATCACAGAGTATCTTCGATGCAGTAAGGAGGTATTGAAGGCGAGAATAGCAGCGTCACCTTTCCAAACGCTTGAAGAAAGACGTTCCACAGGAAGTGTCGCAAGTCCTGCTCCTTTCGGTTGAACTGGGTTGCCACGACTCCCGGATGGAGAGCATTGCAAGTCACCCCTACGAAGGAGAAAAAAAGAAGATTAACACACCGCCATATTGTCAATCTCTGAAGCTTCTCAGTTGTGATGGTTACCGAGGTTGTAAAAAACAAATTAGAACTTTATTCATATTTCTTTGAAAGTAGTTCGATAGTTTTAACAACTTTAAAAGTGTGGCACAAACGACGTGCTGTAACTATTTAGTTATCACCTGTCTTAGGTGGCGTACTTTTATCGAACTACGTAGGTGTCGATAAAGTGTGATTGACTACGGCCGAGATATATTAATCCTGAATTACAGAATAAAGATCGCGCTCACCGCTGCCTTTGAGCCTCCTCGCGAGTTCCACGGTGAATAGATTAAGCGCAAGCTTGCTCTTGGAGTAAGCCGCTTCGGCTCCCGGGTAGCCATTGGCCGAGTTGAGGTCGTCGAGAGTGATCTTGCCCATGGTGTACATTGATGACGTCACGTTCACGACTCGACTTGGGGCGCTGCGCTGCAGCAAGTCTAGAAATAGAAAAAGGCGAAATTGAGAAATATACCATGTCAGTTTATTGTGTGTCGTCCGAAAATTTTGTGGCGTAAGTGAAATACCTGCAGAGGGTCCACACTACTTGGAACGTGAATTTTATTGGCGCATTGTGCAATGAACATTCACAGCAGTAATGACAGAAGTTATGTTTTGAGCGTCAGCCTCACGTGGTTCTAAGTAATTGTGGCTCTGTACCGCGTAACGTCAGTCTATGAACCCCCATGATTGAAAGAGGACTGAATTTGGCAAACACTCGTCCCAAGTCAGTTTGATAATTATTTCTTCAATCTTAGACCAATGTTTCGAAATCCAAGAAAAGTGCTCCATGTCACTTAAAGTAAAGTGTGGCAGACCTTGTGATATATTGTGGGATAAAAATACTGTGCGGCACAGACACTGCGTTGACCTTTCTTCCTCAGTTCCTCTCCCCGCTGGAGGAAATAAAGAGTAATAGAAAGTAAAATAACTATATATTGGACGTAGATGAGCCTTTCTTGTGTGCTTAGACATTGTAACGTAAAAAACTTCTCTATGGCGCTGGAATCAAATCCTAAAAATAATGCGTGGTATTCCCCCTTGTGTTGCCCGCGGATCTACCTTCTAGATTTCTTGCTTAATGGCCAGTATCTGAAGCTCAAGCGTTAAAAAAATCGCAATGAGGTGTTGGGCGTGTTCACAGAATTTTTGTCTGGTGTACTCTCGTGGATATTACTACGAAAAGCGATTAGGCCAACTAACACAGACAAGCGAAACTTCAAGCCCAAGTTGCTCACCCGACAGTAGATTAGTGAGTAAAAATGGTCCGATGTAGTTTGTGGCGAAAGTGACTTCGAGGTTTTCTTCCGTCAGCCTCCGGTCGTTGGGACCTAAAAAAAACAAAATAGCAGTTATAACGACAAAAACACAAGTGGAAAAAGAAAATAAAAACTCGCACGAAGATCAGAACGCGCCAAGATAGTTCCATATCACGATAAGAATGTTGATAGCCAGCGGCAGAGGCGTGGGCCATTGAGTTCGCACTTCATTTCTCGGCGTTCTTATGCGGACAGCAAGTAGTCTGCATCTTGCGCAAGAGTGGCGGTGACTTCAGAAAGAATCCGAGCTCTGATTGGCTCTGATTCAAGAATAGGGGGTAGACACCTCCAGGCAGCTTGCTTTGATGTCTACCCACTATCTTTTATTCAGAACCAATCAGAGTTTGGCGTTATGACGTCACCACAACCCTTGCAAAAACAAGGAGGCGAACTTACGGTCCGCATTACTACTCCCTGTAAATCGACAGTGACCCAGATGAGTATACCCCCCCCCCCCCCGCCCCCACAAAAAAAAAAAAAGTGGTCCTTTAATTGATTTCCACCTGATGACGAAAAAAGCCCGCGGCGAAAGGACAGACAGGCAACGCACGAAAAAAAGACATCGTTCGGACATCGTATGATTCGGCCTGTGCACCTTGTTAACCCAGCTATGAGATCCGGTTTTTGTTCAGACAGTTTCATGATCAGCGCGGGACAGAAATTCACCTACTTGTGCATCGCATCTGCGCGCGCGCGAATTGAGTAAAAAGTAGCGCGTTCACATCTGCGCCTTATTTCAAACCTGTAATAGAGGACAGTTAGGGCCTTCAGATCCTTGGCACGCGTAATCATCGTTCGAAAAAAATCAATTTCAGGGTTCTCCTTCGACTCCCGAACAAAAAGAGAACTGAGCTTAGTATTCCCAATAGACGAGGCACGCATTTGGGAGTTCTCAAACGAGAGATTTTGAGCTCGGTGCCGGGAAATCCATTATCGAACGGAAAGCTTCCTTTTTTTATGTCTTTTGTGACGCCTCGGTTTTTATAACTTCGTCGTTCAGAGTCTGCTCCCGTTTTTCACTCATGATAAGATGACGCGGCCCAGTGCCGGCTTCCTCAAAGAAGGAGAGAGGTAGAGAGATAAGGTGAGAAAGAAAGATACAACAAATACTTTACTAGGGGAAATACATTCCACTCTTCTCAAATACAATAGCCTCGGCGTGGACAGGTTTTCTGGCTTGGCGAGAGCCATCTATCGTCGGGGAGGTCTCGGCTATCGGGCAGTAAATGATGATGATGATGATGGTCGTTCTACATACCAAATTCATTGTTGTGGAAATGCTCGAGACACGTACCGCGCGCCACTTCTGAAGAACATGGCGTCTAAAATCTAGTTTAGTGCTGCGCCAAATACCTTGCTGCGCAGTGCCACCATCATTTCCCAAGGGTTGCACGTTGCACGTGCCTCGTGCATTGACGCACCTTGCGCTACTTTTGAAACATGGAAGGCCTTTAGGTGGAATCGGAGACGACACCGTCGCGGCCGCCGCAAACATCCAGGTACACATGCACGTGGACTGACGCAGACCTCCCCTCCGTCAGGGCTGGATTCGGCGCTGTAAGCGTTCCGTCTAACGCAAATGAGCGGAGTGGAATGTATTCCCCCTAGTAAAGTATTTGGATACAACATCGTCCGTTTAACGTGACAGCTCTGTGCCTGGGGAGAGACGCAAGGAAAGTCACACCGTGGAATGAACACTGTTAGTAAGGAAGAGTATGCTATGGGACAGTGTCAAACGTCGCAAAAACGTTGTTTTAAACATATAGAGAGTATTCACTGGCGGCCATATCTGTGTGCGTGGTTGCTGAGCGCGTGCTGACGGCGAGCTTCCGCAGTTCTTTTGCAACGTGCATTCCACACCATCAAGATTGCCGGTCTTAGCAGGTTAGTAATGTAAGCTAGTTCTGAGCATGCGCCCTAAACATCACCCTCCTTACGTTAAGGTATACGTTACAAACTCATACGACACCTTACGACCGCCCGTGACCATGGCAACTGAGCGACGCAACGCGAGTCGTAACGTAATGCAAGGAGTTGGGCTTGGCTCAACTTTTCTTCAGAATTCTTCGACCGCTTACGTTCAACCAATCGGGACTAGCGGAAGCGAAGCTCCTCGGCATGCGCGCTAGCGCTCGGGAGCCCGGCGGCCCGGCGCTGCTCTTTAAAATAAGGTAAGGCAAACATGGCGGCGCACTGTATCGTTCGCTACAGAAGAAATTTGTCATAGCGCTGCACTATTAGGCACGTTCAGCGGAAATTAACGGTGCAGCATACTTTCGTTTTGCCTTACCTCGCTTAAATCAGAAAGCATGAGCGGTGATCTCACCTCATTTTTTAGATCGTCTTCTGAATCTGGCTGTTCCTAAGCCTAAAGGCTAGCAGTAATCGTTCACAAGGCTACGTCTCGCAAATTTTAGTAAACTACGACGGGTTAAAGCTGAGCTAGTAGGTTCATATTTTTGGATGGTACCAGCTGTATAATATAAAAATACACGTTCAACCGCTGGACTATCAACTGTATTGCTTCTTCTTCCTCCACTACTATCCGTAATTACAACCCAGATGGAAGGCTTCTTCTGGATCGATCGAGTCAAAACAATCCTAGTGTAGTGTGTTGACTCGATCGGCAAGGCGCAGAAGCAGCCGGAGCCAAAGGTAGGAAAGCTAAACGACGTTTTGATAAATAATTCGAACATCAAGAGCATACTGTTACACGCGCATGTTACAATCGCACATGTACAAGCCACAGCTAAAAACCGTGGGTATACCCCATTTCAGTCATCTTGCGAGCCTGTTAGCCCTTCTTCGAGAGCGCAATCGCATTTTTTGCAATCGAAGCGGGGCCAGCGGTGTACCAGCGGGCACTGCGGACGGCAGCCATGTTGGATGATACGCTATTGGCTGACCGTAATCATTACCAGAGGATTGAAGATTCATAATGGTTCTTTCTTACAGACATCAGGGTACAGTGTGAACACGCAGTTCGCAAGCGGCCGTAACGTAAGCTGTCGCAAGAGTTCGTAAAGTAACTTAATGTAAGAATCCCGTGCGCGTTAATAACAGGACCAAGGGCCTTGTGGTCCCCCAATATTGGTACGATCTGTCCCAAATTCTAAGCCCCAAACACGGAACACTGATGCCCTTAATATAACTACCGAAATGCCAGGCTTTGACAGGTAAACCAAAAATAAACTTTCACAGAAAAAATATTATAGTAATACTTTCGACGCAAGTCACACTGACACACTTTGAGTGAGGAGCGATTATAAGACATATATGCGTATGCGTCTGTATCGAGATATCGGACCAGAAGAAATTTCCCACGTTTCGCAATAGAAAAAAATTAGTCTCGCGACTTAAATCTTGCGTTGAAGAAGTCTTTTTTTTTTGTTTTTGTTTTTTTTGACAGAAGAAAGTTTATTATGTTACATACGTGTCGTATACAGACACTTGAAATTGGTTTCTTGAAAGTTCAGTGCTTCATTAGGTGGGCGAATGTAATTCATCTTTGTGGCAGAATCGCCAGATCCATCTCGTTACCAGTAACAGCAGCGTTGTTGATGAGCACGTCGAGGTGCGGCTCCGACGAGAGGATCTCCGTGGCAAAGGCCTTCACGGAGTGCATGCATCCCATGTCCACAGTCTTGCAGACGACCTCCTTGTTTCCCGTGAGTTCCCGGATGACCTCCGCGGCTCTCTGGCCCCGGCAGGGAGAGCGGCAAGCCAGGATGACCCGAGCGCCCCTGGCGGCAAGTTCCATGGCCGTCGCGAAGCCGATGCCTACGTTACCAGCAGCATGTTGTTAAGCCGGATTCCCTCTTCTAATACATCATACAAAAGACAGTCTGTAAACACTGTCCGAGGCGTGTCTGTTCCTTGTGTCGTAATCTATTGTAATGTACTGGCAGTTCCACCGCGGCTAAAAGCGGCGCACTGCTCACTGAAAAGCAATCACGGAAGGCGAGACAAACACAAGAGTTTTACCAGCATTGGCTCCGGTCACAATCACTGTCTTTCCCCGCATGGTTTCGTCTTGGTTTTGAGCCGCGCCATGCCTCGTCGATCCGTTCAGCCTCTGGGCGATCTTCATCACCAACAGGGCGCACAGGGTGCCCGCGGTCGCCAATAAAACCGAGTGCTGGAAGGAGGTCAACGGCTGCAGCAGTTTCTGCACAGCAGAGACGGGGGAGTGGTGGCGACGACTGCGAAAGAAGATAGAGGTGAAAAATAAGTCAGGAATGAGCGGACTCCCACTGCATAAGGTCGGGACCCTTCCGAGAAACGCGTGCTTGGGCCGGGGTTTGGGCCGGTGGGGGGATGCCGCTCATGTTACTTCATCATAGCAGTAATTTCTGTAGATATACTACGAGGGGCGTTCATAAAGTTCGTATTATTGTCACGAAGGAATAGAGATTCAGCAATCAAACTCGAGTAGGAGTTGAGACTTTGTCTACATGTTCGCCAACAAACGTTACCCACTTTTTCCAGCGATTCACCACATGCCGGTAGCCATTGTTATGGAACTCCTCGTATTGAGGGTTCAGGAATCGCTCCACTTGAGCAATCACTTGATCGCCGTCCTTGAAATGTTTTCCTCTTATTTGGCCACACTGGAAGCGTCTGTGCCATTTAACCAAAGTGTCATAAACTGGAGTGTTGTCCCCGAACAACGCTTCCACATTGGAATGAATATCCTTGGCATTGCTTCCCTTCAAATGAAAACAACGGATCACTGCTTGTGCTTGGCACCGACGGGCGGTGCCATTTTAGTTTCGGCTCCCTAGCGGCGTTCCGAGCTACTATAGCATGCGATGTTTATATCGTGTGGAAACTAGAGGGACGCGCGCACATGTTGATGCCTGTTTTGTTCCGTTTTTTTCAATTTTTTGTGCCGATAATACGAACTTTATGAACGCCCCTCGTATAGGGTGCCTGTGCACAATGGATCCTGGCGCTGTAAAAGGAGCTGGAAACCTCGGCGCCTACAGAAAGAAAACTCTAAGCTTTCACCTAATGTGCATTTCGGGATTTTACTCGTAAAATTGTAAGCCGTAGCTCGTTTTTTCTTCAAATTGAGACAAACAAACTTGCCAAGGTCAAAATGGCGGACGTGCGCGCAGTCGACCCAGCTATACTTCGTTTCAGCTTCGGTCCGAGCGCGGCCAATGTTATGAGCCGAAGGGCCAATCAAACAGCGCAAAAAAGTGCAACGTCATGGCTTGCTCTTTGTGCTTGATAGGACTAGCCGTCGTAGGAGCACGCACAGAGAGACGGCGAATAGCGGTTTGTCCTATCAACTCCAGGGAGCGCGCTATGACGTTGTGCCTCTTTCGCTGTTTGATTGGCCCTTCGGCTCTAACATCGGCCGCGCTCGGACCGAAGCTGAAACGAAGTATAGCGATGGTTGTAACTTGTGGCGTTATCTCCCGATAAGCGGAGCGAGCAGATGGCCCACTCTTTCGACTGCTGGCTGCGCTCGATTTTCTTCTTTTAATTATTTTTGTGGCCTGCAAAATGCAAACGAGAAGCATTCAAAAAAAGTGCTTTCACGGAATATAATCCAACCAATAAAGTAACAGCTCAAATTTAGTAACGATAGCAACATAATTCGCGTGTCACGCCACCAATTATTATGGTATAGTTGACTAAAGTAGAAGTTTGAGCTAATTGGTATTTCATGATTAAAAATTAAAACAGCGCAAGGACAAGAACAAGAAGGTAGAGGAACAAGGCGCTGACTTGCAACTGAAGTTTATTCGTGCTAACAGCGTGAGCCTTGTTCGTCTACCTTCTTGTTCTTGTCCGTGTTCTTGCACTGTTTTAATTTTTAATTACGGTATAGTTCTACGTCCCGAAAGCATTTTCTTTTTTTTTTCTTTTTTTTTTTTTGCAGACGGTTAAAGGGCCTCTGACACGCCAAAAAAAAATAAAAAAAATTTTTTTCATGCTAGGCGTTGAATTGGCATATCGGGACATTACAAAAAAATTGTTTCACTATAGAGTTGCGTAGTTTTTTTTTATAAAAAATAGAAATACGAGGCCCAATTCAAAGTTCCCGCCGTGCACTGTGACGTAACAGTGTACCGCAAGGTGTCGGGGCGGTCAGAAGGGCTTTATTCAAACAGCAAGTGTGCTGTTTGAATGAAGATGTGTTCTTTTCATCCTTGTGAATCCCCCTGATGTAACGCCCTTGGGCACTGCGGGATAATTATTGAATAAAGAAAAAAATATATAATAAAGGAATTCGATAAACGAAAACTTTAAATACAGAAAAAACAAAAAATCGAAATCGAAGTTTGAGCCGGATGGCTTTGGATTTTTCGAAATATCTAGATGAAGATATGGCCGTTAAAGTTGCTATAAAGGCGCCTCCCAGGAGGCCCAGCCTATAGAACTGTGCATAGTAGCTCATATTCAAAAGGTATAATGCCGATACAGTACAGAAGTTATACCATCGTATCCAAATCGAGTACAGGGATATTAATCCATCATGATGAGCGGCTCGAGTATAGACTGCGAACACGAGGGAATAAAACGAGACTCGGGCACAAATATTCTTCGAGCCTACAGCCCCCGACTGTTTGAATACTCGATGATCGTAAAACAAAAAAGTAGCGAGTTTTAAATTATCTAAAAGAATAAGAAATGACCGTAAAATCCAAAAGTAGTGGACCATTTCTCCCTAATGTATATTAAAAAAAAAAAAAACGTAGTTGCTATAAAATTTCATGCCGATCACCATGAGCCACGTTAAAGACCCCAAACTATAAAATATATCGCGGTACTGCACTAGCTAAACTTGTCATCTATACGGCAGGGTCACCAGTTGCCGAACGGGAAGCCGCGGTCAAACAGCTACTACGTCATGCAAAAAACAGTCTGCAGATGAGGCGTTTTTCTTTTCTGTGTCTTGTGACATTGGACATACAGAAACTGTCTCCAGCCATGTTCGAAGTCTGCGTATTTATAAAGAAATCATGCTTGGAACACGCTTAAGCCGTGTTTGCAGATAATTACGTCGTCACGTCTGCAGTGGGTACTGTGTCTTTTGTATAGTATACTATACGCTTATGAGCAGTGTGAGTACTGCTTCTGGGTTTTTCATCGTGTTCAATATACACCAGCTCGCCATAAACGTTCTTTTTTTTGTTAACGACACTTATCCTGTATTCTTCTAGACTTGGAGCATTGTCGCTGCAGTATCCGGTCGCGCGCTTCTGCCTGTCCTTTCGGTGGCGGCAGCTGGCTCGGAAAAAGTACGGAATGAAAAAGAAAGTTTTGTCTCTCCGTGGTGGATATGACGGGAAATGATCGAACAACTCCCCGCGGCCGTCGGGTCTTGCCCCCGATATTATTTATGAGCTCGCTGACCGTGCTCCGAAGTCAAGCGAGCTCATGGGTTCGAGTCAAGCGTGCACTGGGTATCGGAACTCTTT
Organism: Ixodes persulcatus; assembly: GCA_013358835.2. Classification (NCBI taxonomy): domain Eukaryota; kingdom Metazoa; phylum Arthropoda; class Arachnida; order Ixodida; family Ixodidae; genus Ixodes; species Ixodes persulcatus. Next base: position 148,355 of record JABSTQ010009453.1, read on the forward strand.
TTTTTTTTCTATCACTTTCTTTCTTACGATTTTCTCGGTCCTTGACTACGCTCCTTTTGCCGTCGCCGATATTCTGACGTCGCTCGGTTGGGGCAAAATATGAAATCATTATATATACCAATTGTAGGGTATAAGAATTCAGACATGCACGTTACCAAAAAAAAGTAACTAAATACCGTTACTCGTTACTCGCTCAAAAAGTAACTAAATACGTTACTCGTTACCGATTCTCAAAAGGAACGCGTGAGTTACCTCAAAAGCAACGAGTTACTTTTCACGTTACTTTGACGACCAAATACACAACTGTTTTTGTTTCATGGTTATTTCCTTTTAGTAGTCGTTGCACTTAAGCAGTAACTGCCTCTTGAAGTTTTTATCGGTTATGTTTTCCCGCTTCCTTGGAAATATACATCTCCGGTGACGCTGAAGAGTCGTTTTACCGACGCGCTCGAAGGAACGGCAGTGTTGTGCTTTAGGAAGGGCTGGTGAATCTTCGGGAACTGCGCCTTCATTGAGGACAGCGGGTAATGGGTTCTGGGCCTTCCCGTGTTTGCAACCTCCGGGTTTACATTCAGTCCGTACCCGGTTCTAGAAAGTTTAACCAACGAACCTGATTGTGCTCGCTGGGTGAAGGACATTCCCAGCTGTAGAGTTCAGTACAGCAACGTTTATCGCTGGACACGTCCGTCGAACTGTTCGACTGACGTGTTCAGCGATATATGTTGCTGTACTGTCATACTTTTTATTTGTTTTTCGGGTTTTCCATCTGCCTTTGTCGCAATAGACACATACTAAGGCTAGAATAAATCAATTTCGTTTAAGCGGTGTTGTACACGTTACTCCTCAAAAGTAACCAGATACCGTTACTCGTTACTTGGCCTAAAAAGTAACTAAATACCGTTACTCGTTCCTTTTCTGAAAAAGTAACTAAATACGTTACTCGTTACCGAAAATAGTAACTAGGTACAAATAACTCGTTACTTGTAGCGCGTTACGTACACATCGCGACACTGTTAGCGCGAACACGACATCGGCGCATTTTCGCGTTTTACTTTTAAATAGTATTAGCGAACACGAAATTTTATCGCTTACATTATAGAGCTAAATGAGCTTTTTCCGTAGCAATAATAACTTGGATGACACCCCTTGGTTTCAAAGAGAAAAACGGGAAAAACCGGCGATCGCTTGTTCGCGCTAACAGTGTCGCGCTCTGTACATGCCTGTAAGAATTCAAGGGGTTGGTGTCACTATACAGCCAGTGTCAGGATAAGAAAGGTGGGGCGTCTCTTTCGAACGCTGGGCCTCCAGAATGTGCTCTTTGCCTTCCACCGTGCTTTGACCGCTTTAGCACAGTTGAGGCTCACGAGGCGCCGAAGCATCATCGAAGTAGCTTGCGCTGGAAGCGGGACAACAGAGCGTTCTCATTTTGCCTGTGACTATAGTTCTACTTTTGTTTTCTCCCGCAGATACCGTTTTTATTTATTTTTTTCTTGGAGTAAACATAATTTACTTTATTCCTCGTCGCCCAACCCAATACATCATACGTCAACAAGGCAACCATCACACGAGAACGGTCCATACAGTACCATACTCTGTTTGATACACGGTTAGGAATCACGTTCGGAACGGGTGGGAGACGTTTGCAAACGATCAATGCCTTCACCTCATCCTCGCATCTCGTGTGGCGAAAGCCGGCCCATAAACCACGTGACCCAGGTCGAGTAGTTGGAAAAACTCTGAAATCTAAAAACACCAGAGTTGCGAACGAGCGTTTGCACCGGAGAAAAAACAAAGCGCAGGGGCCGGTCCACACGTCGCGAAGCTCCAGCGCTCGCCAGGACCCATATTTCGGTGCAGAAAGAAACCGGTCCCGAACTAGCCCGCAGTCTATATTTAGCGCACTGCACGCTTCGCTGAACGCGAAGAGAGAAGCGAGAAACTAAGAAAAAAATAAAAACTACGGGCCCAGTTGTAAAGAAAGAAGGCGACGTTCACAGCAGACGGCAATCCCCTCGCATCGCTACCTTACCCCTTCCCAAAGGTCGTGTTGGGCCATCATTTCCTAGGTAGCAGGGGCCTTAGTGGTGAATTAGTTACCTCACCTACAAGAGGCCAACGTGGGACACGGCCATGCGTGCTGAGTCAGCGCTCGGTCGGGACTCGCGTATTCACTGATTGAACACGAGTCTGGGCAGGAAGCTGACGCAGCTCAATCCGCGTTATTCGCAGCGCAATATTTAACCTCGGCTTTGTATCTTTTCCTGTGTACGAAGTAGATGTAAAACGAAGGGTGGCTCCACCCTTCCCAACAGCCCACGTAAAGGCCAATGCTGGATTGCAAGTTCGTCTGCTCCTTTTGCAGGGGTCGTGGTGACGTCAAAACGCCGAGCTCTGATAGGCCCTGATTGAAAGATAGTGGGTAGACAGCAATGCTAGCTGCCTTGAGGACTACCCACTACCCTTCAATCAGAGTCATTCAGAGCTCGGTGTTCTGACCCGTGAAATAGAAGCAGGCGAACTTGCGCTCCGCATCATCGAGTCAATAAAAAACAATTACACTGTAGAAAAAAAAAACTTATTAATATGCATTTTTACATGTGCCAAGACACAGACACCTTGGTTAGTGAGGGAATAAGCCCGGCAAAGCTAGTTGTCTACACTCTTAAAAAAATCCGCTCTTGAAAGGTACTTCGACGCCCCAAAAACTCTTTCAGCTCGTAATGAACGGTTTCGCCACGAGCATCGCCCCCTGGCGCGCTAAAAAGGCAACTATATAGGCGATGAATAACTCTTTTGCAGAAAAAAAAAAACGAGCTTAAAAGAGCGTTTTAGGGTGCGAAATGGGGATAAGCCAAAAGACCTGTAAGAGTCGTTTTACGACCAGAGTTTTCTTTAGAGGCTGTAGCTGTGCGCCCAGATACTTATATCATTGTGAAAAACTCCGTGCGTGAAAGCGTCGCTTTACGGGAAAAAAAAAAAAAAAACTGCAGGAGAGGAAGAGATGAGAGCGTCAGAGTTGCCTAGCTTTGATTGGAAGGATTAGTGGGTAAACACTAAGGGTAGCTGCCTTTGCTTATACCTGCAGAATCCTTACAATCAGACCGAAGAAGAGCGTCGTTTGCTTATCGCGCAGGGTGTGGAGTTCGAACGCAAGGCCCTGTGCGAGTGGCAGGGCCTTTCATCCTTGACGTTAGGTCCGTCCGTGACGTTACACCCGTTCATCAAGTTACACCTGTTCATGGTTTTGCGTCTGCTCGTGACGTTACCTCTCTTTCCACTATCACTCCCAGCCAAAGACACTACTTATTGCATTTGTTAAAACAGCCTCATGGGGGTAAATGCGATTAACACTGTAGCGACATTCGAAGTAAACGCTTCTTCCGGGAGCACATAGTTTCGCGCAAGTAACCAGAAACGCCACGACGAACTCACGCGAGGGCGTCGTCCGCCGACATCAGGTGCCAGCCGCTTCGACGACCCAACCGGTTCGGCGTTCGTTCCTCGGGGGATTGGGTTTGTCGAAGTTGTTCGAACCGATGGAGGACACCGACTGCCTGCCTGTATTCGCACCCAGCGACAGCGGTGCGTAAAGAGGGAGAGGGGAGAAAGCGGGGGGGAGGAGGCAACACTTTTGAATCTTCGTCATGGTCCTTGATGCATCAGACATCTTCAGAGATGCGCCAGACGTCACTCTGTCAACGAATCTGGGAAAGCGGTCGTTCCGCCACTTGTCGACTCCGACGGTACGTCGGGACCGCTTTCTTATGCATGTTTGAAGAGTTTAAGATGGATTGCGCTGATACCTTGGATAACGGTACCTGATAACGATACGATGCGTGCGCACAGGCGTCGGCGGCGTATCGGGTATTGTTATCGGAGTCATCGGAACAATATACTAAAACTCCCTCGAGTTGTGGGGTGACGTTGATACCCCAGAAACCCTACTTTTAAAGGACCCTGATGGGGTTTTGTACAAGTAACTGTGAAACCGAAAAAAACTCAGACCGATACAGTTGCTTTTCTCGCGCGAAGCACTCGATTATATTAGCGAGATTGTTTTTCTTTTGTTTCTTTTTGTAAATGTAATTGAGTTGTGTGTATGGTTAGACAGCCAGAAATTAGTTAGCGCCAACGGGCGTCCGGAGTCTCATTTGTAGATAAAAAAAAAATGTAGCCACTGTAGTACCACTGCTAGACGTGCATCACGCCATAGTGATACGCAAACTCACGCCGATACAATGCTCATCCAGATCGAGAAGGGGTACGGTGATTGGACCCAAGATCCCTGGGTCCTTCAGCACGAGTTTTCGTTCCTTTTTATACTTTTCTGACTTTAAAATTTTTTTAAAAGAGTAAAAAAAAAAAAAAAACGATGACCAGAGCATAGGAACGTGCCATCAGCTACACCGGAATTCATGTGGTTGCCTGAGTTTCGCGACTTGGCGTTCAATGTTTTTTTTTTTTTTTTTTTTTAAATCGGCGAGTGTTTGGTGTTTCGGTAGTGGTAAAAGTCGCCTTTTATGGATGCCATTACCTTTAAGTGATCCGGAGGCCTCCTTCTTCAGAAACATTCCGAATTGAGCAAAACAGAAGATAGAAAGAAAGCGGTTTTCCCGCAAAAAGAAAAAAAGAAAGGTCGGATTTTTATTTTTATGTAAATTTTTTGATTGCTGGGTATTTGTGCCTTGTGTGTCGTAGAACTGTAGGCATTCGTAAATGCTTTGGTAAAGGCCATTTCAACGTGCCTCGATGAATTATGAATAGGTTGTTTTCACATGACGGAAGTCCGCCGTTTTGTTTTTAGAGTCAGTGAGATATTTTTTTGTATTTATCTAAAGAAAAAGGAAAACGAGGTACGATGAAATTTGTAACCGTTTGTGCACTACCGATTTGAGGGTGCCATATGTATCTTCGGAATACTCGCCTTCAGCAATTAGTTACGGTTCGGTGACGTCTTTGGCAAATTAACGGCGTGGGATATTGACGATGTTAGTATACAGAGATAACGGTTAATTAAAACGTTCACGTGACCAATCCTTCATGGAGCGTGCTCCTCGCCCACACCTTCTTGGAGGAAAGAATAAGGAGAAAATGCAGACCCCATTTTAATTTTCCTTATTGTCCGTGTCGTAGAAGACATCACGTGTCTGTCAACTAATGACTTCGTTGTACCCGCGGTTACTGAAGCAAACAAAAACAAAAATGTGAATATTTGTTCCGTGCTTGTGTGGACGATTTCGGTGTTATAGTTTCATATTTTGTCACTCCCACGTTCGGCGGCATATTAAAGCTGGGCAACCTCGTTGAACTTGCTGAAACTAGGACGCAGTCACACTTTATGCCTGAAGAAAATGTACATCCGAGCTAATGAGAAAAAGAAAGGTATTTCTGTTCTGCGAGACGCCTCTTCAAAAACCGCCTAAAACAAATTATAGAAAAAAAGTGGTACTTCAAGTCGAGCTGTCTTTACTTTGGACTTGACGTTTCGTTGAACAAACAAACCGCTCGCACCCCTATCCAACGAAAGGGGGACAATGTTTATCCTGCCGCGAGGATCCTCGAGTGACGTGTGCACACAAGACTTTCAAGGTTACGATCTCCGCGAGAAAAGAAAATATGCTCGCGTGTTAGTTGCGACAGAACGTCATAAACATCCGAATATTCGACATCAAGAAGTCGTCTATAGTTTTGTCCGAAGAAAAGAAAGAGGTTTTTGTGGGAAAGGTGCGCACTAACCCGACAAACGACGAACACGAGACACCATCAGGAAACCGCCTCGTCTTTCAGCGACCCGGGTGATATTCAAGTCCATCTTGGTGCTATACAAGAGGAGTAACTATCGCGCGGTCGAGAACAATAGCGCAATTCGTGCCTATACAAGCGCTTTCTATATATATCTCAAGCTAAACCAATTACGAACAGTGAATGCCCAATCATTCTGTGTGACGATGCACTTTTGACTCCGTTTGATTGACTAAATTCAATCGTATGCGGAGAGCAAGTCGTCTGCTTCTCGTGCAGGAGTTGCTGTGACGTCAGAATGACGTCGAGATCTTATCGTCCTACTGAAAAAAAAACAACAAAAAAACAGTGGGTAGATCTTAATGCTAGATGCTTTGAGGTCTACCCACTATTTTTCTCTATCAGCCAATAAGAGCTCGGCATCATTCTGACGTCACAGCAATTCCTGCACGAGAAGCAGACGAGCTTGCTGTCCGCATAGCGTCGGTTGCGGTTGAACTTGATGTGAAGCGGAGTAAAACAAAAATATGGACGGATTCAGCATTTTATTATGAGTAGAGGCACCGGGCAGCCGTAAATGAAAACGCGACTCCTTGTTTTCATTCGTATACGTCTTCCCTGCTGCGTTTTGATTATTAGCCGGTCTCTGCTGTTGTGGCGCGCTGCTGGCAGTTTATACCCCTGTCAGACGGGCTAGTTTAGTGTCACTACACGCGAGTGCACTTCGCCCTTAGTGTCATTTCTGTAGTGTGCCACGCGGCTCCTTCCTGAGGAACACACTTGGCTTGGAGTGAGTTTGACGAACTCACTTCGCTCGATCGAGTGCGTGGTATCAATATGATTGTTTCAACAGTAAAACGTAACAACACAGAAACCAAAAGCGCGGCGTAAGTTTTATTTTATAAAGAAAATGAAATTCGTGAAAGAGACGACATGTAGAAGAGTAGCATTGCAAAAAAATAGTGGGGTGGACTTGAAGTTTAGGCTGATCTGAATCAAGATTAGCGCAGCTGTGAATTGATAAAAGACGACGACAAAGTCAGCCATTCATGACTATCTTGGTTAGCAGAGAATGATATAGAGCCTACTTTTGTTTCAGCATGTAACTATTCGAGACAACACGATAATTATGATCTAATTAGGCAGTGTCAGGACCTCCTCGTAGACTTCCGTGGAACGATGCGGAACGCCAAAGTTGGATATGCTTCGTTCTTTATCTTGGCTTGCGATGATCGATCAGAATCACCCAATTGGCGTAAAAATCGTTCATTAATGTAACTTTGTTTTAGAGCACAGCTCCTAGTCAGCCGTTTCTGAGTTGAGCGGCGTCGGCTTAACCGCGCGTTGCATTAAGGGCTGTTTCCCAAAATGGCGTCACATGTGACGTCAAGTATGCCGTCACGTGTGACGTCACGAAGGTAAACTTTTCCCGCTAAATTTTGCGGTAAACGTTTTTGCTAAGTTTGGCGGAAACTTTTTCCGCTAAATTTAGAGCAAAAATTTTACCCGTGTGACGTCACGTGACGTCATACTTAAAATTTCAGATGACGTGTCATGTGACGTCACATGTCAATTCAGCGGAAAAATTTCCCGGCTAAATATAGCGGGAAATTTAGCCAAATTTTTACGCTAAGTGGGATGGGAACGGGAGAGGAGGATGGGAGGGTACGGAGGGGGAGCAGCTGGCATACCCTCCCCTTCGTACCCTTCCTCCCTCCTCCTCAAGAGCTGCTCTCCAATTCGGCATTACAGAAAATTGTAAACGTCTAATTTTTTTTTTTTTTTTAACATGTCTTTATTAAGGGGTATCGGTGGCCGAGTGGGCTAGCGCCCACCAGATCGGAGTACGTGGAGAGAAAGCTCGCGCTGGAGAACCCAGTGATCCTGAGCTCAATCCCCAGCTCTGCCCGAAGAACACACTTTCAATGAAGTGAGTTCGGGGAGCACACTACGCTCGCTCCGGTAGACCGAGTGTGTAATCTCGATAGCAGTGTTCAAGGAGTAAAAATAATAGAAGAAATTAACGCTGCGTAAAATTAGTATTATTTTGATAGGAGTAATATTAGATGCGCACTTGTTTTCTGTTGGTAGGAAAGTAGTGCATTGTAGAAAAACAAGCGGCTAATCTAGTTTCCAGCCTTGGCCCCTGCGCGACGGCCAGCGACGGCCAGGAGGCCCCTGCAAGACTCCACCAGGAATCTGAAGGTGGCAGGAGAGACGCAAAAGGCTTGCTTAAAATGGAACTCGCCCAAATGGGGCAAGGTGTCTTCGAACCACAGTTCGTTCCTCTGGAAAGCCCACCGTTCTCGACTGATCACGGGTAGGTTGTCGGTCATGAGAGCGGCTATGGTGAAGGCATTGGCCTGCAGCTGCTGATCGATGTCACTTGAAATTCTCGCCTGTGCGTCGGCATCCAGGTCCAGCTGCCTCTCATCTGAAAGGCGTTGGGCTCTCACGGAGAAAAGTGCCCCAACCACGCGCTTCCACTCGTTGCTTCCACTGTCCAACATCGCGGATATCGCCCTCCAGCTCGTCCTCCACACACTCTATGATGTTTCGTTGTTTCGAGTGGCGAGTGGCCGAGTGGGCTCGCGCACACCAGCTCGGAGCGTGCGGAGCGAAAGCTCACGCTGCAGAACCCAGGGATGCTGGGTTCAAATAGCGTTGGGAGCTACTCTAACGCACGAGAGCTTGTTTCGCCGAGATGTGCCCTAGAGCAAGGAGCTCGCGCTTGTAGCCTTTCCTGTGGTACATCATAAGGTTTTTTTCCGCACGCTTCATGTCTACTGCGTCTCGCACTCTAAAGGGGTCTGAGAAAGTTCCATTTACACCGCAACTGCTGAAGATGATGGCACACCTACATTTCTCCCCACTGATATATCGCATTCTGTGTTACTGTGCACTGGCTTTGCCACGTGGGTATTTCTTCAATAGTGATACTTATATTTGGACGTCCCACGTCGCAGCGACCTTGACCAACGCATTCTAGTAATCAAAGCCTGCGCGCCCCCTCCGTGACGGCACAGTAGCTGTACAGCGCGCTGAAATGCGACAGAGCCGGCTGGGATTGAAAGTGCCGAATCGCTCGTTAGACAGCCCGTAGCTTTGTCCAACCTACACCAAACTGAAACTTCCATCTTCGCTGTGTTTGTGTCCATTTTTCTACTTGTCATTGTGTTCGTTTGGGCTGTTTTAATTATATGTTCAACACACACAACCCACTAGCCCACCTCCAAACATTACTTCAATTACACCTTCGCCGCTCCGAATAAACACGACGGGAATGACGACACACAAAGAAATCAAAAACAAAATAGTTATGTGCTCTGACAATCTGGCGAGCATCGCCATCATCGTCGCAGGTGCTCGGAGGTGAAGAATCTCTGCTGGCGTAATGACGAAACTGACGTCAAAAAAAAAAAAAAGCGCGCAGACTTTATATTCTAGAAGGTGTTGCCTTGACGTTAGACCTAATCTGCGGCCGCAAGTAATCAAACTATATTGGTAGTAGCCAGATAGGCGATCCCGTCAAGTCCTTTAGGCGTGAAAGACAGTGACCTGCGTATGACCTGCATACTGACCCACGGTGGGCGAGAGAGATTGGATAGATTCGGTTACCTTTGTATTGTAAAAAGAGGGACAAATCTGACTTCAATTCTTAGAAAACATAATCTGACTCATTTGTTTTTTATTATTATTATTTCCATCTTAACGGCGCGCAGCGCTGCTCGACGGAATTCACCCAGGCAGCAAAACAGATTATATAAAAAATGTAACCAAAGAAGTAATCTAAAAAAAATTCTGACCTTCGATATACCGAATCTTCAGTATTATTTTTTATACCGGCTAGCGGTTGGAGAAAAAATCAAAGAAACCTGACCAGGTTTTTCCTGAGCTCACAGCTATGACATCTGATGCCTGTTACTGCAGCTATGCTTATCATGACCACGGTCGTGAGATTCCCATAGACAGCATGCAACCTCCATGGAGTAATGGGTTATGGGCTATGGGGAGCAAATGATAAAACGCAAAGTTCCAGAATTGCTCAATTTCTGTAATAACTGCAATATAAAGCTAGAATCTACAGCCAAAAAAAAACGGATTTGAAGTTTTTCTTTTCCAACACGAGTATGAAATGAGGAGTATCGAAGTGTTATGATTGTGAAGTGTTTATAATCAATCTCATAATAAAAAAAAAAAAAAAAAATTGTTGGCATGACTGATACGGAGTGTTGCTAATGTTTCTGCACGATGTGCTGTACTGTTGCCTTTTTGCTTTTTGTTTTCTACGTTGTATAATTTCTGGGGAGGAGGGAGCTCGCCAAGCTGATTTATTCATCTTTTTCCCCCCAACCTCCCACATTGCAACAAGGCGTGAAGTTGGGCTAGTTGGTGCATTGTGAAAACTTGGAAACAGCGCAAAAAAAAAACAAAGGACAAGAACGAGAAGTGAACGAACACAACGAACACGTTTCTCGGATCGAAAATAAAGGCATTATTACAGTTCAACATATCTGCAATTATTGTCACCATAGTGAGTGGACGCAAGCCACAACCCAAATTTCGCGAGTCTGGCCATGGCCCGAGCTCACTGATTAAAATTGAAGCTGTGCTCACGTCCAACCTACAAGTCACGCTTGGCTATCGTCTCACATGGTTCCCGCGTTCTTGAAACTGTCTACTGGACTCAATGATTCTCTGGTTTTTAAGTAAAGGGTTGGGCAATTGATCGATTAATGCTTTAATCGCTATTATTTTTTTTCAATCGGTTAATCGGTAAAATTTGATGAAACAAACCAAAGCAAGATTACCTTCTTTCACCAAGCAAACATGGACGAATACATTTATGTGAAGGGCAACTCTTGGGTCCAATTGTAACCTGAAGTAAACTGTGAAGGCGAGATTTGAGACTCCAGACAAGTGCAGAAGGTTACACGTGTCTTGGCCACTTAAACGCCGTACTAGTGTCCGTTTATCGCAGCAAAGAATATTGTGAACAATCAAAGGAGGCCGGTCTTGCCGGAGAATATCAACGAACCTTTTCGCCTCATGCAGCTGAAGTAATAACCTTTGAGCGTGAGTGTCTTTGAACTGTTCTCAACTTCGCATCAAAGTTGGTTCAATATCGAAATTGCATACTGCGCCTTTTATCAGATATTCAACAGAGGCAAAAAAAGTATGAATGGAAACGAATGAGACCGATTAATCTATTAATTAATCAATTAAAAGTGGTCCATTAATTGGGTCAACATTTTTATTCAACGCCCAGCCCATATTTTTAAAAATGCCAGACGGAATATTCCTTTAGCTTTTACAAATACATCTATATTGAATATGCTTTTTAGTAGAGTTCTTTTAGGAACCTTTGTTTGGGCACTTTCAATGTGCATTTCTGAGATGCTGTAACGTAGACTCCTACAAAACAGAATTGCATGCATTGAGTCAGAAATGCAGTGACCGCAGCATCATCAAAATGGTTAATTGGGTCGCTTGGTTTATTTTCGAAGTTTGAAAACCGCGCAGAAAAAGAGAGCCACAAGACAATTTGAACGAAAGGCGTTGTCGTTCAATAGTGAACATCCTTACCTTATATTCGAGATTTCGCTCGAGGCACCTGAAGCGAGGGTATGCCGCGTTGACATAAGGGTGTAGGTGTCCATACGTGGTAAATGAGAGTCCTGAGACTAGATACGCTCTCAGCGATTCAAAGAAACCCGAAGTTTGTAGTCAGGCAACTTAAGGGTCTTCGATATACTCCACCGTCTTCTACTAACATGCTTGCTTAACCATCCCTAGACGAGACAAACCAACGCCAATGTATTCACCCTTGCACGATATTGATCTTCGTGTGTATACGCAAGAATAAATCCATCTGATCCTGCAGCGAAGCATAGAATCATTTACATAAAAACAGCAGATGGTCGCATTGCTTAGTCATGAGGTAGACCGAGAAATGATTATTCGTAGGACGTCGGTCGATCGAGATAAAAAACAAAAAAGTAAAAATGTAATGCCTCGGGGTGCATGTTCGCAACAACTTCGCTAGTGGATGCTTATGGTGTAAAATTATTTCTACCTATAAAATAAACCATTACATACACAAAACAACTATGATAAGATCAAAATCAAATTGTAAGCACTCGCGATAATAGTAATAATTGTAGGTACTCATGATACTACTAAAAGCATGCAGATAGAATACACGGACAGATGAGGTCGTTCACAGCCGCACGATACTACAGGGTGCAGAAGCAGTCTGTTCAACCGGCAATATATATAACGCTGAAATAGCAAGTAGAAATACAACGAATAGCAGAACTATTGTGCAGGAGATCGATAGTCACTGGACGTCATATATGAGGGCGCTGTTTAGAGCGCATGCTCAGTACGAGTTCACATTAACAGGCTGCTAAGACCGGCACTCTTGATGGTACGGAACGCACGTTGCAAAAGAGCTGTGGAAGCTCGCCACCAGCACGCGCTCTGCATTCGCGCACACAGCTATGGCCGCCAGTGAATACTTGTCATCCCCACAGCACGGTGTTTACTAACACAGCTTAACAAAGAAGTTGTGCTTCGCCTAGCACGGTCTTGACACGAGCGCTTCGCTCTGATCAGTGCCTTGGTCGCACAAGGAGCGACCTAGAATCTTCGATTTTTCTGATCAAAAACAAACAAGAAAATCCGGTTTGTTGTCCCCACAGCTGAAGCGTATACCGCTAGAGAGACGTGACTGTTCCATCTCCTCCCCAATAACTCGGGGCAACTGTTCTTGGCAATGCAGTTGAAGGTACGGTCACGCGCGTCGTCTCCCATTTTGAGATGGCTGATCAAAGTGGTGCGCGCGCTCACCTCCTCACCTCAAAAAATCCCAAGAAAAGTTGTCCCCGAATATTCGCAACTCCAATATCCTACAGAAGGCGGAGAGGTAGTTCCAAGATGGGGAAGAGACTGGGATAGAATTTTTATGGGCCTGCTCACTGACGCTGGTCAGTATGCTCAAATTAAATTATTTGGCTACAAATTCGACCCGGTATATAGGGCAGGGGCGTATCACAGGCGACGGAGATGTTGACGTACACATCGCGACACTGTTAGCGCGAACACGACATCGGCGCATTTTCGCAATGTACTTGTAAATAGTATTCGTGAGCACGAAATTTTATCGCTTACATTATAGAACTAAATGAACTCTTTCCGTAGCAATAACTTGGATGACATCCCTTGGTTTCAAAGAGAAAAACTGGAAAAACCGGCGATGGCTTGTTCGCGCTAACAGTGTCGCGCTCTGTACATAAAGGAAAATCAGCACTTTTTTTTTTTTAAGTGATGGAAACATTACAGAACTTGTGACGTCTTGTGGAAAGCGGGCGTGTTTTGGGCGCCAGTCACATCCCCGTGTGCGGCAAAATAGTGTTGTGGGTCGTGAAAATATTGTAGTGTTTTTGCGCTGTTCCTGGTCACCAGTGCCCTAAAACGTGAGTCGCGCGTGGTGAACCTTAGGCTCCGGTAGAGCAACGTTGACAGTATTGATGTCTCTGTGTCAGAGGCTCAGCGCTCACTGCACACCGTCGAAATTTTAGCGCATTGCAACGCGTTATCAACTTGCGCCATGGTTACTAATTGGCAGTTTTAGCGTAGCTGCAGGCTACCGTGCGGTAAGCGTTGCCGTGCCTACGGTAGCCTGCGGTAACGCTATGCAAGAACTGCATAATAACGCCATCGACGTGTTTAGGGGTTTGATTTATTGCTTTGCCAAAAGAAATATTTAAGTACCGTGTTATTCGCGTCGTCGAGACCGGCCTTGCCAGAGTTGCCCGTTCGAAATACATTTCACGGTTCGCACGCAGGCGCGGTTGAAAATGCTATACAAGCATTTCTTCATTTACCTTTGTAATTAACTGAAAGTAAGTACGCGTAGTCCCTCTTTTGGAAGTGCTCGGAGCCAACTGTCACGCTTCTTGTCACGGCCTTTTAGAGAAAAAAATGCGAACCCATTCCCCATGTCTATCGCTCGATACACTGTTGCGCTAGCAGTTGTCTCTTACTTTCTGGAAATAATAAATTTTTCGTCGATCACACGCAAGAGCTTTGCACCACAAGTGGAAGATTTCGCCGTCGCGTTGAGCGCAGATTGTGCTGGCGACCGCAGGACCCGAAATCCGTAGCGATATGCGATCTACGAAAAGTTCCTCATGAAACAAGAAATCCCGGTCCCTTTGTGGAACGCTGTTGCAAAGCGGACCACAACAATTCCTATTTTAACGCGTTTTTTTTTTTCCTTGGAAGCTGCATGATGCACGTACACGCCGACCAGAACAGCAGCGCCAAGCGCGACGGTCCCTGCCACCGTCTCCGCAGTCGTCCCCTCTTCTCTGGTTCTTCGCTCGTCTGCGAGAGGGCGAGCGGCAACTCAGCGCACTGACTCCACGCCAGTGCGGTGGCGCTGCTATCGGTACTGCGCATGCCCAGACGCTTCACTCCTCCCGAATTCGGTTTCTGTGCACTCGCAGTGCCCACACCTGGTGTGGGCAAAAGCGGGCTTGTTTGGAAACACTGTGTTGGTGTTTAAAGTGGCTCGCTCTCAAGTATTCCCGTTCCGTTTTCGCGCTAGAACAACACCGCCCAGAATGACTACTATAGTTCGTTTAGCTTTAAGCCCGACCATCCAGTGGAATGAAGCAGCGCAAAAAGTGCACATCATCGTTGTGCTCGTTGTTTTTGTGCACGTCTGCCACCACCTTCTATAAACTAATCACGCGCAGAAAAAGGCAGAATCGCGACGCATCTAGGGTGCCTTTATGTGCGCTTTGCTTGGGGTGATGACATCTGGCCATTTTGTTTCGAATGCTTATTTTTATTTTTTGTTCTGAAGCGCGTGAAAGAGCGTGTCCCTGCACGCGCTCGTGGTGCTGACTGTGCTACGGCGATATTTTGTTTCCTGCGATTTCTTTGTATTTTCCCTGTGAGCGAGTGCTGTCGGCATCGGGTACTACAAACGATGGCATCACCCTAAACAGAAGGACATCGAGGCACCCTAGACGCATCCAGTGTGCGGTGGTGGCGAACGCACGAAGGCAATGAGCGCCATGACGCTGCACTTTTTTTTCTTCGCTTCTTGATTGGCCTCACCGGATCGTAGCGTTGTCTGCTGTTGGACTTAAAGTGAAACTGAGTATATATTTAGGTTAAATATTACAAAACAAAATAGCATGAAAGCATAGACGGCACATCCTCATTCTATTTCAAACGCTAATATGATGAATGAGTTCGATTAGTACAGCTCCTACATCCCTCTTTTTGTGATCCCTCTGGATTGAGGAAGTTTAATTGCTAGTTGATGACTGTTTTCCTGGAGGATAGGCACTGCGCACTTACACACAAGGGGAGACGGGAGCTCTCATTATATGCTCTAAGAAATCGGAAGCGCTCACTTTCCCGCAAAGCCCTTACGAGAGCCAATCGCTGCGATCTACGGAAAGGGCTCGGCCAATGACGACGTTAAAAAAACACCTCTAGACCAAAAAGAAAAACAATGTCATGATCAGTGTCACAGCGCGGACTAAACACATTTTCAGCCCCGTCATCCGTCCAGGGGCCCTAATCTGGGCACTTGGCTAGAAAGTCGGCGAGAAATCTGGCGGCCGTGATTGGCCAGCGCCGCACTTGACCTTGGCGCCGGTCAATCATAGCCGCCAGATTTCTTGCCGACGTTTTCGTCAACTATCCAGATTAGGGCCACAGCTCCCTCATAGATCGCAGAGATTGGTTCTCTGGAGTGCTTTGCGGGGAAGAAGATACTCCAGATCAATTAAGAAACGAGCATATTTTAACAGAAAGTGAACCAAATGCTGTTGTGATAATGAAATGGCCAAGATGTGATTACTGCCGTGGAAGGATGACGTTAACGGTGGTGACACGTTGATGTTGCCCGGCGGGCTTCGACCTTGAGGAACGCGAACCACGACTACATCGTTACACGGGGCCCCTGTCCTCGGTACTGGCGGTCTAGATGGCGAGTCCGGTCATCTTCTCGCTGACCGCCCAGAGCCTTCTGGCCAGGTCAGCGTCTTCGGATGTCCTGCTGGGCACGGACAGCCGGCAGTCCATGAAGTACTTCCCGCTGACCTTGCGCACTTCGTCCGAGACAGCCAGAAAGATGGACGTCTGGGCTCCTTCTGCGGGAGACTGGTTAAGAGAAAACAAAGATATCCCGAGAAACCTTGAGTTTACAGGGTAGAATGACTGGAAAATTAAAATAAACTACTCCATTTATGAAAGGTTCATAGGCATAACACACAACTATAACAACTTTTTTTTTTCAATTCGCACTTGGTGATTAGGCAAACATCACTGGCAGTTCCGCGTTGGCTCTCTGCTCACGCCTCCCATTTTTTTATATTAGGGGCGAAGCTCCTTAGGGTCTATCTAGCCTTGTCCGTCCGTCCGTCCGGCGTCCGTGCTCACAAAAAAAGAAAAAATGTTTGCGCAGTCGACAGAATTCGAACCCGTGCGGGGAGACCCCAATGGATTTCTAGTCCATCGCCTTAACCACTCGGCCACGACTGCGGGACGAGTAGGGGGCTCTGAGATGTGGTAGTAACTCAAGAGCTGGGGATGTCATGGATGAAACGTGGCATGTAGCCGCTCAACGTAGAGGGCGCTGCGGTCAAATGCGTATATAATCGCGTTAAACTTTGCATGCATGGCTCTGCATTTCACCGACCATAAAGCAGTAATAATGAAGTCAAAACGCAACCCGGAACTCAGCACTACCTATGAGCAATAAAAAAAAATCAGCACCATCAGCACTACCTATGAACAATAAAATCAGTATCATCAGCACCACCAGAGCTTCGCCCCAATCAACATCATTCACCACGTGGAGATGCGGTCATTTTTTTCCCCACCAAAAGCCGCTTCTCAATGTTTTTATGCCTAATTGCGTTATTGAACGCAAGAGTTAGTCAAGAACACTTTTCGAAGAAAAAAACATTCGTATCACCACTGCAGAAATTTGATGCTGAATGCCCAAAAGGGGGAATGCAGTTTCCCATCCCGGCGGAAGCAAGCGCTTTTTAATTTTTGGAATCACTCGACACTAACTTGCGAAAAGAAAGATACATCACTCGTTAGAGATAGTCACCTTGCCGAAGAAGTAGAAGAGCCCATTCATGAATATGTTTAGAAACCCGACGTAGGTGCTGTTGATGTCCGTCTGCACAGCACCGGGATGCAAGACATTGGCCGTCACACCTGCAATAAAATCGCTTGCTTTTGTATCTCAGTACACCCCACAGGAAAACACAGCAAGCACAACCGACTTGTCTTTTGCTACTGCGCAGCGTCTTTGCTAAAGTGTTACCAAGCGCTTTTACATACGTCGACGTCGCCTTAATTTCGTTGACTTCTTGTCCAGATTTATGCAACGCGATTAACGTATCATTTACTTTGATTCAAGACTGACAGCAAAGTCCGGTACATGCTAAAAGGACTATCTCAAACGGAAAACTTAGCATGAGGGTATAATTTTGCATGGTCGTTAAAATAATTAAATCAGAAATATGACTTTATGCTACCTCTGCTTCAATGCCTTTTTTTCACCCTTTACAATCGCATCAGCTCAATCCGCACCATTGTGCTAACAATACTGGGTATCCTGGGTTCAATCCCTGCACCTGCCCGTTTCAATCTGGGCGAGCATCTTACGGGCGTTCGGTCGTGTATCACTTCTGCGTGATGGACGTTAAAGATCCCAGGCTACTAGTCGTATATACACTCTAAGAAATGTCTGCGCATCTACTTACCCGCAAAACACTCAAAGAGCCAATCTCTGCGATCTACGAAATCAGCTCGGCGAATGATGAGGCGGAACATCCGTTTAGAGCCAAAAATGAAGTCTGCGCTGTGGCATTACGCAATACAAAGCGTCATGCTTGCACTGCGTAATGCCACAGCGCAGACTTAGTTTTGAGGTCTAAACGGATGTTCCGCCTCATCGTTCGCTGACCTGATTGTGTAGATCGCAGAGATTGGCTCTACGAGTGTTTTGCAGGTAAGTAGAGGCGCAGGCATTTCTAAGAGTGTACTGCACTGGCTAAATTGCTAATCTACAGTGGGTAACAATATCGCCATGCTCTTGCAGACTAAACTCGCGTTGTATAAACAACTAACGACAAATTTGTGTTTGCTAAGAATACTATTTCCATGACAGCTTCTAATCTTAAAATATCCAAACAAATTTTACTTATTTATTTGTGCATTCTTTCAGGTAAGAGACATCATGACCAACATATGAGATATTCCGCGACAGTACCAAACTATTTTTTTATCTTTCTTGTGAAATACAAACACACACACACACACACAAACTTGGATGGGCTGTTGTTTGTATTTCTATATTTATTTCATGTTGATTGTGTTGAATAGATATTACTTTCGACACAATTTTACGAATATCCATATAAGGATCAATGTGGCGATACAGGCCAGTTGGTTTATGATTACAACTGGTAGCAGCGCGCAAAACAACAAGGACAAAAAGAGGAATGCACAAGACGAGCGCTGAACTTCAACTGAACGTTTAATGAAGAAAACACACCCAAGTAAACAACCACACCGTTATCGCAACAACGCTCAAGATAAGCTATATCCTTCTTCATGTAAATACACCGAAGTCTAGCTAACACAATTATCTCCCCCCTTTCCTATCAAGTACGCTTCCAGCAGTTTCCTTGTGTTAGCCAGACTTCGGTGTATTTACATAAAAAAATAAAGAGCTTATCTTGAGCGTTGATGCGATAATGGTGTGGTTGTTTACTTGGGTGTGTTCTTTTCATTAAACGTTCAGTTGAAGTTCAGAGCTCGTTTTGTGCATCCCTCCCTTTGTCCTTGTGTTTTTGCGCGCTGCTACCAGTTGTATCCATATAACATTCGTTTAGTCAACCCTTAAGGTATTAATGTATCGTAATCAGGTAATAAAGTGACCACCTTGAAGCGAGACCGCACTACGTCACCTGTTCCCTGAAGGCGACGAGCCAGTTCTTTGGTGAACAAGATGTTGGCGAGTTTGGTGTCGCTGTACACCTGCATGGGAACCTTGTAGTCGCTGTACTCCAGCCGAGACGGGTCCACACGCCCGAAATGGTGCAGCAGGGACGACAGCGTGATAATTCTGCTCGGAGCGCTGGCCTTCAGTTTGCCTGGGTGCAGTAAACATCGGAAAGTTGGCTTCCCTTGAAAGGGTTGTTCAAAAAATGTCCCAACCAAAAAAGCAAACTAGACGTTCGTGTCTAGACAGCGTATGATACGGCTGTCTTTAAGGTAGAGCGACACTGGTTCACGCTGTATATAAGAAACTGAGCCAGTGCAGTACGACAGCTAACCTGCGGGTTTTATGTGCATCACGCAATGGCAATGCACTACAAGCCATCACGATTCTCATCCGAGCAGGGGCTGAAATTGAGCCGAGGATTCCTTGGTTCTACAGCGCGAGCTTTTGCTCCACGTGCTCCCAACTGCGGTGCGCTAACACATTCGACACCGATCCCCTTTGAAAATGGCTCTGATGCATGACTATGCCAAAATCCTGCGCCTTACGGCGAGTCATCTCCGGAAAGATGATGGGCAGGACTCAGTAGGGAAGGTGAGAAGAGATACTAGGAGTAGGTTTCGCGTGGTCTTGAAGATCGGTGGCCCCAACAAAGTCGAGAAGCGGCCACAATGCGTTCAGTAGATCCTTCAAAGTCGACGTACTTGCAGGTAGGTGCCTGAGATCGGCAATGGTGTGTCGGTGGAACCAACGAAAATGTGTACTCAAACATTCGATATTTCTTTCTTTATTTTTATTTTAACGCTATTCCTCCAGTTGACCACGCTCCGGGACCTTGCGTAAGGAGGACAGTTTTTTTGTTGTTGCAAGACTTCCTGCACTGTAAATTAATGCGATTCATTGTCTAAGGCTTTTCCTTCAGCTCGCACGCGTGACCATCACACGCCCTTCTCTTAATGCTATTCAATAGAATGCATGGTGCTTAAACACGTGAACAACCTGCACTAGGAACTTCCCCCACGTCCTCAAACGAGTGGGCCTGTGGTATAGATCAAATATGACACTAATTATGTAGCTCAATGCAACGATAAAATTGGTTTACCAGATGAGTCGATGACGCAGAAAATAGAAAACAGCGCAGGAGGTTTAGTATACAAATATATATACATATTAAAATGTCTTGCTCTTCCCGAAACGTCTGTCAGTTAAAGAGACCATGGAGCGATTTCTTGATTTCGTATATATTGTGAATATCCGAGACGGCTGCATGACTGCTTCAGCAGTTCTGGAGCCCACCAGTCTGTCAACAAAGCTATCTTGCTTTACAATCACACGGGAGACTAATTCCAATATACGCAGAAGTACATTGGCAACTACACAGTAAACAAATAAAAATAAAATCATTTGAAAAACAAAAATAGAAAGAACGGTAGCTTGTGTCTGTATCTCAACAAGCTCTTGCAGAATACAAAGCTTGAGTACCTTAGCCTCAGACATCGGAATGATCGATATAATGTTATACGCATAACTACTATTGACCACCTAAAAATTAACAAGAAAAATATACCTTTCTTTTTTAACCACGAGTAACAAAATAACATCTGTAAATTATGGAGGATTTTTTTTTCCGCAAATAATGCATTCTTAAAATATTTTAGTTTCTCGCAAACTCTAGCTGACATTATCACAAGGAAGTCCTTTGTTTTTGAACCTCCACCAAATCTAAAGAAAAACGTATCCAGCTTTTTTAACCGTTTTCTTTCCCTTTTCTTTTCTTTTTTTTTTTTTTTTGTTCAAGGCCTGTCATTGGGTTTGACTGTTATGTGTATTTTTATTGTTTCTTAGTTTGCTTCTGGAGTGTTTGCAATTTCCGGTGGGACCGGAGGATCCAGCAATATTTCTTGACGTCGTTCGTGCAGCTGTATTCGTTTTAACTTTGGCGAGATGGCATTTCCTTTGTGCATGCGTCTGTAAGAAGTTGACTTGTGCGATATCGTCTTTTTCTTTTTGTTCGATTTATCCAAGATACGTACCACCCCTGCCCCAGAGAGGCGAGTAGTATGAATAAATAAGCTAAATAAATGCCCATCATCAACTGCACGCTCCAAATTCAGTTCAGCGGGCACGCACAATGACCCTGCTCTGAATCATGTTTTTTGCGTAGTCTAGGAATCGATCGAATAAAAGAGAAAGAGAGAGAGAAACTTGAAGGAGAGAAGGATTAAGAAGGACAAGTGGAGTGGAGTTTGGTGTTGCCAATGAAGAATGCTTAAAAAACACTGAATTCTTTTTTTTTAACGAATGCGCGAAAGAGCGAGGTACAAGTACCATACTCTGCAAATTGACACTCAAGTGCTTTCTACAGAAGCTTGTTTTTAATGACTTCCTGTTTGTTGGGTTTCAGTAAATAATCACAACCAGTTATAGATGGCAAGTGAATTCACAGCACTAGAAATGCACGGAAACTACCTATATTCTCTTGGGAAGGGAGGGGGGGGGGGGGGGGGGGGGGGGGCGTCCTCGGGCCCGCACCACCTCCATCAAATGTGACCAATGAAAATGGCCAATTGCGTGGAGATTCCAAACGTTACAATGATTGCTCGTTTAAGGCGCGTTGTGCATGATGTTTTGAAAAAAAAAAGTCAAATATTTAGGTGTAGAAGACGTAATACACTAATTATTTTTTTAAATGCCGTCTGACGGCGCCCCCTGGTGCCAGCTCTAAGGCGCTGAAAGGGGGCCGTGTCACGATCTTTCATTATATTTTTAATAAGGAAATCGGCCGCCCATAAGCGTAATGTCGGGTTTTTTTTTTTTTTTTTAGGGTGCTTAGAGCCCGAAGGTTGAGTTTTCACTATAAATAGACGATCCCAGAATCCACTTCAGGCTATTGCAAGAGCCCAGTGACGTGGTATTTTTTGACCCGGTAATAAGTGCAGTAAAGTTGAGTGAGACGCGAAAGTATCGGCCACGCACGAATACCTAGGAGCAAGTTGGTTAGCAGAAATGGCCCCAGGTGGTTTGTCTGGAAGGTCTGCTCAAATCCGTCCACGGTTTCCACTCTTTCTGGAAAAGCTGCGTAGGGGAAGAAAAAAAGACAGTAATAAACAACGTAATTTTTTTAATTAAATTTTAAAAAAAAATTACGGTCAGTGCTTGGGCGGTCTGGTGGGAGTTTACCATGATGATTTTAACCTGAGACTGGGGTAGGAGAAAATATTTTTACAGTGGAAGAGAAAGTGACAGGGTCTCTGTCAACTTCGCTTCAACTGTAAGAACATTTCCTCATTCTACGCCAGTCTCGGGTTAAAATGATCATGGTAATCTTCTTGAAACGTTAATTCACCATGAATTAAAACGAAGCATTAGAAAGTCGTTCTAGCTTGTCAATACCTCTCCAGAGTGTGCCTGAGGGTAAGCCTCAAAGGATAAGACCTAGTTCCCGATTATATTGCTCCACAAACTTAAACGAAACCTGCTTATAGTCCCCAGTTTCGAATTTCACTTATACAATTAATCTCGAAAGCGTATATCTATTTTCAAACGCCGAATTTGCATACGCAATTTGCGCATAGGTTATCGTGCCTCTTTAACCCTTCATCTCTCAACTGTTGTAAAAAAAACTGCGGTCCCTGAAATCCAGTTCTAAGGACCAATTTCATGTTGAGAAACTTACTAGGACCCCCTTATAGAGCAGGCCCAAAACTAAACGTATCTTAAGTTCCAACAAATTTAGTTCGAATTAACCGCAAAAAACAAAACGCTGAAATGACACCCCCCAAGATAAGGACAAGGCTGCTCATGATAGAGGCATAATTGGCCCAAACAAATATATCCCCATGATTATTCGATTCATTATGTTGCCCCGCAACAAAACCACGATTAATTACTAAATTATAAATAAATAAATTATCGAATAAATGAATAGACGAATGAACTGACGGACGATGCCCGCGTTGTTGATGAGGACGTCCAGTCTGTCTTCTCCGGCGATGATGTCGTCCGCGAACTCCCGGATGGACTTGAAGGAGCACAGGTCCAGTCTCCGGAGGACCACCTCTCGCCCAGTGTCCCTGTGGATCTCCCTGGCCGCTGCCGCTGCCCTGCTGGTGTCCCTGCAGGCCAGGATCACCCTGGCGTTGCGTCGAGCCAGCTCCTTCGCCGTCTCCTTGCCAATGCCTGCATCGCCACGTCGGTTTTTCGTGAAGGCTGGCCCATTCCTCGTTTCACCTTAAAGACCGAACACCAGTTCGCGCTCTCCACTTTTACCCCGCTTCCTCCTCTCCCCCCCTTCTACTCTGTCCACCGTTACCTGTTTCCTCCCTCCCCCATGGTGTGGAGGATCTTCTGCCTTGCAGAACCTCGTGCCTGGTCGTTGGCCTTTAAAGCGGCCATCACACTGCTCGTACATAGTACAAAAGACGCGGAGTCTCTCTGCAGACATGATGGCAAAATTGTCCGCGGGCTCGCCTCACTCATGTTCAAAAGCATGTTTGTTTTATACATTACTGTATCATTCGAACATGTCTAAAAATAGCTTTTGTATGTACAATGTTACAGGACTGTCGCGCAGAAAATAAACACGCCTCAGATCGTGTGTGCAGACTGTCTTTTGTACGATGTATTAGCTGTAAGTCACGGCGTCCGCAGATAAATTCTGTCGTCATGTCTGCAGAGAAAAGCGCGTGTATTTTAAACGATGTGTGAACAGTGTGACCCCGGCTTTAGACGTTTCCGTTACTCTCTTTTTTACTAATTTATAAAATCCTAGCCGTGTAAAAAAGCAAAAGTTTTTATAACATCAATTTGAAAAACGACGGCCGTTGAAGCCTACGAATACGTGGAGCTGAATGGCGTCAGCTACTGGGAACGCGGTTGGTTTTCTCATTTTCGAAAATTGCTGATAAGTTTTGATTTAGATAACGGCCAGTTCTGAAACTGTGGCATCTGGTTTGGACCACTAGGGCGAAGTTTTGGTGAAAACTGAGCATTCGGCGATGCGTATAGTTGATTTTGGAACTAAGAAATACACGGTTATTTTTTCTTCCACTCATTACTTCACAAATAATGTTCTTTGACTCAAAGTTCAAAGCTCTTTGTAAAAGTCGGGTTCATGAGCCTAACTTTATCGAAATTTGCTGTTCAATAAACTTTCTCAAAAAGTAAAGTTTTTTATGTTCAGATGTACTTCGGCGCTCTCACGTATTAAAAAAAGTTCTCAACGTACCTACTCTGAAATATCTGTTCAGTCTGAACTACTGAACTAACAAGAACCAAAAAAAAAACAGGCAGGATAGACTACACTAGGGTGCCTCAATGTCCTTCTGTTTAGGGTGATGCCACCCTTTGTAGTACGATGCCGACAGCACGCGCTCACGGCGAAAATACAAAGAAATCGACGAAAACAAAATGTCGCCATAGCACAGTCAGCGCCACAAACGCGTGCTGGGACACGCTCTTTCACGCGCTTCTGAACAAAAAAGAAAAAGAAAATTGTTAGACAAAATGGTCAGATGTCTCCAACCTAAGCAAAACGCACATGAAGGCACCCTAGACTACACACGTGGACAATTAATTCCGGCTATGCAGTCAAAGGTACGGGGGCGCGTGAGCGAATTCCGATTAAAGCTGCGCACACACACCCTTCCTCTCGTCGAAAATACGACAGAAAATTGTTAGACATGCGAAAGATAAACGCGAAAGGCGGAACCAAAACATTCGGGTTAGTAAGGAAAGAAGAAGAAGAAAAAGAACGTTACCATTCGAAACGGTTGTGGTTTGGTGGAGTTCACTTCCGCGGCAATCCGTCATCGCTGTATTTGTCCGTGTCGGCGGCACTCGACGTGCTCACGCATCGCTGCTTCCTCGAAAACGCGCATTCACCCCATTTTTTCACTACGCTGCCGTATACATTAATCACTCACAGCCCCAAATACGAAACGGGTAAACGCTATTTTCGCACGCCCGTGAGCATGCAGCTTGCGGTTTGGGGGTGCGTGTACACCCGTAAACATGTCAAACGAGTGTTAATACAAGTCGCGGTCACGCTGTTAATTCATCGTACAAAAGACATACTTTGAGTTTGGAGCTGCATATAAAAGACTGAAAAATAATTGTCCCCTGCGTCCGCTTCCGCCGTCAGGTACCGCAGACATAAAGCCAGTTGGATAAAAATGAATTGAATGGATCAAATATGAATTTCAAGTAAAAAACCAATTGGGAACTAAACTATTGGAAAACTAAAACTGGGCGCCGCTGAGCGAACGATCCAGGAAGGACCGACAGGGAAAAAGGACCCCGCAGTGCCCGACACCATGCAGCCCGACACCGCGAGAGTGCACTCAAGGGCCACACCAGTGGGTCGACGATGGTCGAGGGCCTCCCCGCGCCGACAACCGCCGCCGTAGTGAATTTTGCTTTGCCACCTCTCCCAAAGGCATATGGCAGACCCCTGTCAGGGGACCCACCCCTCAGTAGAGGGATAGTTGCCAGAGCCTCCGTGCAACCTGCACGTGGTGCTCCCTGCAAGCTGGCAAGGAGCACCACGTGCAGGTGGAGGTCGACTTCCCTCGTAACATCCCACCGCGGGGACTTGCGCCCCCGTACAAACGACAGTCTGCATACACTCGAGAGTGTTAGAGAACCGTGTTTGCAGGTCCGATACGGTACACGATGGGTCCTCCGGTACGAATTGCGCATGCGCTACCACAGAAGACTCGCACATGCGCAGTGCATGCGTATACCGGAGGGCCCATTGTACCGTATCGGACGACGTGCAAAAAACGGTTCCCTAAAACTCTCTACTGTCTGAGGTCTATTTCTTCCTTGTTCGACGGGCATGCTACCTTGGTCACAAAAAAAATAAAAAAAAAAGTTGACTTTAGTTATGTTTCAAGCGTACACGGAAACATGTTTCAACATGCTTGGTGCGCGTTCTTCGGATAATTATGTCAACGTGTCTGCAGCGAACAATGTGTCTTTTCTATGTATGTACACGGGCAGTATGACCGCGGCTTTAAACATATATCTCGCTTGCCGAACGGTTCACCGAAACACGTCTGATTTGAATGGCGTCTCCGAGAGCTTGTGTGGTTTTACTTTGTCATCGCACGCTCATGACCCCGAGAGCAGGAGGAGTCGCATACTATGGAAAACGCAATTAGTTCGTGCGCTTTTCTTTTTTTTTTTTTTTTTGCAGGGGTTGCGGTGAAGTTAGTAAGACACCGAGCTTTGATTGGCCCTAATTGGTAGGATAGTGGGAAGACCTCAAAGCAAGCTGCCTTGAGGTCTACCCACTATCCTTCCAATCGAGCCAATCGGAGCTCGGCGTCTTTCTGACGTCACCACAACCCCCTGCAAAAGAAGCAGACGAACTTGAGTTCCGCATAGTCACTAACAGCCTTAAAATATCGATGGGCGTGACTTACTGTGTCTTGCTTCGTGATTGGTTCTTGGACGTTCTTATCCGCTAATGCCCCAATCTGATTGGTTACAGAAAGGGATAATAAAATGCTCGGGACTAGTCACACCTCGCGAAATATTAAGCTGTTAGCGACAGTACCAATTAGCAATTGAAGGAGAAATAACGGCGCAATTTTTTGCCGTTTTCTGAAACAGGGCGGCCGGTGCGTTATTACGGGGAAGCGCACTGGAGGCAGGGGCACCGGTCTGGCAACCACGGTCCAGATGAGGCAATTGCAGATATTAGACAACAAGATGGCGGCGCCCAAGGGGGGTCGTGTACCGCGTAAACGCGAAATAGACTCACCCGCATTGGCTCCCGTGATGAGCACGGTCCTGCCGCTCATGTCCACGTTCGAGAAGCACCTCCCCAGGGTGAGCCGGCTGTACACCTTGCAGACCAGGCAGATGAGGCACAGAGTGGCCAACAGGAAGGAGACGGGCCACAGCAGCAGCAGCAGCGACACCACGAGGCCGCCCGGCGAACCATCGTGGTGCCGCCCCGCCACCACGTCCAGGAGCTTGGGCTCGAGCTGCGAGATGAGACGGTGAGGCACGCACGGGGCCGCCTAGTGAGCGGCGTTAAAGCTAAACTACAGAGGCCTCTGACTTTGTCTAGTTGATACAGGCGTAGCCTATGGTACAGGGTGCTAAAAAAAAATATGCATCTTTTTCTCCTTTTTTTTATTGTAAAAAGTACGCGTTTTTCAAACGTTCAGTTTCGGCCGAAATGTAGCGCTAGCGGTTGGAATCAAATCTCAAAGTGTTAGGACGAACTGTAATATCAGTCAAGAGTTATAAGCGATTTTGGGGGAATTTTTATTAGTAAAATGGCGGCCGAGAACTCCTAAGAATACATGGGGCTGAATGGCGCGAGCTACCGAAAACGAGTGGCTGATTTGTCTATTAAAAATTTCTTAAAATCACCTATAGCTTTTGAATATGATGAAACTTTGGCATCTAATCCGAACCTCTAGCATTACATTTGGGCTCATGCTTAGTATACAACGCTGTTAAAGCTGCTGGCGTGAGCGCGTGACTTCATTTATAGTTTCTAGGGCAGTGCACTTGATGTTTTAATCGGGATTAACATTTTAACCGGTTAATCGACTAAATTTATACGAATACAAAATAAGTAAAAATTTAACGCTTTCACCACGCAGACGCATGGTGAAAGCAGCTGCATGACCACTATGGACACAAACAGTGCTAAACACGAGGACTAATAGAAAAAAGTGGACAGGACGGGGGGTTGTTCACTTCTACTATCCTCATGCTTAGCGCTGATTCTGTCCATAATGTTTAACAAACTGGCCCACCAGTTAATTTTGTGACACGCGATGAAGGCGAACTTTAGGTGAAATTTTGGCCTAAAGAAAACTGTAGAGGCGAAATTCGTAACTACAAACAAGCGGAAAAGATTATACGTGTCCCATCCACTTAAACACCTTGCAAGTGTCCGTTACCAGCAGAGACTATTGTGAACAATCAAAGGAGTTCGCTTTTGCCGGAGAATATCAACGTACCTCTTTGCCTCTGCGACTGAAGCAATAATTTGTGAGTGTGCGTGTATTTTGACCTCAGACAAAACACCAAGGTTGATGTAAAGTCCGAAATCGTACTGCGCCGCTTATTACATATTCAGCAGATGCAAAACATTTATTTTGACTTATAAAAAACAAAGAAAAAAATTATTATGCATGTAAATGAACGAAACCGATTATTCGATTAATTAATTGATACAAGGGAGGTGATTAATCGGGTTCAATTTTTAATCGACGCCCACCCTTAATGGTTTTGTTTGCCCAAGAACGCGTGCAAAGGGTAAGCGAAATCAAACCACATTCTCGCGCCTGCAGCTTTGACAGAGTTGTACATTAAGTATGAAACAGAGTGTTCAACGATGCATATTTTAGCTTCGAGTTAAACAACAAACAAAAAAACATATTTTTCTTTTTTAGGGAGCTTTTGGGGGGGGGGGGGGGGGGGGGGCACGCTATAATTCGAGGGCTTTATTGTCTGATGCAGTGATCGAGAGAAAATAGGCTTCCAAAAACTCCTGTAAAAGGAGAGCCCGTTTCCTTCAAGTTTTGGGATTAAGCAAGGCTCCAACAGAAATATCTTGCGCGTGAAATCGAGTGCAAGAAGGACGTATGCTTCGTCCGTGATGTTATTTTCTTTTCAGAATCACTCGCACCCCACGCCTCCGAGCCCCAGTCAGAAGAGTCGATGGTTTCTAAGCTTTATGCCAACATTCTGAGTGCTCGGCACCGACGGCGTGCTTTCGAGGGGCCTTCCATTAGGCGAGGGCGTAATGCGACCTCGAGATAGCTCCGCCAAAGTGCGCCGAGCGCGTCGGATTGCTGCAAGCGTCCACTTTCGTATAGAAATGGTGTGCCTTGGGCCTTCTCACTTCGTGCTCTGATCTATCAGTCTACGCGGGTCCACGTAGTGGCTTTGCCGAAATAAGACGACTTCCAACGCGTGGTAGGCAATTAGACCGTATTTGCGTGTTTCCCCCCTCTGTTGGGTTTTCGTGATACTCTTGAAAGCAACAGTGTGCAGCGTGTGGTGGAAGTTACGTGTACCTTCACAACAGACGATCAACGAAGAAGTCTACAGTGCTAAAGAATATTCTGTACTTTACCTGTTTTGTGGGGTGCCATTTCGCAGGTGCCTTGTTATACAGTATAACCATCCGCTTCATGTTTCTGCTGCTGTAACTTTCTCACAGTTGTCGCCCTTACTTTTCTCATCCCTTCACCCCTCTCATACCATCATTAACATCTTTCTTTTTTTCACTCTTAAGTTATGAAGTAGCCGGTGCCGTTTTTAAGGCTGCCGATTTCTCCACAACCATCATTTATTTTCTCTCTGCCTCTCTCTCTTTCTCTTGAAACTTCCAAAACTCTTCCATCACATTTTTCTTTTCATATTCTCCTGGCGGCACCTGACTTCTCGCCGCTCTCATATAAACCTTTCCAATGTTTACTAAATCACAGTCCAGCGTGCGATTTTCACAGCCCAGCACGTGCGTGTTCATCGCTTCGGAAAGCGAGCAAAGCACGCGCAATACGCACGAACACTCAAGATGGCCCTGGCCACACGCGGTTTTTTGGAAAGGTCCATACAGTCATGTCTCGTTAATATGGACCCCGTTAATATAGATACCCCGCTATATAGACACCAGTTTCGGGGACAAACTGGGAAAATACACGCATTTTTGTCTCGTTAATATGGAGAACTCGAATTATGGACGATTTTTTGGGGAACGGAGGCGTCCATATTAACGAGACATCACTGTATCTATATTTTTGTTTTATTCGTAACCTTTCGCGAGCTTTTACGCGAAACAAAGCTCATTTCATTTTTAGGTATAGTTTTTTTTTTTTTTTTAGATTGTATTGACTCGTCTTTGAATATAGCGAAATTCCTAACCTAAAAACGCAAAAAACTAAAACTAAAAGATTTGCTTATGATTATAATGCAATTAATGCAAAGGTACAAGCGAGCTGGCAAATAATGACAATAATAATCCCTGGATAAGGGGAACAAGGGGGACAAAGGACAAACACAAATCTTTTGGGGATTATTGTTTGTCATTTTCGAGAAGGGGAACAAAGGGGACAAATGAAAAACACAAATCTCCATAAAGATTTGTGTTTGTCCTTTGTCTTCTTCTCCAGGGATTATTATTATCAAAATTTGATTTATTGACATATCCCATAAGTTTCCACTCGTCATACCAGACGCGAAAGATAACGAGATCGTTGACTGTCAACAAAGTCAGCTCAAGATAGGCTGCGTTTCACATAAGGCCCGTTAGTAGAGACACTATACGGGTAGAAACTGAGACAGAGGTGGAGATGAGAGCGCGATGGGGACTTTTGAACACTGAGCTCTGGTTCGAATGGTAATGGGGTACAGACGCAAAGGCTAGCTGCCTCTGTCTCCACTCGGTGTTCGAACGCCAAACGCCGGACAGCGACGTTCGAACGCGTTCGAAGAGTTAGTAGAGGCAAAGTCAGTTAGCTTTGCGCCTATCTCCACTCTAATGATAGCAACCAGCCCTCGGTGTTTTGACGTCCCCGCGCGATCCCGTCTCCTCCTCTCTCTCACTTTCTACCCGTATTCAGTAACCGACAGCTCACTAAACCCAAGGCGCTGCGAGTCCCGAGCATCTTATCACAGCTTGGCAGCCAATGAAATGGCTTCATTGGACCATGCGGAGCGCAAGTTTGTCTGCTTCTTTGAAAAAAATAGTGGGTAGACTTCAAGGCTTCTAGCGCTGAGGTCTACCCACTATCCTTCCAATCAAAGCCAATCAGAACTCGGCGTCATTCTGACGTCACCACCACTCCTGCGCAAGAAGCAGACGACTTGCTCTTAGCAAGTCGTCTGCTTCTTGCTTAAACGTCGTCTGCTTAAACATCGTCTGCTTAAACATCGTCTGCTCAAACAACGAAAACGGCATTTAAGAAGAACCCTGTAGTATATCCACGGCGTTTGTATGCAATACTGACACAATGATTTGTCGTTCAGACTTTGATCGTATACGTAACTGGCAGCAGAACCGTGACGTCACGGCCAATCAACGCTCGAGTTAGCTCCGGTGCAGGGCGTCAAAGTCCACGAGGTGAATCTAAACCAAACATTTATGTCACGCCTGGCAACGAAAGACCGCCCGGTAAAGTAACCCTGTCAGCTACTACACCCCTACGGCTCGAAGATGTCCAAATGTAGAAACGGCGATGGATATGGACTGTGTAGAGAGAGGAGGAAATAACGGAGGGAAAGGGGGGAGAGGGGAGAAGTTGAGGAAAGTGGAAGAGGAAGTTAGTTTCCTTGAACTTGTCGCGCAGAGACGGAACCGTGAGGAACGTCGGCTGTCTGCCGTCTGTCGCGGATGTCCTCTTTGTTCTCTCGCTGAGGACTTTCGCCGACACGGCAGCTGGTGTCACGCTCGATGCAGATGCAGCCGGTGCAGGAAATAAGCGCACGCCCTTCTTCCTTTGTCTTTTTCTTTAGTCCTAGACTTCTTCGTTTAGTCATTTTGTGAGGTTCGCTGCTTGTGCTCGGGTCTTAGCGACGGGACGCGCGGTTGGCTGCGGCGACCTAGTTACGGACGGGCCAATCATTCGGACGGGGTCGTAGAGACGCAATTACGGGTTTCGTCCTTGTGGGAGGGATAACTTGATTGATCGGGCAGTCTGCGGAGGAGTAAACAAGTTTGGAGGGCGCATTATACGATTCGTTTTGGACAGGCACAAGAATAGAAGATTGCTGCGTGTCGGCTGCAGCAGCACCCCGCCGGTCGTAAGCTATCAGTGACTTTAAAGCCGTGGTCACACTGCTGATGCAGCGTACAAAAGACAGTCTGCGGACACTGTCTGATAGGTGTCTCTTCCTTGTATGACGGTTCATTCACACTGGTCATACAAAGTGTGTCTGCAGACATATTCGAAGCATACCCATGTACAAAGTAAACATGCACGAGGCGTGCCATCATGTCTGCAGTGACTTTTGAACGGTGCGTCAGAAGTATGACTGCTGCTTAAGGTTCGAAACTGGCCAGGGGTCCATATGATGCACACGAGGACAAGATGAGCGGCGTATCTAGCGCGAAAATAACCTACCTCGCTGCGATATGAAGCGACCGTTCACGGGTATACCTAAAAACTCGGGATGAAATTAACTTTAGCGGTTTCACGTGCTTCTCATCTCTGGAAGCAAGCTTGACCTCAAACGCGCCCAGTACAACTGGATTGTGGATTGTCGTAATCGTGCTAATTATCTGCAGCTCTATAAAGTTTTCAAACAGATGATCTTAAAGAGCAATGAAATATACTTCTGGTAATTTGAAAATAAGAGGCCGATTTATATTTTGCTGAATTTGGTAAAGCCAAGATTGAAAAAGGAATAAACATGTAGGACGATGACGACACAATCACATGTGGTTATGTCGTCTTCGTCCTACTTGTTTCTTCTTTCTTAAATTTTAACCCGCACCAACAACACGGTCTTCACCCATTAATGAATTTGGTAATATACGGATACCGAGGGCAGGAGTGCCTAACCTAATTAATTTGCTGGCGTTTAGTATACTTTCACAGTAGACATGTGGTACATGTTACACTCTTAATACTTAAAAATATTTGCCCTACACAACAGACCCTTCTGATTGAGAATTTCGAGCCTGCTTCACACTTGAGCTCACAACAGAAAGCGAGAGTCAGATATCTTGGCAGAGAGATTGGACGCCACTTCCTAAACCTTTTTAAGCATTGGGTCAAGGTACGTTTGAGTTGCGGGAAAAGCATTTACAGCAATAAAGGTGTAAATTGTTTATAGTGGGACCGCCGACATTAGGGCGATGTGACAGAAGCAGGCGTCATTGTATCTCACCTTGCTGCCAAGTCCCTCTGCAGGACAGTAATCCAGTTCCGGGGGTTCCCGAATCCTCTCAGCTAGAAGATCCATGTCTGGCACTCCTCAGCTCAAGGAACGTCCCAAAAAGTGTGTGCAGCACTAAAGAGTCCGCTACTACAGGAACCCGCTTTTGATTTCAAGTGGCAACTCCAGGACAGAAAAAAATACACCGAAATTCACAGAGTCCGCTGCCTCAGATAAAACAAGCGTAGGCGGCACCGAATGAACCAGGACACCTTCCAGTGACACAGGGATGGTTAACGCAAAGGATGACCGTATCACTCGTTTCAAATCAAGTGTTAAGCGACACAGACCACCGGGAGAGTCATGTTGAGGCACACGGACACGGACATCAGATCATTGAAAGACCTCGCAGCTTCTGCCACATCAACCTTGTCTCTGAGACACGCAGGACGTAGAACTGCTGAAGACAGACCAAGACACGGACCTTCGGAGCACCAGAAACAAGAAAGGCCTCAAGTCACGAGGCCAACCGGTGAATGGAACCGCTCTCCTCAGGACACGGTTAATGAAGAACAGTCTCTCGGCGGATGCTGATTCTCGAAGCAGAGCCCACCAAAGTGCGACGACACAGGCGAAACTCGGAAAGACGCGATTGAGAATCTCATGCAATATCCACGGAGGAGGCAGTTTTGGGTTGGAAGACACGGTACCACAGCAATTTAAAGATTCGCGGGGAGGTGGTGGTACAAACACGACGGACGACACTGTGGATGACAGTAGGGCACACGAGAGAGGAATTCTGCGATGACCGAGATGAGCGTATGATCCTTCGTGACTAACCAGGCAGACACGCGGAAAGAGAATATGGAGGCAATTTTCGGGGAGTTGAATGCCGCGGCAAGAGAGTGTGTTTTTCGAGCAACGAAGCCGTGGGACCCACGAACCAGCGAAAGGAGGAAGGAACACGAGGTGAGGAGGATGAAGAGGGGGGGCCACGTCCCGGAACGGCGGGAGGAAGCAGGAAAGTTTTTTGGCAGTCGCTTCGCCTGCTTTCGCTTTCAGTTACTGACCCAACTCTCGCTTTCCTTCTCCCGATGCCCGGACCGGCTGACGGGGGGTGCGGTGCGGGGACCGCCAGACTCAGAGGAGGGCAACTTTTGGAAGGGGCCCTCGCCGCTGGGTAGAACACGTTATCAGTCTCGACACAAGGTCGAATCCGCGAATTCGGCGTGCCGCAGTGGTCACCGGCTAGGCTCGCACAAACGATACTTCATCAATTCTGAAAATATCTTTTTTTTTAATACCGACTTTTATTGAGGGTGGAAGGTTATCACACCACTGACTAATATGACTGTTTCAACATACCCTCTGAAACAACTTTCACTGATATTATTTTAGCGACTACGTCGAACGATTATCGCCTGTACAAATTGAACAAATACTTTGTCAATTCCTATCAATAAAGAAGCAATATCCACCAACACAGTGTTTACAAACAAGCCCGCTTTGCCCACACCAGGTGTGGGCACTGCGCGTGCGTAGAAACCAAATTCGGGAGGAGTGAAGCTTCTGCGCATGCGCAGTACCGACAGAAGCGCCACCGCAGCGGCGTGACGTCACTGAGTTGAGTTGGTCTATACTTGTAATTGTAACCTTATTTATTGCCGAGGCTGTCTCCGGCGCCAATGTGTACATTCCAATCGGCACAAATATAAGGCGGTGAAGCAGTCAACGAAGTCTTCATACCGGCCTTGCTTCATGGCGTTTTTATTTGTTGTTTTTGTGTATGTTAACATTGCATGTGGTGTGGCGAAAGGGTCTATGCGATGTGCGGTGGCAACCGGGCGCAAAGGCAGCGGCGATGAAGCATAAGAGCGGTGCACCTTCCTGATGGTGTTTATTGTGACTGCGTTGGGCGTGGCTAAATATTGCGATAACGCTTCGTGATTCTCTTCGTTGATCTTATCAGCTGATTTCGCAATCCCATTGACTTCGGAGTGATAATAAAGTACTCGTTACTTACCACGGTTGCGTTATATAGGGTGCCAGTGACCGTATACAGTGTGTCCCATTAGTGAAGTCCTCTCCTTCAACGGCACGACTACTGTGAAGCTTCGTGACATGTGTGCGAACAAAATATGTGTAAACGGACGTGTGAACTGTTCTGTCACTCCCATTCTTCTGCAGGCTCCCATTCCTCCTTCCCTTTCCCGTGCGGAGTATAGCTTGCCGGAGTATTTTTCTTATTTTTAATTCTCTGCTGTATATGTGCTTTTCATTCCGAGTAGTGAATAAAAAAATTCACACTCCCGGCTTTTTCTACATGCAAGCTAGACATTGTAGCTAGAAATACACTGACCAAGTTTTTTCCGCCCTCTGCTCACTTTTGTCAGTGATTTTAGTTAGACGTGACAACGCCGATGCAACCGTTTCTTTGTCGCGGCTTGTTCTGAACAAAAGGAGAAACTCGACGCCGAAAATTCAAAAGTCAAATTGGCCGTTTAGTGTTTATACAGCGTAAGGTCGGTCTGCCGGGATGGGGCAATACTGGTTTATACTGTAGATAAGCGATTTTGCCAGTGCAGTACGACTGCTAACCTGGGGTTTTTAACGTGCTCACGCAGTAGTGATACACGACCGCACGCCGGTGCGATGCTCATCCATATGGAAACGGGCAGGGGTGCATGGGGCTCGAACCCAGGATCTTTGGGCTCTGCAGCGTCTCATTGCTGCGGAATCCGCAAGACTGCAGACTCCGCTATAGTCTTCCCTTTATACTTCATTCATCAATTTTATTTCAAGTTGCAATCTTTATCAAAACGTATTATCGCCAACAAGAACTGGTGTCCAACGGGCCAGTGTGCTAGATCTCCTTTTTTACGGATCAAAAAGCTCTTATGTCTTCTGTATCGGTTCTGCCAGGAATCAGCGACCACGACGTCGTTATTGGTAATTTGAAATGCCCTCAAGCAAAAACTTCTAAATGCGTTCCCAGAAGGATTTACCTCTATGACCAGGGTGCTTACTCTAGCCTGACGGAAGAGCTATTTTCCTTTCTGTTGGAGTTTGAGGAACTCAGTTTATCTTTAAATATAGACGATCTTTGGAATACGTTCTCACGTAAATTAAAGCATTTAATTGATATTTATGTACCATCAAAACTACTACGGTCAAGGCAGCGCAATGATAAGCCCTGGATAAACGGAGAGTTGCGGTCCATCATAAAGAAAAAAGGTCGTGCTTATTTACGGTATCGCAAAATCCAAACCACTGAGAGTCTTAGGCAACTAGAACAAGTAATATAGTATCTACAAACAGCAGCTAAACACGGCGAAACGAAGCTTCCATAATTCTCTGGAATAACGTTTAAAAACAAATCCCAAAGTTTTATGGAAATATATTGGGGAGTAACAGAAAAGAGAATACTGGAATACCGCCAATTGACGATAATGGTACAATGGTATCTGATGATTGTGAGAAAGCATTATGCTTCAATAATTCCTTCCAATCAATTTTTTACCAACCAGTGACTGACGTGCCCGATCATTTTCTGGCTGAGTCACTATCTCCAATGTCGAACGTAGAAATAAATGCTGACGGAATTCGGAGCCTCCTTCTAAACTTGAACATAAACAAGGCCACCGGCCCTGACGAAATCCCAAATCGCGTTTTGAAGGAATGTGCTGACGTGGTTTCCTCTTATATCTCTATTCTCTTCACAAAATCCTTGTCATCCTCAAAGCTGCCAGCAAAGTGGAAGGTAGCCAGCGTTGTGCCTGTGCATAAAGGTGGATCTAAGAGTAAAATAGATAACTGCCGGCCTATGTCCCTTCTACCCGCATGCTCGAAACAGCTTGAGCACGTCATATTTAGCACTTTAGTTCATCTAAACACGAACAACTATTTTTCTTCCTTCCAGCATGGGTTTAGAAGCGGCTTCTCGTGCGCAACGCAGTTACTCGAATTTTTTCATGATTTGGCGCCCTCTTATGATAGAGGTTCTCAGGTGGATTATGTTTTTCTTGATTTAAAAAAAAAAAAGCGCTCCACTCTGTCTCACACGAATTAATCTCACTTAAATTATCCTCATTAAATATTCCAGTTAATGTGTTATTGTGGCTAAGAGATTACTTTACTGAGCGAAAGCAGTGCATTGTAGTAAACAGTAAAAAATCTACACATGTGGACGTCACTTCGGGGGTCTCGCAGGGATCCGTTCTAAGTCCCCTTTTATTTCTCATTTTCATTAATGACATTACCATGGGCATAGAGTCAAGTATTCGTCTTTATGCCGACGACTGCATGATATACTGATATGTTCAGAACTCTGTTGATATCACTGCTTTGCAACGGATATAAACTGCTGTTCAGACTGGTGTGAAACTTGGCATATGAATCTAAACATTGATAAATGTCATCATGTGCGCATCACAAAAAAACAACAACTAAACCGCTGCTTTTCTTATAGAGCCTAAATGGCGCTACACTGACCGTAACTCTGGAGGTAAAATATCTTGGGATAACCTTTACAGAACGGTTATCTTGGCAGTCCCATATCAACAAAATAACCGCTAAGCGACTGGCATGTTGTATTTTTTTTTTTTGGACGCAACTTTAGAAACTGCCCTCCCAAAGTTAAGGAGACATTGTATTTGACAAATATAAGGGCTATTCCTGGGTATGCTTGTGGACTCTGGGACCCCCAGAAACAGTATCGTTGTGACGACCTTGAAAGGGTTCAGAACAGAGCAGCGAGATTCGTGACCGGAAATTATTATTATAATGTAAGGTCGAGTCTCCTAAAAGACTGTCATGGTTGGCAGCCGCTAAAATGCCGACGATTCGCTTTACGTTTAAAACTCTTTCAGTAACATTTATAATAACAAAACGGGCATCCCCAACAGGGGATCGTTTCTTCAGCTACCTCGCTTCATATCACGCAGGGTAGATCATCAGAATAAGGTTCGCGAATATTCGTGCCGCACTAATATCTTTAAACAATCTTTTTTTCCTCTTGCCATTCATCAATGGAACTGTCTACCCGAGTCGCTTGCCATGATATCATCCAACAATGTGTTTTTTTCCAGTCTTATTGAAGAGTGCTTGTACCTTAGCTCCTGATGTGTCAAATGTGTTAATAATTGTATAAACCTTAGTATTCTTATTGTTCTTGCCACTAGCAAACTTTATGTCACAAACCTAGAGTTCGTTTATTGCTTTTCTCTCGCTGCATATACCCCCCCCCCCCCTTTTTCTGTAATGCCTTTGGGCACTGAAGAGTATATTGAATAAATAAATAGTAAAAATCGAAGCCAATCCAAAGCCACGTGGCCTTCGGGAGGGGCCCAGCAACGCGCGGCGCGCATTGTCACGTGACGTATCCACAGCGCTAGATCGGCTGGGACGGCTTTTTTTGTGTCCACTGCAGTCTAAGAAAGGCAGACTCTAAGAAATCTGAAGCGTCCGCATCTCCCGAGAAAGCACTTGGGAGTGACAATCGCTGAAATCTATGCAGCAAGTTCGGCAAATGACGAAACTAAAAATATCTTCAAACCTAATAAAAAAAAAAAAAAGTCTGACGAGACAAGACAAGAGAGACAAGAGATGGCGCAAGCGGTCGCGACGCCAACTGCCGCCAACGAACGAGCATGCGACGCCGAGAGCCGGCGTCTTTTATTTAGCAGACGATCTTTTCGAATCAAAAGCGGCGCGAGCTTTTTTCACATCAGTTGTTTTTGTTTCTGCGACTGTCAGCCCTCTGCGGAACGCGCGCCGCTTTTGAGTTGAAAAGATCGTCTGCTAAAGAAAAGACGCCGGCTCTCGGCGCCGTATGCTCGTTCGTTGGCGGCGTTCGTTGCGCCATCTCTTGTCTCCCGTGCGAAACGGCGCCGTGTTGTTTGCAGACCGGTGGCGTCACTGCGTTTCCATAGGAGCTAAGCCTTTTTCTTTCTTTACTTTTTCCTCAGGTAAGTTCGCTCTTTGCAAATTTTACAAAACAAATGCACCATCTGTGGGCAACGCTGCACAAAGTCGTAGCGCGATAGGTTAAGAAACCGAATTTTCCGGTCGATTTAAAGAGCCTGACGTCTCCTTGTATCACCCTGTAGAATCACTATACTCCATTTCATACTTCCTGTACAACGCTGTCAAAGCTTCAGGTGCGAGCGTGGGGTTTTGATCTCACAGGTCTTTCGCACGCGTTCTCGCGCTCGCGGAACTGACTTTATAGCGTTAGTTACCCGAGCCGCCACCAGTCGGCGCGCTCCCCAGGCCGCCATTGCCGACCTGTATTTTGGCCTGCGCCTGCACTCCGGTTACTTCGCTAAGGGTGTTCGTGTGACTATGAGCCGCGGCAGTGGGACGCATAAGCGGCTTCCAAAGGGCAAAACGTGCCCTGTAGTGGGTTGCAAAATACTGAAGTGGCAACATTGAGGTTTAGAACCACACTGTGTGCATTGAAAATGCCCCGCTGAAGCACATGGACGGTCCGTGCTTGGTGCCGTATTCAATGCACCCAAAACCTAGAAGAAAGTCCAAACTATTCAAAACTATAAAACTTCGAAGCAATTAATAAGAATCTTTCTAGACTCATTGATATTTTTCTAAAGGACTTTGATTGCGGTAGACTACAAACTAACTGGAACATGTTCATGGCTAAAATCAATAGTTTAACTGACATATACATGCTTACACGCACAGTCATCTCTAACCGAAACGCTCCTTGGTATATAACCATTAAGCGCCTATCAAATAAAAAGAAACGTCTGTATAGAGCTGCAAAACTTTCTTCTCGATGCTCGCTTGAAGGCTTACAAACTTGCTTCCAATTAATGCGTAACAGCAATACAAAGAGCTAAACACGACTTTCTTCATAATACAGTTTCATCTGTGCTAGCGACTGATACGAAGAAATTCTGGCACGTTATACATGCTAAGGACGATGACAATGTAACCCTGATTGACAGTGTCGAAAATGTTATTCCCCCTAACCTGTGTGCGTCCGCTCTTACTGATGTTCTTAAACGTAACTTTTTCACAACCACAAATGTTTTGCTACCACCTCCGCAGCAGCATGACTACATAATACCTCCAATAATAATTGAACCTACTGGAGTGGAAAGAGTGATTAGAACACTTCAACCCTATTCCGCTCCTGGTTACGATTTAATTAACTCAGTTTTTTTAAAAGTACTAGTACGTGTTTAAGCAGAAACTTCGCATATTTCTTCAGTCCTTTTAGTCATACATTGCTGTCATGACGTCATTGTGTATCTCTCTTTTTGATAATTGCCGTTTTGTCTCTCATATTATTGTAATTAGTACTGCATTTCACTTATTCTCAAAATTGATTTGCAATTCCAACTGTTATAACCTTGCTCTGTTTATTCAGTGTTATTTTATTTATAAGTTGATAATTATTATGAGTGTTTAACTTACTGTTATTTTGTTCATTTTATATCACTGCAATTAGTTCTGTGTTTCACCTATTCATGTCATAATTTATTTTCTATTCTGACTGCTGTAAATTTGTTTTATTATTATTGCTACCATTAACAGGAGGTCCCTTTCCACTCTCTGACTCTGGGACCTCCTTCTGTAATATTTCTAATGTAGTGACCTTTGATCTACGCACAATAAACCTGAACCTGAACGTGAAACCTGTTATTCTTCTATCAAACTATCATAGATTTTCCAGCAGACACTTGAGAATGATTTTCTTCCTGCTGACTGGAAGGTCCGGAAGGTGCTTACACTGCATAAATCAGGTAACAAGCATTCCCCACTTAATTATCGGCCTATTTCTCTCACCAGCATCGTATCCAAGACATTAGAGCACATTCTGTTTTCGAACTTAGCTAATTTTCTTGAGTGTAATTTGTTTTTCGCATTTTCACAACATGGCTTTCGGAAAATTTATTTATGCCAAACACAATTGGTATCCTTCACGCATAAACTAAACGTTATTCTCGACCACTCTTGATTAGCCGATTAAATTTCTTTTTCCAACGCGTTCGACCAGCTGTGTCACGAATTATTGCTTGACCAACTACATCAACTTAGCGTCGATTCTTAACTTTTAACATGGCTTGAATATTTTTCGGTTAATCGTTTAGTTTGCTTCGGCTAACAAGTCTTTATATTTTCGTTCGCTACAAAAGTATTAAATTGTTTATTGCAAAGTAACTCCCGAGTTCAACTGAATTAGTCGTCGACGGCCAAGGGAAGCAACTTCGCCTCCGGCAAGACCCGCCCAGCTTCCCACAACGAAGTCCGTCACCCCATCCGGACCTGGCAACCCGGACGGCGCAAGGTGACCGAGCAACGAAAGAACCCGTACTCCGAGCTCTGGGGAAAACAGGCCGGGCAGAGCACCCCCTATAACTCGATCTAGGGCAAACATAGGAGCTGGTCGTCGCAGACGCCTTGTCCCAAAGAAAATAAAATATGTTGGTCAGGGAAATAATATAGCTTACACTGTGATGGGAAGGGCTATTAAATATATATATATATATATATATATATATATATATATATATATATATATATATATAATCAGACAACACAACACAGTATTTCCGCATGCGGACGCTACGTTGTGTTCGTTTTTTTTTTTTTTCTTTCTCCGTTTTTTGGGATTTGAACTATGTCATTTAACCAAAAACTCGCCAGCGGCCGAATAGCAGGCGCACTAACGATTGCGAAACCTTAATCAGATTTGCGGATTAGAAGCTGGGGCAGTTTGCCAGAAACTCTCTATTAAATTACTGCGGCGGTGGCTTACGTCATCCGTCACGTGGTTGCTGGCCAGAAGGGCACTTAAAAGTTAAAACGCAGAGTGGATTTCAGACGTCAAGCCTGAATAAATAGAAGCTTCTTTTCTTTTTGTCCCTTCCACTTCACATCAATCCTTGTAAAGAAGCTTCGGCGCATGTACAGTTGTACTGCAACCAGCGCCACCGCCTTGTTATGACATCAAATGTATGAGTCAGTGAGTAGAATGCCCTACACATTTTGTTTGTCGGTTTTGCCTATCATCAAGTCTGTTTTTTTTTTTTTTAAGAGTGTTTCTTGTTCCACAGAATAATCGAAACAATGCAGATGAATGAACCGTGCCGATCCAATGCAATAAAGTAGGACTTGGCGTCGATGAGAAGTTTTAACCCCGTTCATCGCCACCCTTTAATCGATTAATTAATCGATTAATCGGTCACTTTAATTTCCAGACATAATATCGCCAAATAAGCAAAAGTGCATTG
This sequence comes from Ixodes persulcatus, assembly GCA_013358835.2. NCBI lineage: Eukaryota > Metazoa > Arthropoda > Arachnida > Ixodida > Ixodidae > Ixodes > Ixodes persulcatus. The sequence continues at coordinate 190,259 of JABSTQ010009453.1, forward strand.
TTAGACTTTTTTTTTTTTTTTTATAAACGCCGAAACGTACTTTTTTAGCTCTGGATAAACATCTGCAATTAAATAAGGCTAAAAAAACACTCACAGATTATTAATTTAGCTGCGAAGGCAAAAACGTTTTCTGGTGTTCTCTGAGATGTGGGTGTTTCTTGCGTCTTCACAATCATCGTTGATGCACTATAGATCGACGCTGGAGAGACGTTTTAAAAAAAGTTACGAAGCAGCCGAAAAAAAAAAAATCTTTGGTGGCATTGGAACGTTTTTGGGTGTGCAAGTAATATGAACTTTCTTCATGCTACTTCTAATCATAGTCCTAAAAGGGACTGATAGTACCTTGAAATAAAATAAATAAATAAATAAATATATATATTCAGAGCGCCTTGATCATCGTCAAAACGTCGGTGTCTCATTCTGCAACCCTAACATATATTATGACTTTTTTATTTCCAGAAATTCCAAAGATTGGAACCGCTTACCCACATCGCTCACATCAAATAATGACCATGCACTTTTTTTTACAAGTTTCATATTCCCTGACGAAAATAATCCCTGGAGAAGGGGAACAAGGGTGCAAAAGACAAAGGACAAACACAAATCTCTAAGCACAGCTAGGTTATTGGTGCGCGACCAAAACATTTTGCCTGGTCCTGGTATCTCACCAGGGAGCTCTCCATTTTCAGTGGAGCACTCTACCATCTGAGCTAACCAGGAGTTAGACCTCAGCTGCCACCAGTATAACACCAAGAGCAATGAACGGCCTGCATTTGAAGGTTATGATGATGTGCAAGCGAGCTGGACAAGAATCACCAAAATGATCTCTGAGAAGAGGAACAAGAGGACAAAGGACAAACGCAAATATTTGTGTTTCTCCTTTGTCCCCCAAGTTCCCCTTCTCCAGGGCTTATTTTCGAGAAGGGGGACAAAGGACAAACACAAATATTTGTGTTTGTCGTCTTTCCCTCTTGTTCCCCTTCTCCAGGGATTATTTTCGTCATTCTTGTCCAGCTCACTTGCTCCTTTGCATTAATTACCTTATCATCATGTTCCCTTTTGTTTAACTATTGTATAGTGCTTCTTTTTTTATTATTATTACTACTGCCCCCCCCCCCCCTTCCTGTAATGCCTTGTGCCCTGAGGGTAAAATAAATAAATAAATATATTCATGCTAATCACAAATTTTCTGGAGTAAAATCATGTTAAAAATTATCGACAAAGATAAATGGGATAAAACTATCAACCAGGGCATTTATAATTTAAAACAAAATCCTGTTTCTCTTTTTTATTATTATTATATCGTGGATGCTAGTACTGCGATCATCTAAAATACATGACATGTGAATTGTTGACAACTTCGCTCGGAGCCATTTTAGCTCCGGCCGCGGCGCCACCAGTCACTCTTCTGACGCTGCCCGCATGGCGATCGTCGTCGGACGAAAGTCGTCTCGCAGGCAGCATATTTGCTCCGAAGTGTCCACTGGTTATATGGACGGCAGATGGCTGGATTGCCTGCTCGTAAGACCGCCTGTGCTTATCCGTTTGTCAGAGACTACGCATGGTTTGGCTCCCTAAAGACCGATCGCCTGGTAATTATATAGGGGTGGGCAACTGATCGATTAAGTTTAACCTATCGATGAATGTTTTAATCGCTATTAATTTTTTTAACCCACTTAGTCGGTAAAAGTTTGATGAACCAAACTAAAGTAAGATTACACATGCTTTCACCACGCAGACATGGGCGAGCACAATCATACGAAGAGCAAACTTTGGGGCGAAATTTTAACCTGAAGTAAACTGTGAGGGCGAGACTTGAGACTCCAGACAAGTGCAGAAGGTTACACGTGTTTCGGCCACTTCAACGCCGTACGAGTGTCCGTTTATCGCAGCAGAGAATATTGTGAACGATCAAAGAAGGCACCTCTTGCCGGAGAATATCAACGAACCTCTGCCTCGTGCACGAAGTAATAATCTTTGAGTGCGAGGTTCTTTGAACTGTTCTCAACTACGTATCGAAGTTGATTCTTGATCGAAATTGTATATTGTGTCTTTTATCACATATTCACCAGAAGCAAAAAAAAAGGACAGAGTAATATTGATTTAAAACAAAAAATAGACGTTTACAATTCTCTGTAATACCGTATTGGAGCGCAGCTCATCATAGCTTTGAAAATGTATCGAGTACTTAACTACCTTACCGCAAAAAGTAAAAAGTAACGCGCCACCGGTAACGCCGTTACTTGTAACGCATTACCGCCAACGCTGCACGCAGTGCACAGTTGTCGGTGATCAAGTGACTGCGAGCCTACCGAATGCTAGTCGCATACGCTCGCAAGTCATCTGACTGTCAAACTCAGGTTGCAGACAGCACGCGAGGCAGGTAGGCTTCTTGCCTAGAAGCCGTTTTGCGAAAGCAGTGTCCCCTTCCGCTTGTTTAGATAGTGCTAGCACGTCATCTGTGTAGACTGGTTTTGCAAAAGCCAAATTTGATGACATCGCGATTCTCACTGGGCTGTTCTGTCAGATTCTAACATTACCACACACAAATAAAGTGCGTACCTTAACACCTGTTGCACGAAATTAGTTATGATTTGTTTAACGAGTCGTATCCGCAGCCGAATAATTTCCCCGCGCCTTGTCGAACGTAGCTTCTAAACCACCAGTCACTGGAAAACAATGGGTACAAGTGTAGACTACAAAACAAATATTGCGATAATGTCACTTTGAATCGTACTTAGCAGTCTAAACGCTGTAATTAATCAGCTGTTTAAACTTGGCAGACAAGCACTCCAGGCCGCGTCTACGAACGCAACTTCCCACGCGAATAAAGCCGTATTCACAACCGATAGCCGCACTTTTATTCACTAACAATAGTAACTCTACCTGTAGTGTACCAGGCTTGCTTGCAAATCTCCGCGTCAAAAGGGCCTCGCCAGGTTGAACAGGCTGTCGCCACCCCGATCGTGGCTTTCTTTTAGTCTGGACATCACGGCAGAACAAGACAAATAAGGTATCTTCACTAATTCAGGCCACCAAACCACCCTCCATCTAACTTTGCACAACAAAAGACCAACGTTTTACGGTTCCAGCGAAGTATAGGGGGCGCGCTGGTCACACAAAATGGCGGACGAAAGGAGGTCGTTTTCGTCGTTCAGCACGCGGACCACCATAAATTTCTTGCACTGCAGCGTAAAATCGGTGTTATATACGAAACCAAAGCAATCTTTCGGCGGTAAAAACCTTCCTCTAGTCAGTGCGTTGAAATGACACGATGTAAGCATAAAACAATTACTGGAAACGTTGTTTGTTTCTATGCTGCCTACGAGAACCAAGCAGCAATAGCAGACGAGAGTCGAAACGACCTCCTCTCTTGAGCTATTCGACGTTGCCACTGCGCGGCGCCGATTTCGCTAGAATCGCGAATAGTCGTTGACAGGCCAAGAACGATGTGGAAGCTCCTCCCACCTCTTTACACTTTAGCAAAGCGAACACTGGAGAGGAGGTGACCTCCAAGCAATACGGATTTTGGCGAAGCATTCGCCAATGGCTGGCGATGGTCTTTTGGCCAATGGCCAAAAAGTGGCCATTCATCGGCCAATGCTCGGCCGATGGCTAATGGACAGTGGACACTGGTCAATGGCCAGCCATCGGCCAAACTGGCCAAACGACCATTGCCAGCCACTGGCCAATGATTGGCCAAATCTGTGCTGGAGATCATCTCCAGCGTTCGCTCTGCTAAAGTGAAAAGAGGTGGGAGGAGCTTCCACTTTGTTCTTAACCTTAAAACGTGCGCACACTGTAACTTGGCGAACTGTGGAGGCTACGGCCCCCGCGACCCACGTCACGAGAGTGTTCGTGTCACCGCGCCAGATGCAAGACCCTGGAGCGCCCGGAGGAATCGGCTGTCATCTGATGGCCAAGAGTTGTCTGCTCCGAAACCAACCACCTTCGAATGAACGCCATAGCCGTGACATTGCCGTCCGCTAGAGTAGCAAGCCCTTCGGAACAGTTGATAAGACATCTATACACTCGATTTACCCGCGAATCTGTGGCGGGTGCTAACGCCAGGGCGATGTTTTCAGCGGAAGCGGTTGATTGCACAGCTGCGGTCGTTCAAACATTGTTCAAAAGCCACGTTGTTGTTAAAAAGTAACATGCCTTCGTCTTTCTTCCGTTTCGTGTAGTGCTGCGGTCAGACTCTTCTGACCGCAACGCTACTAAAATAAAAAGAAGCCTAAAACTATTTTTTGTCTTCAGGCCAAATCGCTTTTTGTTGCTGTGGCGGTAACGAGGCCTCCATGATCTCGATCATGGAGTGTTGTCACGTGCCTTGCTCCGAAGCTCTTATTGGGTCGCGGGGAAACCGCAGCCTCCACAGCTCGCCAAGTTACCATTAAACGGAGCATAGCATGGGTGACGCAGTACCTTCAAGATGGCGTCGGGGGCTAGTTGCCTCTCCGTGCGACAGGTGGCGCTCTTTTAACTAAAAGGTCAGTACTTACGATGCTCGCAAACTGCATGGCCAGACTCACACACGGCGACGTCATCAACGGCGTTCCGTTCACGTTTAGGTCCCGCATCATCGTAGCTTCAGAAACTCCCGTAGAGCTGGGTCGTTCTTACGACTCCGCGGCGTAAAAAAAAAAAAAAAAGAAGTTAGCAACAAATGCACACGCACGGACATAGAAACGCAAGCCAGGGAGCCTCTCCAGTCCCCACCCGGAGCTCTGCAAGGCCACGAACCTTTCGTCGCTGTCCTACGAGACACGTGGAGCCCATTCGAAACAAACTTTATTCTCAACTTTTTCTGCACATAGAGTGACGGTAAGCGAAAACTCAAGAGCAAATGGCACGTCTCTTTCGCACGGAGAAGATGTACACACTAAAAAAAACGATGCATCAAGGAATACGGGGCAAGTGGGGGATAGTGATTCTAACCGAACAAGTCGCAACTACAATCCGTTTCACCTTCCGATGGACCGCGGAGGACGCTACCAGCCATCGGGGCCAATCCCATGCCGTGTAAGCGACACGTGACCTCCTGCAGAAGCGCAACGGCGCGCGAACCCTTTGGTCACGTGACGCCTTCGCAGCGCTGGATAGGCTGGGAAGACTCGCGGAATGCGCTGCGTGGTCCATCGGGGCTGCCCAAGACGACGTATGGGAATTTTCTAGTTCCTGGTTTTCCGAGATTGCTTTTGTTGAGCCTGCGGGCGGATATGTGCGAGTAGAAGAATGCCCCTGTGCTCGAGGGCAGGGCCAAACAAAGAGTGGGGTTAGACACTCAACAATGGTAAGAGGGTTCGTCGCACTAAAAGCTGCTATCACGGGCGATATTCGTATCGAAAAAGCACTCTAACCAGCTTACAAAAGATATTTTCACAATTTTTTTCTTTCTTTCTTTTCTTCCCCGACAGTTGGTAAGATTGTGTTCCTTAAAAAAATTAGCCATGACACAGGAAAAAAAAAAAAGATATAGTATATATATATATATATATATATATATATATATATATATACAGGGTGTTTTTTTTTAAGCTTAACAGATTTGTTTAAAAAAAGCCGTGAAAATTACACTTATGCCGCTTGTGGAGGCGAGTTATACGGCCAGGGGGACATATTATAGGGGGCTAATCGGGACAATCAGTCAGCTAATTAATTAAAATTTGTTAATTAACTTTTTAATTAATGAAAATAGGCATATGGTTCCAATTAGAAATTTGCTCAGCGTCATCGAAAACCCCTATATCAGTCATTTTCAGAAAGAGTTTAAGCGCGTGAGAAGCGTAGTAGTGAACTGAAGTTACCGCTCGTGGAGCAGGTACAAAGCTAGAGGTTCCGATAAGGCGCCCGCGCGATTTTTCGGTCTCTTATCTATCCCCAGCCTTGTACCTGCTCCACGAGTGGTAACTTTAGTGCACTACTACGCTTCTCACGCGCTCAAAGTCTTTCTGAAAATGACTGATTTAGGGGTTTTCGATGATGCTGAGCAAGTTTCTAATTGGAACCATATGTCTGTTTTAATTAATGAAAAAGTTAATTAACAAATTTTAACTAATTAGCCAACTGATCGTTACGATTAGTCCCTTGTACTATGTCCCCCTGGCCTTATAACTCACCTGCACAGACCGCATTAACCTAGCTTTCATGTTTTGTTTTTAAAAATTCTGTTAAGCTTAAAAAAAAACACCCTGTAATATATATATATATATATATATATATATATATATATATATATATATATATATATATATATATATATATATATATACCAGCCATCGGGGCCAATCCCATGCCGTGTAAGCGACACGTGACCTCCTGCAGAAGCGCAACGGCGCGCGAACCCTTTGGTCACGTGACGCCTTCGCAGCGCTGGATAGGCTGGGAAGACTCGCGGAATGCGCTGCGTGGTCCATCGGGGCTGCCCAAGACGACGTATGGGAATTTTCTAGTTCCTGGTTTTCCGAGATCGCTTTTGTTGAGCCTGCGGGCGGATATGTGCGAGTAGAAGAATGCCCCTGTGCTCGAGGGCAGGGCCAAACAAAGAGTGGGGTTAGACACTCAACAATGGTAAGAGGGTTCGTCGCACTAAAAGCTGCTATCACGGGCGATATTCGTATCGAAAAAGCACTCTATATATATACAGGGTGTTTTTTTTTTTTTTAAGCTTAACAGATTTGTTTAAAAAAAGCCGTGAAAGTTACACTTATGCCGCTTGTGGAGGTGAGTTATACGGCCAGGGGGACATATTACAGGGGGCTAATCGTAACGATCAGTTGGCTAATTACTTAAAATTCGTTAATTAACTTTTTGATTAATGAAAATAGACATATGGTTCCAATTAGAAATTTGCTCAGCGTCTTTGAAAACCCCTAAATCAGTCATTTTCAGAAAGACTTTGAGCGCGTGAGGAGCGTAGTAGTGAACTGAAGTTACCGCTCGTGGAGCAGGTACAAAGCTAGAGGTTGCGATAAGGCGCCCGCGCGATTTTTCCGTCTCTTATCTAGCCCCAGCCTTGTACCTGCTCCACGGGTGGTAACTTTAGTGCACTACTACGCTTCTCACGCGCTCGAAGTCTTTCTGAAAATGACTGATTTAGGGGTTTCCGATGACGCTGTGCAAGTTTCTAATTGGAACCATATGCCTATTTTCATTAATTAAAAAGTTAATTAACAAATTTTAATTAATTAGCCACCTGATCATTACGATTAGCACCCTATAATGTGTCCCCCTGGCCGTATAACTCAACTCCACAAGCGGCATAATTGTAACTTTCACGGCTTTTTTTAAACAAATCTGTTAAGCTTAAAAAAAAACACCCTGTATATATATATATATATAATGTTTTAAGCTTTTTTATAGCATGATTTATTTAGTCGTCTATGCATACCATTACGTTTTATTGCGTGCTTTCGTGCTCTTCTGTAAAGAAGAGTTTCGGGGAAGGGGGCGCGGACATTACTCCGCATAGACCTCTTCAGATCAGAGCCCTTTTCTTCAGGTGGAGTACAGATGATGCCGCATGTCCACTCGTCTGTCAATAAAATATTTTGCAAAGAGTATTATTGTGTGTGCGTGTGTGTGTGAGCGCATGTGTGTGTGTGTGTGTGTGTGTGTGTGTGTGTGTGTGTGTGTGTGTGTGTGTGTGTGTGTGTGTGTGTGTGCGCGCGCGCGCGCGCGCGTGCGTGCGTGCGTGCGTGCGTGCGTGTGTCAGTGGTGTGATTGGCTTAGGCCATTTTGGAGCACCTTTCGGAGCAGCCAAAACAGTGTTTTGGAACAGCGAATGTGGCCTTTGGAGCAATCAAAAGTGTTTTGGAGCAACAAAAGTGGCTTTTGGAGCAGCCAAGGCAGTGTTTCGGAGCAGCAAAGGTGGCTTTTGGAGCAGATATTCTTAGAAAAATAAATATATTTGTTTTAAGTGCTGTACAGACGAAGGGCACTTTGTGTTGTGTTGTGTTCTCATGTGACGTGTTGTGAGGGAACTCGATGCTTGTCATTTTACTGCTGAGACATCCCACAAGTGTACAGTGTTGTGGGTAGTGCCGAGGAATTCCGAAAAACTGCTTGCTATACCGTTTTACTGGTTCCCGACGTGCCAGATTTTCGTCAAAAGTAAGCAAACGTGAAAAATGGAATGCAAGCGTCCAGGCTGGTGCCTCTGTCGTTCAATCATGTTCGCATGCACGTGAGGGTGACTTCGGCAGGCTCGCAGCTGCGCGCGCTTCGTCGCGCGGGCGGAGACAACGGCTGTCCGATCGAAACCGAAACCATGCCACTCCGCTCCGTCGCCAATTTGATTCCCAAAATTGTATGCAAAATGTAGCTATACGACAAAAAAACTTTCAGCCTTTCCACTCTGGTGAAGGAAAAGCAGCGGAGCTGTAGCTTCTGTTCTCGGCGGTGGCTTTCCAGGCGAGCGATCTGCTCTTCTTTCGCAAGGGAATCTGAAGCGCTCGACGCAGTGGAACTGTAGTCGATAGCGGCCTCGCGGCGGCTGCGGAACCATTCGCGCTGCTGCGCACATCGTCGCTCGTTCCGTTCCCGCTCTTCTTCCTCCTGAAGAAATGTTGCCGCGATCTATGAGCGACGGCGGCAAGCAGACAACCGGAAAATACAACGCTCTGGACAGCTACCGCCATCTATAAACGAGGGCGGCAACCAGAGTGTTGCGTCGACATTTGTTTCGTACCGGACACGATCCTGGCGAAACTAGCTAGCCCTTAACAGCTCCGCTGTAAAACAGTCCAGCGGCACGTGCTTGCCGGGCGGGCAAAGTACAAGCTAAAGTTAAACACACACATACACACGCACAAAATAGCTTTTCCACTTTGGCGAAGCGGGAAGACCAGCGAAGCTGTACTATGGTGGGAATGAAGTAATGGCCGGCCGCAAGTCGGCAAGCCAGAGTGCAAAGGCTCGAAAGGTTGCGCCATCTATGAGTGACGGCGGCAAGCGGACAACCGGCAAACACAACACTCTGGACAGCTACCGCCATCTATGAGTGACAGCGGCAACCAGAGTTTTGTGTCGACATTTCTTTACGCGGGACAGGATCCTGGGGAAAGTAGCCCTTAACAGCTCTGCTGTAAAAAAGCTGAGCACATTGATGCAGGACATCGCGAGCCAGGGTCAAGAAGTTCTTGGAGCGCTTTGTGCAACGACTGAACTCGAGACAAACAGCCGCACTGTGCGGGTTCAGCGTGCAGACATTGCACTGTCTTGGCTACGATGAGCCCTTGGTCGGCTGCTACTGTTGGGCGGCAGAGAAAAGCTTACCGGAGAAGCTCACAGGTGAAATGCTCACCGCAATACCGACAAATGCGGAGAAAATTACATCTACGAAATATTTTATTCAATATTTAAAATTTAAATTCTCGGCATTTTTCGCACTGCGGTGTTTATATTTAAAAATCACGTCCGCACTTCGCTTGCCCCTCATGCTCAATTTTTTGCGTGCTTGTATATTTGTAAAACCAAGTGTTCTCGTTCAGCCCCAGAAGAATAGCTTGCTTTCTAAGAAAAAAAGAGGCAGACGAATCCAGTTTTGCAGAATGGAAACAAGAAAAAAGAGCAAAACACGATTTTTTTTTTTTTCTGTTAGCTTTTACATGGAGACAGGACATTCCCAAAAGGTTGAGTTCTGCGAACAGCAACAATGTGACACCCGTCTGTGCACCCGACGACTACTAGGGGTGTCGCGAACCGGCCGAGGTTCGAGTTCGACCAGGTCGAATTTTTCGAACTTTTAGTGGAAATTTCGACGAACCTTGTATTGAGGTTCGACTCGTGTGCGCATGCGCGACAGGCTGGCCAGTTGGCTTCGGATTGGATGGTGATGGCTAAGGCATGAATTAAGGGCACCGCTGATTGGTTATTTCAGTTAATACAGTACAAAAAAATTAAGTTAACTTCTTCAGTGATTAGAATTAGTTTATTTTAATTGCAACTGTTCATAAAATAAAATAACCCTTTACATAAAAATAAATTCTCCAAACCTAGACATGCTTGTATCAAGGTCTGGCCACACTGTCCGCTAAGTCGAACCGGTCGATTCTGGTGAAAAGTTTCGAAGGTTCGTCGAACCGGTTCGACCCAGTCGAACCCCGGAAGTTCGACCTAAAAATCCGGTTCGACAAAAGTTCGCGACACCCCTAACGACTACATACCTCCCAAAAAGTATCAAAACCGTCTTAGGCCACACCAGTAAAAAAAATAATTATGAAATGCTGAAAAAAAAGGGAAACATCTTTTTACTTTTCGGATGCAAAGAAAAAACACTATTTACAAAAACAAAAAAAAAAAACGATCTGGCCAGAAACCATATTGTTCGATAAAACGGCGTTCTTCGATGAAATAGGGTTAGTTAACTTAAATAGCGTTCGATTAAATGACTTCGAAGAAAAAATGTTCGGTCGGTTTGCAGAGGTGAGCTTTCCAACGCATCTATCAAGTCTGGTGAGCTCTTCTCCGCATCCTTTGGTTTTCCGGTGAGCTTTTCTCCGCCGGAGAACAGCGCAACGCCGAGAAGCTCACGGGAGAAAAGCTCACCAAAGAGAAGTTCACCACAAAACTGACAGATGCTGAGATAAACCCACCCAAGAATTATACGATGAACCTTCTAAATTTAGTAGTTGTGGCTCTACTCTGGGGGCCCTGTGGGGAACACAAACGAAGATATATACAAAATTCGTATATTACGGACACCAATAAGGATGGAGAAGCAGAAGTCCACAGTTCCGCAGGATGGGAACAATTAACAAAGTGATGGACACGTCTTCCTTCTATGAAGACATTGCTTTAAGTTCTATGAATAGTAACTAAGTGACCTCGTCACTGCTCCCGAAGATCAGACAGGCCCCAAATTGTGTCAAAATATAGACTTGGCCAACATCAGAACCAGAGGTCACAGGTTACTACAAAATAAAAACAAAATATGAAAAAGAATATTGCTATTTTCCAGATACAAAAAGAATGCCATTTCCGAAAACGAGAATCATAAGAAAGTTTCCACCGCATTCATCAAGAGGCCGGTGAGCTTTTCTCTGCATCGGTCGGTTTTGCGGCGAGATTTTCTTCTATTAGCTTTTTTCCGAGATTCGTGACTTTGGCATCGACCTGCACCTTTTTTTTTACATCGGAACCGCAAAAGATTGCACGTGCCGGAAAGACGATGCCGGTTTTCAGTCATCATATTTTCACAAAGCGAGGCATCTAAGGTTCTGTGTGCGCACTAGAAGGTCAACCGCACCTGGGACCGGACATTCATCGAACGCCGTTTCATTGAATCCGTCATAGGTTTCTGCCCATAAAATTTGAAAATTGATACTTTCTTTGAAATTTTGAATATTGCAAACTATGAAGACATTTCTCATTGTTCTCTCGTACGACAGACGCTTGGATGGCACGACGGAGGACACACCCGGGGTGTACCCAAGACAAAGTAAATTATTCATTTTGTGCGTGTCTAGCAAACATGCTCGATAAGTTTTTCTCCGGCCTATACTTGTCCAAAATACGATATGCATTCCAGGCCGAGGAAAGGAACCACCTGGAAATCAGAGTCAGCCAACATTTTGCTAAGATACAAAAAAAAAAAAGTGCTCTCTAGGGAGGTTACGTCGTATGTATAGTCGAGCCCATAAGTTATTAATTATGGCCGAGCAGACAGACAAAACACAACACTGACTTTTTTCACTTCTTTTCGTTTTGCAGGCGGCAGCTTTTACCATTCATTTCACACAATCAAGCCTCTTGTACCCCGTCAGAAACAAACAAGCCCCCAAACTCCAACAGCTAACGTCACATCTTCAGCAGTGCCAGTAAAACTTTTCAGATCAATTTTCGAAATTCATTACCAAAGGCTTGTGAATTAGTTTAGATGTGTATGTTTGTTATAATTGTTTATTCGTGGTTCATCCTTTGTACATTTGTGCAAAACAAATCACATATAAAATAGGCCAAACACTGAATTTTACTCGAAACCTGAGCTGGGAACTAGACTTGTGAGAACTTTACGAAACTAGACTTTACGAGTGAAAACACTGCGAGACTGGGAAGGTGTCTACGTGGTCAACAGTACCTCCAAAAATATGGGCAGTGGAATCTTAAAAAGAACAAAGAGCAAGTGATATGTAACTGTCACTTTAACCATGTAACAACATGACATGTAACATGAACTGCAGTACTGCTGTGAATCTTATTAGGGTAGTGCAACCAAGGTAGTAGAAAATGAATGACTATATTGATCAGAATCCATTCCGGAAGACAACAAAAAAATGCACCGAAATGCCACGGAAGCTCAGAAAGGCCTCTGGACAAGCAAAAGTAACTATTAAATGCTTGTTCATGTTTAAGTATTATGCACTTTTAAAGGTAAACGCACAAAACTTCATAAAAAAAAATTCCAGGGCTGGACTTGAGATCTGACTTCACATTCATTGTTCTTGTGTGCTTGATTGACTGAGTTGAATGTATAACACTGCATCAACTAAACCTACAATACACTGAAAACTATAGCAGGAAAGGGCTGAAAAAGAAAGCAGTAAATATGTGGTACTTCAAACTTTGTGAGTGCCAGAGCTTTACTTCCTGTAAAGGTAGCTGTGGACTGGGCAAGATTTTCAGGTGTCAAGACAGTGCAACCTCTGAAAGATGCCAAGCAGCAACTTTTGCAACAGGCATTGCATTGCTTCCGAAACTAAACCATTGCGGAAGTCACAGAGTCAGTTCATTTCTCCCAACATTTCCTGCATCTCATGACAGCAGTCTGCAATCCTTGGATTGCAGAAAAACTGATTTTTCTGAAGGACACCGCACCCATTTTTAATTATTTTTCACCAAAAAATATAGCTGGAATTTCAAACTGGACTGTACGAGCTTCACTTCAACCGTGAACACTTATTTCGCATGACTGATGTCTGCCCACTTATCAAGCATTTCAACACAATCCCATACATCAATAAGTTCCCAAAAACTCTACAATATGGAGGAAAGTGTGAACTTAGACTTCTTGCGTGATCTCGACACGAGTAGTCCTTTATCCCAAACTCAAAAGGAAGCATTTTTGGTGTCTGCACCGACGATAATCCCAGCTGTAACACACCTGCTCAAAAATATTAAGCCATTTATGCTTTCCATGTGAAAGGTTTGTTCAAACCACAGCCTTCATCGCGTTCAGAGTTAAAAAAAATGAAAGCTGCTTACAACTCCCTGTAACACCGAATTAGAGCGCAGCTCTTGAGAAGGGGGGGGGAAGGCGCGGGGGTGTGTGACGTGATCTCGGGGGGGGGGGGGGGGGGGGGGGGGGGGGGAGGGGTCACGTGACCTTGCGGTTACGCCGACGGCGACGCCACTCAAGTTGAAAACGGGCGCCTAAGAGCTGCGCTCTAAAAGTACCCAATTAGCTGCTCTTTTGAACCTGCGTCCTCTGGGAGTATTTCATTTTGAAGCTAATCCAACGCTTCAAAAAGGGAACCCACCAATGGAAAGTGTGAAGCACGTAAGGGTGTACCACTATGCTTTAGGGTTTAGGTACAAAAGGACCATCAAAACAGAAAATGGTTTTAGGGAAATAATTTAATAATGATAGACCCCAACATGAAATGCCCTGACTGGCGTTCCTTGTAATTTGTCATGCAAGTAGCAATAATGGTGCACGGTTACCATTAACTGCTACACATTTACTCCAGCCAATTCCAATTCATCATGTTACAAAAAAAAAGCAAGACCGCTACCGCCATTTAGGAGGCAAAAACCATCATTTCCACAAAACAACAGGTGTCCCTACAATAAACACGTCAGCCACCTGAAAGTTTTTTAAGCTTATCATCAGTAGGCCTAGTATTGCACAGCTACAGAAAAGAAGCTGGTTTATATTTAATCCTTCGACTAACCCAAACTACATGCACCCACTACCGAATTATGGGTCCCTTTAAATACACTAGAGTTCACTTCTAACTCATTTTTTTCAAGAAGCTCCCCAGCTTCCCTTTAAAATTATAGCGCATACGGTTGGGAAACGTGATATATGCAGTTAAAGGGGCCGTGCAACAATGTTTGGACTTCAGTCAAATAATTGTGGGAATCGTTCCCTGCCACGTCGGGATAAAAAAAATTAAAACCAATTTTGTTTGAGCGCTGTAGTTCTTTTTTAAAAAAAATTGTCGAACAATAGACCATTTGCACATGGGAACGGAGTGTTCCTTCACTTCCCAAGTGATCGGTAATTTTGACCAATTCGATGCTTACACACTGTAATCCGGAGTCATCCTGAACAAGCGTCGTATAGAGTCCGAAGACCTGTCATATCAGTTTTAAAATTTTTCGTCAATGTCAGCGTACTCAATATTGTGCATGCAATCCGCCCTTCAACCTGGCTGAGCTGTAGAAATCTCCTACAATAGTATCATTTTTGTGATTGTTGTTTTATTAAGAATTGCTTAAAAAGCTGAGAATTTACAACAAGCAAAGCCAGGATTTAACTCAGAGTCAGCGGGGCTGTTTGTAGTATTTTTAGCGTTTCTAAGTTAATATCGGCGTCTTCGAAGCTGTACGAGAATGATACTACTGCAAGAGATTTCTGCAACTGAGCAGGGTTGAATTGTGGATTGCATGCACAGTCTCAAAAACACTGACACTGGCAAGAAATTTTAAAGGTGATACGACAGGTTTTTGGACTCTACACGTTTCTTCAGGATGACTCAGGATTACACTAAACGTATGTAAGCATCAAATTGGCCGACATTACCAATCACTAGGCAACCGAAGGAACACCGTTCCCATGATTCCTCGAGTGCGGGCCAAGGCGCTTGGGGGACTTAGCAAGTGCTCTATTGACGTTTTGGGCGCTTCCCAACCACCCTTACACCGTCTTCCGAGTCACGTGCGGAGTGAGGTGTTCCCGGGTGCACTGGGGATTCTCCGGTGTGGGTTTTCTTTCAGAGCCTCTGCCTTGACATAAGGAAGTTGGACACAGTAGCAATAGGGCGAGGCTCAAGGGAGGAATGTTTTTTTTACCTCGGGCAGATGGCGCCACTAAAACTGAATACAACTTTGTCAACGACATGAGGCTTTTAACGCATATACTCATACTGAAACGACAATATTTGTAAAATGTGGTGATTGTGGTAATGTGGGGCAAAATGTGGTGTAAGATTGAGCACACAATGGCACATCTTGCCAACCTATTACAATGCACCCAGGTGTGCGTTACGCCTTAGTTCCCATGGCCGCCACCCCGCAGCTCCAATTTGCGAAAGATTCCCATACTTTACTATTACGCAACGGAATCACAATGTTTCGAGAGAATGAGGCGGTTTCTCCCTCCATTTTGGTAAGATAACTAATGTAAAAATTGAATACTGAAAATTCCTTCCAAGTTAAAACTGTCGCATTGCCCCTTTAAATAAGTCGATGGCATAATAACATAAGTCAAACTGCACAATGAAATAACCTAATGAGAATGACATACATTTCTACGGCAAATACTACCCACTGCTATGCCGGAATAAACATGCAAGCCCTGCCAGCACGGATGTACGCTTGTCCCGACACCAGAGCAGCAACGTACCAGTGGTTGCTTCGGAGCAGAGAGCCGGGTCTCACTGCCACCTACGGTAGAGGCCCGACGGCAACCAGGGACATGAAAATGAACCAACGCGGCAAGTACTCGCAAAATATTTTGTCAAATTAGTTCCTCCCACAAGGCCGTCTGAACTCGCAGTAACTGAGGATGGCCAGCTGTATCGGCGACATTCCTCCTACCACACCATCCCCCCAAAAATAATCCCACGCTTTCGTTTCGATCAGCAGTGACGAGGACGTCACGAGGGCTGAGGTCGCAGCAAAGAAGGGAGATCACGAGACAAGGACCGCGAAAGAAACACAGTTTTTCCCCCCTTCCACCGTCCACGTTTCTTGTCGGGGGCCGACTGCCCGACGAATCACAGGGCGAGCGGACTTCTTCGTCTCCCGCCCTCAACATCGTTGCTGGTTGCCCCGAAAGAACAACAATAACAAAAACAATCGCAGCTCGTGGGCGCAGGTACGCACCGCCGACAAGAACGGGCCGAGGAAGGGCTAGACCGACGCCAGTCCCAAGTCTCCGAAAGGCTGACACACAGAAAAAACGGCGCGCATGCGGATTTTCAAACGGAACAACGACAAACTCGGGGGAGCCCGAAACGAACGGGAACATCCCGACTCAAAAACCCCACCCACCCCCAAACAAATGCGGAAGAGACGGCGCGAAGCGCATTTCTTCCGGGACTGGGCAATTGGTCGGCTACGTGGGCGCATTCATGGAGTCGCCCTCGCCGAAGTCGCCGAACAGGAGCTCGAGAGCGGCTTGGACGTCGCCGCCCGTCGCCGAGAGGGCGCGGAGGCTCGCTGGGTCGTTTGCGATGCCCATGTCGCGGAGCTGCTGCAGCTGACTCTGAGGAGCAAAGAAGCGTCCACCAATGTAGCAAAATGTACTAAAATATTAAGGCAGGCTAGTTGGTTCAACATACTAAAACTAAATGTATAAAGTGCAAAAGGCAGACGAAAATGCGACCGTCCTGCGTGAGGTGGTTTCTAGTTCTGGTCGATGTCTGTTTAATTGTTTGAACTTTGAGGTCGTTATTTCATGCAAAATTTTTAGTCTTTTATCGCTGCATTTGCTATAATTTATCCTCTTCCTTCCGTTTCTTTTGTTTTCATCCTTTTCGTCTTCAGCCCACTCCTTTCTTTTCTTCCTCATAATTTTTACTAAAACGCCAGTGATGAGCATAGTGCCATACTGTCTTAACCCTAGGCTAGCGGTCATACTGCACTACCCAAATTTATCCATGTGGGTAACAACATACCTGCCAAGTTCGGAGAAACCAAATCCGGGAGAATTTCTAAGCGGCGGAGGGGGAGGGGTAGTGGTTTTTTAAAGAGAAGTATTGGCAACAAATATACATGAAGACAACTTCATTACACTTATATTACACTGCTCATGCTTGCGAGAAATGTCTGGGTCTCGCTATCGTTGCAGCGGTCTGTTGCGACGGCAAAAACCCCTTGTTTAAAGGGATACTGAACCGAAATTTGGATTTCACAAAATAACGCCGCAGAAACATTGAACGGGATGCTATGAACTCCAAAATATAACTCATACATTGATATCTCAAACGGATGGCCATACTTTTGAAAAAGAAGGGCGCGATCGAGCGAGGTGTTTGACGTCATCGTCCTCCGGGAGAATTTGAGAATAAGGGGAAGCGGCCTCGCTTTTCTCCTCCTCGCATCGGTTTACCAGCTCGACGGGACGTAGCGAGGAGAGGGAATGGGAATCGTGACGTGTCTTGTCTCGTCGGCCTCGTCGGCCGTGTTCAATCGCACACTTCTTTTCTGAAAATACAGCAATCCGTTAGAGATATCGCTGTACGAGTGATTTTTTGGGGTTTTGCAGCGTCCAGCATTTCCATCCAGCCTTGTTTTGTGAGCTCGAAATTTCGGTTTAGTATTCCTTTAAGTGCAGGCAGGGAGGGTAATTTGTGTTTTCCAGGAGATTTTGCTGTAAATCGTACAACCATACAAACTGGTCAAAATTTGGGAGTCTCCTGGGTAATACGGGAGACTTGGCAGGTATGTAACAATGTCGCCATGTTCTGGTAGACCAAACTCCCGCTGTCTAAACAACCGACCAATTTGTTTGTTTTCTTTTGCCCCGTTTTACGATTGCGTGATGCACGTTAAAGACCCCGGCTAGCGGCTATACTGCACTGGCCAAATTACTCGTCTATGGTGGGCGTCAATGTCGCCATACTCTGGCAGACTAAACTCCCGCTGTCTGAACAACTAGCGACTAATTTGTTTGTTATTGTCCAGAGTCTTCATGTCCTTGTCTGTCTTTTGTGCTGCACATATTTAGTGTGGCAAAGTGTCCAGCAATGCTTTTTTGGTCCATGATAGGGACATAAAACTCGGTAAACACGGATGAAGGAGAGACACAAACACAATGTGACACCGTTGCACTCCCAACTGGAGAGTAATGAACGAAAGGGTCACGAAGAAATCGTGGTCTTTTCGTCTGTTACACTTGGTCCCACGCACTACATCAAACTGACACGAGAAAGCAAGGTACGTGCAGGGTTCTCATATAAAGCTATCGCTTCAAAAAGCTCACACAATATTCCTATAAAAGGTGTCGCAGTAGTCTACACAGACTAACGACGAAGGAAGCGGCTGCACAAGCACGAGGATGCAAGCGACCTAGCACCGAAACACAACCATGCTCCGAGAAAGAATGAGGATCCCTTACCTGGAAGTTGACAGCTGGGTCCGTGGACTCGGCGCTTCCACCACCTGCTGTTCCGGACGGCAACTGCAATAATTGCAAGGTTGTTCCAGGACCAACACACAGACACTGGGTCGTACGTTTTCGGGCAAAATTCGCACCCCGAATAGAGTAAAAATATACATATATTGGACATTACGTATGGTATTACGACGTAAACCGGGATAAGTGAGACGGCGGCGTCTGAAGGCGGTCCCAGATAACTGGCGACGCTTTATAAACACAAAAAAAGGAAAAAAATGAAGAAATGTTTTTTGCAAGGTATCTGTTGCGCACTTGGAATGTGCTCGTTGAGAGAGGAATACCGTGGCGACCCGACTCCGACACGGTTTTGCCTCGACCGCCAAAATAGGCTCTCTCCGAAACAAACAAACAAAACGACCGGATCCCTTACATTTTCTCCACACACGCTCTCTCCTCCATCAGAGAGCAGGGTAAGGCGTCCTTGGACGTCCCCCAGTTCAGCCGACGAAATACTCGAGACACTCGGAGAGGGCGGTAGTGGACGGAAACTGAAGGTCACGTTACGAGGTACAAGGCTACAGAGACGGTGTGCGTATATTCAATCAGCCTCCAACTAGTGCTTTTCTATAGTCTGCCACAGGTTGAGAAAAGCGGAGCGAGCCCCTCCCTCATGACCGTCGCCAATGGTCGCAAGGCGCAGAGCGAATGCTGGAGAGGAGGAAACCACCAGTCATCGCAACCAGAGAGCTTTGAGGTGGGGCATGTCCCACTTTTCTTAACCCGGAGAAAGATTACCATACCGTAATATCCCGAGAAACTGCCCCACCCCCGAGAGATAGCATGCCCACAATTTTTGGCACGATTTCCGAAACACCGAAAGATAGCCTTCTCCTAGTAATTGCAGGGCCCTGGCCAATGACGACCTCGGCAAACAGGGTGTTACCTAACCACAGAGGGAGATGAGCGAACACTGCTGACTGGGAAGGACAATTGTCTTTGGTTCACCGCCCGTTCCTGCTATCTCAAGTTTTGAGGATCATAAAATCTAGAATTAACATTTTTTCAACTTTTTAAAAAAAATTTTAATGACACATTGAAAGTTAGCTTGCCCCTTATTTTTATCCGATTTGCTATCGACTTCATGTGGGCCATCTCTCGGGATATTACGGTAGGTGTCGGGTGAACACGCCTAATCTGTCCTCCGCCTTCTTCCTCTGCCATTGTTTTTCTCTCTGTCTCGATCCGTTCTCTCGGGACCGCCAGAATCGATTCTCACGATTGGCCACGCTCTGCTCCCTTTGGCCTCACCTGGAGTGTTCCTCCCGAGGCGGGCACCGACAGGTTGCCGAGGGCGCTCTGCATGGCGCTGTTGAGCATCTCAGAGGTGATGGGGTTGCGGGGGGTCGAGGGGGGCGCGTTGAGGCGGGGCGAGGGGGGCACCCGGGGGCTGCCCGTGGCCCCCGGAGGAGACGACGACGCCGGGCTCCCCGACGTGGGTGCTGCGGCCGCGGCCGTCAGAGCAGCGGCCAGCTGGGCGGGCGTGATGCGGTTCGGCGAGAACATCCCACCGGCGCCAGACATGCCCTGGAGCAAGGAGACGTCACACGCACGACATCATCCGACGGACTGGGCGAAAAATGTTGCGCGAATGAACGGCCTGCCACGGTGCGAAGAGTGAGCGCAGGCTTTGTATGCGGAAGGTCGACCGACCCGTCTTCGCATAAAAGCGTTACCGGTTGCAGTTCCCTTCTTTTCTGAACTGCGACAAAAACAATCGGTTCGAAACAACGGGTACATCTTTCGGCCCTTCAAGAAATATTAATCCGGGAGATTTTCTTAGCCGGGAGGGAGGGTTTGTGGTTTTTTTTAAAAAATATTGACAATAAATTTTAATAAAGACAACTTTGTGACATTTATATTGCGCTGCTTATGCTAGCGATACCCAGTTGGGCTCTGCTACTTTTGCTGCCGCCTCCTGCGATGGCAAGAACTCATTGCTTAAAGGGGCACTGACGCGTCAAAGTCATACTTTTTTTTATTATCCGAAACGAATGGAAACGATGCATGCACAATACCCTCAAAATTCGAAGCTTGAAAACTCAGTATTTATGAAGTAAAAAAACAATTTCCAAAAGCCGAATTTGAAGTTCACGCGCGATCCGTGCCAGTGCAGTCACGTCAAAAATCGAATCGTCCTGCAACTCAGTTTCTCTACCGCCTCCGAAGTGCCCAAACCGGAGGTGTCATGTTTGCCCGCGATCAACCGCCCTTCTCTGTGCGTGCCGCCCATCACTGTGAGCAGACGACGCTTCACTCTTGAGTTTGAAGTTCTCTTAGGGTCCTTTCAGCGATCTCAAATTCTTTGCAATGGTGCGAGGTCGAAAAGAATACGCAGCAAACTTTCGTGAGCGACGTAGGGGGTCATGTTGGGCTGGTGCTGCGTGAAAGGCTGCCCCGCGGCGGAGTCGTGACCAAAAGTATGCTGCACAAGTTCTTGAACGCCTCGGAGAAGGCGGCCTGGCTAGCTGCAATTCCTGAAGGTCTACTGGAGGGTTTCAGATCAAAGTCCTATAGCTGCTCACGACAATTCATCGACAAAAATTATGAGGTCAGTCCAAGCATCTCTAGAGCATTTGGGGTACCTCGGTTGAGGCGTGGCATTGTTCCGACGAATTCGCAGCAGCAGGTCACATCACACGAAGCAAAACGTCCAAGGCTGGAGGTAAGTCTACCAAACATACAGAACTCTATTCAATTCCCCAACTCTCCAATCATCTTCACTGCTAGACGCTCTGCTACAGGTGCTGAGCGCCGCCATGTTCTCCGAGGAAAGATAAAAAGGCAGGAGGCGACATCACTTCCGGACTCCGATTTTCAATTTTTCAAAAGGGCGCCGTGCATTCGCAACTGCGTTAAAAAAATTTCAGCCTTTCCACTCTGGTAAAGAAGGAAGACCAGTGAAGCTGTACTATGGTGGGACGACCTCAAGGACGACTTCTTAGATGACCTCAAGGACGACGTCTAGGACAACCTCAAGGACGATGTCTAGGACGACTTCAAGGATGACTCCTAGGACAACCTCGAGGACGACGCCTAGAGAAATTCAGCCTTTCCACTTTGGTGAAAACCAGAGTGGAAAGGCTGGAAAGGTTGCCGCCATCTATGAGCGAGGCCGGCAAGCAGTTTCTCTGGTTGCCGCCCATTGCTCAAAGATGGCGGTAGCTGCCCAGAGTTTTGTGTCGACATTTGTTTGGTACCGGACACGATTCTGGGGGATCTAGCCTTTAACAGCTCTGCTGTAAAAAAATGTTTTATGATTTTTGTTATTAAATACAGCTGACGCTCATTAATTGAAACTCTTTTAATGCAAACTTGCGGATAAGTCAAACTAACATGCAGGTCCCATACTATGCGTCTCTATGGGAGGAAACTCCCGGTAATTCAAACTTTGCTTCATTGAAACACATTTTCGGTCCCCCTCGAGTTTGAATTAATGAGATTCGACTGTATAATAGAAATTTCGCTTACAAAGCTCCTAAATTTCATAGTCGATTACGTCAGAAATAAAAAGAAGTGAAGAGGTGAGAAGTGGGAGAGAAGAACGGCAAAAAAACCACAAAAAAACGCACACGTGCGCGGAATGTTTTTTTAGGGGCGAAGCTCCTTAGGGGCTAGCCATGTCCGTATGTCCGTCCGCCGTAGGCCGGCATCGGGTGCTCGTGCTTCTGCTCGTGAGATCACGTGCTCACGAGCACGTGAGCACATGCTCACGTGCTCGTGTAGGGCAAAAAAAAATTGGAAAAAAAAAGATAAAAAAAATTATGAAAAAAGAAAAAGAAGGAAAAAAAGAGTAGGGGGTTCTGAGATGCCATCCCATCTGTCTGCTTAAAAAAAGAAAAAGAAAACCACACATTCTCCTGACATGAATGAAAAGGCTCGGCATGCTGCGGCTCGGCGTCTACGCAGACAAGCACCACCAGAGCTTCGCCCCAAGCAACATCATTCACCACGTGGAGATGCGGTAAATTTTTTTTTTTTTTTGTGGTATTTGTTTTGGCGTGTAGGGCTACAAGTTACAACTTGCATCATTTTAGACAACAAAAAGAAAAGTATGACCTTTGTGGTGTCAGTGCCCCTTTAAAGGGACCCTGCAATCATATTTAAGCGTCTACCTTTTTTGCGGTTTCCACGTCTCTTGGGGTTCGGGCAAGCCAGCGGGCACGGAGAGAGTAACTAAATATCAGTGCATCATATTTTAACCGGAAGATGCAGAAACCTCCTCCACCGACGGGGGTGACCCGCGGTACAGAAAGCGCGCGATATGTGACGTCTTTGGTCCTGGGCTTACTACTGGTCAGAGCTGCTAAAAGCTTCTTTCTAGTCGAAATACAAAATATAAGTGGCGCGAACCATTTCAATTAATTATAAAAGTAGTTTTTGTTCAGTATTTTAGATGAGAAAAGAAACAAATGCAGTTTATAAAGTATGGAAACAAGAAATGACCCGTCGACATACCTGTAACCAAGCGGTGGAAAAGGCAGCGCATACTAGAAAGGAGTAGTGGGATCAGGCGCCGACACGGAAAGGTCCCGGATGTACGTGGCGGCGCTGCGGTCGTTTACGGACTGGAGGATCCGACCGTCTCCGAGCGTTCCGAAGGCCTTCGGCGAGCAGATTTGGCTTGCGGTTTGGCCGTTTCGCGGTATGGCAGCGCGAAGTGGCTCTTGTTCTGAACTAATCTTTACCCTGTGTTTGCGGTCGTTTGTGGCCAATGAAATGTCATGCCGAATTAGTGTTTAATTGCACAGCAAATGCAATGAGAGCCACTCTGGCTGCCTGCTGTATACAGCCTATCCAGAACATGCTTTAGTGGCGCCCTCTCGCGCCGTCGACACGGAGTGCGGCAGCCGTGAGTGCTTGCTGAGCTCACTACCCCTCCTCTAGTTCACGGCCAATCAAGCAACCAAAGACGTCATAAAGGAGGTTATTTTTTGCTCGTTTTTGCAATTTTAATTTGCCTATAACTTTTAAAATAAAGCGAAATTGGAGAAAAGAAAAGTTTCATTAAGTTACTACGTTCAGTGCGCTTCGGTTCGGTGCAAATT
This sequence comes from Ixodes persulcatus, assembly GCA_013358835.2. Lineage (NCBI taxonomy): Eukaryota > Metazoa > Arthropoda > Arachnida > Ixodida > Ixodidae > Ixodes > Ixodes persulcatus. Next base: position 213,653 of record JABSTQ010009453.1, read on the forward strand.
AAAAACCAGTAAAAAAGTGCTTGCAGGGCCCCTTTAAGTGCGGGGAGGGGAAGTTAATTGGCGCTTTTTGGCAGATTTTTTTGTCAATTGTACAACCGTACGAAATGGTTGAAATTCGGGTGTCTCCTGGCTAATATGGGAGACTTGGTTGGCAAGTATGCATTGCTGTTAGGACAGATTAAAAGACTGTGGGTTCCTTGTCGTGCAAAAGCCATTGGACGCTGGAGTGGTACGACCTGCACTTCAATGGCACCACCAAATGAGACGCGAGAAGACTAGGCATCTAAAAACGCTCACCTGTTCCAGCTCAGAGTCCATGTCGTCGTCGTCGCTGAGGGCATCCAGAGAGTAGGACACCAGAGAAGGGTCAGGAGGAGGCGTCGCGGAACGGCCCGAGGCCATGCCCTCTTCGTGGAACGACACTGCTATCTGCACCGCGGCTTCCACCAGCGCCGGATGACTCTCCGCCATCCTGTCCAGATTATCGTCGTCATCACCTCTTTACTTCTTTGCCCGCAAACCACAAACGTAAAAGTAATAGTGCAGCGTGTTTGTTTAGACGGCGGGAAGTTGGTCAACCCTAATGGGCATCTGGCACCTCCGCTGTGAACGAGAAACTAGGCCAGTGCAGGATCACCACTAGCCCAGGGTCTCTAAAGGGATGCTGAACCGAAATATGGATTTCGCAAAATAAGGTCGCAGAAGCGTTGAACTCCAAAACATCACTCATACATGAACAGCACAAACCGATGGCCGTATTTCTGGAAAAGAAAGGCGCATCAAGCGAGGAATGTGGCAACACGATTCTTCTGGAACAGTTGAGAGTGAGCAGAAGCGTCCTCGCTTCTCTCCTCCTCCCTTCGGTTCACCAGCACGAGGGGACGAAGCAAAGAGGAGAGGGAAGGAGAACCGTGACGTCACATGTCTCGTCGGACGTGTTCAATAGCGCACTTCCTTCCCAAAAATACGACCCTCTGTTAGAGATATCGCTGTATGAGTGATGCTTTAGGGTTTTGCAGCGTCCTGCCTATCGCTCCAGCCTTGTTTTGTGAGCTCCACATTTCGGTTCAGCATCCCTTTAACGTGCATAACGTAGCGGCGATACGCGACCGCACACCTGTGCAACCCTCATCCAGATCGAAACGGGTGGGAGCGGGGATCGAACTCGGGTTTGTAAAGTGGCCCAACGCAATCAAATGCAAAAGGTGCCGAAATAAATAATGTCAGACGTGCCCTTGGGTCGGCGGCTCTCGGGGCTCTCTCACACGTGGTCGGACGCAAAACCCCTTCTGGCGGCGAGGGCCATTAAGTAAGCTATGGTTAAGGTGCGTTTACGCCGGCAAGTTGCAACTGACGCGCAACAACCTTTGTCGCAAGTCGTAAAAGTGACCGGTATCGCGATTTTTCGGACCGGTCGTTGGGACGCCTGGCGGCTGAACCGGTTGGTGGCGTCCCGGAGGTGACACGTGGTGCGCCTCGCGTATGTGGCATCGTAGGCTCCATAAAATATGTTGTTCGATTGATGAGACTAACTGAATTTTATGTTGCAAGTGTCGAGTAAACACATCTTAAGGCTATCCAATGCAGTCAAATATTATCGACGGTTGAGACCTTTGTAGATTGACACAGCTGAGTATATGACATACTTCGGAAGATGAAAACAGCGCAAAAAACAACGAACCGAATGAAGGAAGACAGACAGAGTGCTGACTCGCAACTAAATTTTATTGAACACAATGGTGCAATATATACAAGCACAGTCGAGAACAAATACGAAGAGAATCAGCCTTAAAACACAAAACAAAATACACAGAAAACAAGATACCGCCCCTAAAAGGCCATACAGAGTGCACGTGCTACAGCCAAGTGAATCAAGAGACCAAAAATTAATCTCCTTTCTTGACAAGCGCAACTGAAGGACTGCTGACACAGACAGCGCCTAATCTTGCTATTTCTAATGCGCCAAGAATTTCACGTGTCAACTGGTCCCGGTGACATTTTACAATCTCACAAAGTTGAAACTGAGGCTCACATCCATAGTCACGAGCCAAGTGACCAGAAATCGTCGAAGAGACGTTGTACGCACGTTCCCTTAGCCTGTCATTAAGACAGCGACCCGTCTGGCCAACATAACGCCTGCTGCAAGACACGTGCCCACTGTACAGCTTTTTAGAAGCCGTATTGTGTTTTTGTGTGTTTATTGTTCTGTGTTTTTAGGCTGATTCTCTTTCTTTTTGTTTTCGACTATGTTTGTATATATTGCACCGTTGTGTTCAATCAAATTTAATTGCAAGTAACCACTCTGTCTGTGTCTTCCTTCATCCGGTTTGTCGTTTTTTGCGCTGTATTTATCTTCCGAAGTATGTCGTACCAACTCGCCCAAGCTTCAACTTTAGCAAGTATATGACATCGGGAAAAATGTGCATAAAATGAAATGTATGTTTTAGTTGCACTCGATTTTGTTCCGTCGCGCACAAACGCACCAAAAATAGCTTTCACCCATTCGTTTTTGTGCCCCAAAATGGTTAATGCTCTCTGAAAAGTCTTGAGAAATTCTATTTGCCACAAAACACAAAAGAAACAATAAAATGTGGCAATTTAGCCACTACCGGTGTCAAGAATTGTGCCCACACAGGCTGCCACAGTCCACCGACGAGAAAACCCACGTCCCGCCACACACTCTCGAAACCAGGGACGCGTGCTGTAAATCTCTTCCTTCGAGACTGCCACTGGAAAGGTCTACACATACCTCATTGCAGAAGCCCAAGCGAGTGCGCGCCAGCGTAGCGATCGTGCTTTCATCGTACAGTTTCCGAAGGACTCGGGATAACATCAAAAGTCTTTCTCTCGTGGCGAAAATGACACACGCGACAATGAAAACAAGAAAGCAACAAAATGCAGACCCGAGCCATAGCGTGAGGGACGAAATCGACGGCAGCTCCCAAGAGCCTCCGAGAAGCAATAGGCTGGTAGCGACTTGCCGATCACCCACGGTGCGAACGTTGGCGGTTGCCTGTCGCTATCGGCGAAGAGATGTCTCGGTGGCTCTTTGAGGTTCCTATCCGCGACGTCGCGACGAACTGTCCATCGCCAGCGACAATTTCAACAGTGCTTAAAAAGTATGGTGGAAGCTCGCAATCACCGCTTTCTAAACCAACATTGTCAAAGTTGATGGTGTGGCATTCTTCTTGTTTCCATTAGGGAAAGTAGGATTCGTCCTACTAGAGACGTCGTAGTGAGCGTTTGGCCAATCGTGGAAAGCCAACCGAAGCGATGTTCTTGCCTGTGCACGTCACCAATAGATGGTGACAGGTTAAAAGTTGGGGAGAAGCTCCTCCCTCCTATTTCCGCTTTAGCAGAGCGAACGCCGGAGAGAAAGTCGCCTCCCATCCAGATTTCGCTCTGCTAAAGAGGAAGGAGGTGGGAGGAGCTTTCCCTGAACTCTTAACCTGTCACCTACTATAGTCCATCACACGACCGTGGTGCGCCATGAAGCGTCGAGCCTCCATCCCTTAACGTGGGTGCTGTCGTTTCGGTTGTTGGTGAGCAGGGGTAACCAGCGATAGTCGTGATCTGAAAGTGTGACCTTCCGAGCTTCAAGTATGACGTCGAGGAGCTAAGGCGATGTGGTAAAGCTTCGTTGCAGACCGCTTCAGCATTTCTGGAGGACCGAGGACCATCTTCCGCAATTTCAGACAAGGCTTCGGATAACCGGCAGTTGGGATTTCGAGCGCCAAGACAAGGCAACACGCGCGGTCGCACGAACCAAAAATTGACCGGCAAAATTAAGTCCTTAATAGTCCACGAGAAGTATCCTCCCAGAGAATAGAAAAAGCTCTTGGCAAGTGCCAGAGGGGAGCGGATGAGTGCGAGACATTTTTCAACAAAGTGCGCTCTGCAAACTTTGCGAAAAAGGTCTGCGGCTAATCAAATCGAATGGAAGTGCGCGCCGGGTCTTCTTTCAGGAAAGTGCAAAGACGGTGCGCTGTCCGAGCGACAGAGTGTACGACGTTAAGCTTGCACTGCGACGAGGTCCGTGGCTAAGCTGTCTTAACTGGTTCGTTCTTGGTAGATTTTCACACTCCTTTCTACGCTTCTTGGACTTAGCACCTTTTCTTACACACTTCTTAATCCATCTGGTCGCTTTTAGCAAAGCCATTTCTGAGGACGTCGATCGTCCGTTTTCTAGATACCAACGAGCATGTCCGTGAACCGGTTTGCACGCAGTTTGTGTCGTATAAGCACTTCCGCCCCGACCCACCGAGGAAAAACCTTCCACATACTTTCGGAGGAACGTGGGGTTTGCCAGAAGAGTCATCAACTCTGGGTCTTGAAGGATTCCTGGAACAACACAAAAACGTTGGTGATGCGCACCACATGGCATCTCGAGTAACGCAACAAAGAACAAAAGCGTGCCTGACAGATGTCATTTCATCAGACACCCACATGATTGCACACAGGTTCAACTAAATCTATGGCAGCACCCCAACCTACTGGGTGATTCAAGGAGCGGCCAGGCTCTTTAAATCGACCGCGAAATTCGGTTTCTTAACCTATCGCGCTACGACTTTGTGCAGCGTTGACCACAGGTGGTGCATTTTTTTTTGTACAATTTGCAAAGAGCGAACTTACCTGAGGAAATAAAGAAAGAAAAAGGCTTAGCTGCTATGGAAACGCAGCGAAGCCACCGGTCTTCAAACAATACGGCGCCATTTCGCACGAGAGACAAGAGATGGCGCAAGCGGTCGCGACGCCAACTGCCGCCAACGAACGAGCATACAGCGCCGAGAGCCGGCGTCTTTAGCAGATGATCTTTTGGACTCAAAAGCGGCGCAAGCTTTTCTGATATCAGTTTCGAATGCATTGTTTTATCATCCTTACTAATAAAACACATTGAATGGACACAATCAATTAAAAAAATGGTTTGTCGGGTTATTTTGACTGTTTTTTTTTTTTTTTCGTGGTACTTATGTCGTCTGCTTTGCAGTTCATTGTCGTTACCGCGCCTGTTTTTGTTTCTGCGACTGTCGCCGCCTGCAGAACGCGCGCCGCTTTTGAGTCAAAAAGATTGTCTGCTAAAGGCACCGGCTCTCTGCGCCGTATGCTCGTTCGTTGGCGGCAATTGGCGTCGCGACCGCTTGCGCCATCTCTTGTGTCCCGTGTGAAACGGCGCCGTATTGTTTGAAGATCCGGTGGCTTCGCTGCGTTTGCATAGGAGCTAAGCCTTTTTGTTTCTTCACTTTTTCCTCAGGTAAGTTCGCTCTTTGCAAATTTTACAAAAAAAATGCACCACTTGTGGTCAACGCTGCACAAAGTCGTAGCGCGATAGGTTAAGAAACCGAATTTTGCGGTTGATTTAAAGAGCCTGGCCGCTCCTTGAATCACCCAGTAGACAGTGTCCCTCTGTATGTTTGAGATAAATTGCTAAGATGCCCCAACTGGAAGAAAAGTAACCCTCTCATGATATCCGAAAAGCGAAGGCTGTGTGCTATGAAGTTTCTTTGCAAGATGAGCAATCTATAACATCACAGATGAGTTCAAAATGCTGCAGCTACGCCATTGGGATTTTCAGAAAAACTATGAAATACCTTGGGAGTAGGGCGCATCAAAACGAAATATGTCGGCCAACAATCAACAAAGACGTCTCATCGCAAGCAGCTATCCACGCTGTGGCATATTTTTTTCTCAGCGTTGCACCGAACAGCTGAAGATGAAATATTCCCTGCTTCAACGCGGAAGCGACCGAGGTCGCATGCGAGTGTACTTCCACAAGCGGTTTATCCGAAAGTTTAAGCAATATGTGCACTCCACAAGCTGTCAAAGGCCGGCTTAAAGAAATCTTTCTGCAGGGCTGAAGCCCTTTTTTTTTCTTGTCTCTTTGCGATACAATGGGAACAAGGGCAAACGATCGGGCTCCTTGGTAGTGAATCCCTAGATTAAACACGGAGTAAAAAAAAAAAAAAGCGGGTCAGGGTTTAACTGACGACATACGCCACCACATGTCGAGACACGAGAAGAGAAATTCAGCGCCCTTACCGACAGCAATGGGGTCATCAGCAAGGGCCGGCGTAGACGCCATCACACTTTCGAGAACTTCAGGTTTGGTCAGGCTCTGCAGCTGCAAATCAAATCGCACTCAGAAAACAGAAGGACCGAAGGGCTGCCGCAATATCCCTAAGGTGGCCCCCACCCTCGAATCACGTATTCAGAAAGAATGAAAGCGTCAGCCTACATCGGTGATTGCACATCAATGAAGGACATACTTAATAACAACCTAAAAAAGAAGAGAAAAGTCAGCTGTAGCGATACGCAGAGGACGCGCTGAAGTGACTCGAACGGTTGACAGAGGACGATTCCAGAAGAGAGTATGGGGGGGGGGGGGGGGGGGGGGGGGGGCGTGCAATACCGAAAGGAAGCCCGACACTGTTGCGACAGCGCTATCGACAGCTGCACCGATGCTACGTTGCAACCTTACGCATCGTCCATTTTCTGCGCTATCGTATGTGCATGCAGCTGTGTTCCCAATTTACTCTATTTCATTCCAGAGTAGTGGTTTCGTACGATAACCCACCTGCGTCTGACCCACCAGAGTAACTCAAGATTCTGCCCACAGCGAACGCGGGAACACTCCATCATGCATTTTGTTTGTCTTTAATGGAGTTCGGTGCGACTGTGCTGGAGTATGCTTCTACGAAAAGTCTGTGCATTTGGATATTACTCCGGGACGTCATTCACCAGTGCCGATAATCAATGAAATCGGTACAAGAGGCATTTTTTGTTCCTCGTTTGATAAGAATGCTCTTTACTTGCTGGATCTACAGCTAGGCCTATTGAAAAAAAGACGATCACCGCTTTTTTCGCGATTTTCTTCGGTGTATGTAGTGGTTTCGTGCTTTCAAGTTCCATGTCTAGTGGGGGTTAGCACAAACTACACACCCACACAATTTGTGTAGCGCAGTGCTCAGCTGAGCTGAGAATGTCTAAAGGTCAGGAAAATAAAAGTTTTTATACGCTCTCGGCCTCTCGCTAGCATTGGAGGCATGGCCGGAAACAAGGAAATGAAAAAACGCTGTTCTTGACGGGTAGTTCTTGTTATTATTCTAAACCAGGGGTCGGCAACCCGCAGCCTGCGAGGCAGTTTTATACAGCCCCCGACACGACACTAGAAAAGTACCCCCCCCCTCCCCCTTGCTGCTTCCTCCCATAGACTCAAGGACCACATGGCAGCTATGACCTGAATGGGGTAAGACAGGAACAAGGAGCACTTTCAATTGGCAACTTGACATTGTCTGGCATCCCCATACTTGGGCAGAGTATGTCTCACTTTCTTTTTGCTTTTTCACTGTCTGCCAGCCCCCCCCCCCCCCCCTGCGACTTGCCATTTGGCTTCCTCCATGTCGGCTTCGTGGCAGCTCGGCCCGCCGCTGCAGAAAGGTTGCCGACCGCTGTTCTAAACAGTTCAGGAGGCAACGGTTCGTGCGAGAGACATTCCGAGGTTTTTCTCACTGCATATGTAATGCTCTTGCCGTCCATCAGCACAAGTCTCAAGAAACTTCCACAGCACTTGTTTAGAAAGCACTTGTGTGCTTTGTAAACTAGGAGAGGTCCTAAAGCCCCTGTACCACTTTTATCTGCGCTAATATCCAGGTAGCGAGAAAACCTCTTGTAATGTTCCTTGCGTATCAAAAGTGCTATGACAGGTCTTGTTTAATAGCTATCACCATTGGGATGCATAAAAACAAAAAGCATGTGAGACACTTACCACACTCCGGAAGGCTGGGTTGACCACCGCAGTCCCAAACGCAATCATCGGAATTTCTTGCATGTTGAGCGTGCAGGTCGGCTTTTCTGAAGGGAGAACATGTGGAGTGGAAAAGGCACGGGATACTTTAATACTCGAAGGAACCATTTAGTAGACTCCAAAGTTTACTGGGAAATCAAAAGACGCACAAACGGAAGCCAACTTTTTTTCCTTCGACAACATGTTTCGGGGGACAGTGTGCCGAGTGGAAAGCGAGCCCTTAGCCCAGGTCATCTTTTTGACCCACAGTCCCTTAACGCCACTTAATCAATAGTGAAAGAAGTTACTGCAACATGAAAGCAGCAACTGCGATAGTATGCACAGCACACTGTTTCAAGTGCTGTAAACTACTGCACAAGCAATATGAATGGGAATAACTTGAGAAAAGCTCGTATTTGCGAGCAGACCGATTTATATAGAAACACCGTATAACACCATACCAGTTAAGGCAGGAGGAAGACCTGTGGAAAGGGAGGCTCCCCCTCTTTCCCAACAACTGAAGGTTACTCATGTGTCCATTGTAAATAGCTTTGTCCTCCTTTAGACGACAAACACATAGAGCAGGAGAGTAATGGAAGGATGTTCAGACGTGCTGAGATTGAGGGGCCAGCTTTCCTAAGTGGTTGGATGCAGCACCTGGTTCGTGGTGTGGGTAGACGAAAACTGTCATGCCATTCTTGATCCCACATGCTTCCAGCGTGTCGTCTTTCTTCAAACTCTTTCCTAAGAACACCAGCTCTGCAATTCAGCAAAAATAATGTGTTTAGAATTTAGCACAGTCACTGACAGTTCACGAACAACAAAGGCAACAACGAAACTGCTACTAGCAAAAATCGACCACTACAATTGGCTGGACTTGGCACGCAATGAATTAGCGCAGGTGATAATTGTTGACGTTCAGCTTTATATCGCAAGCCTCAATCATCGAAACACTGTTGGGAAGTACTTCAAGTACATTGTAAATGAAGTACAATTTCAAGCGGGTTTAGAAACGTGTACTTTACTTGAAGTATACATTCTCCGAGTATGTTATTGTACTTTGCACAGAGTAGTTTTTCTGGTACTGCGCGAGGAAAGTACACTTCCCAACGTCAACATACATTCCCGAAATAAATAAAAAAGGTGTACTGTCATGTGAAACGCATTATCGCCTTTTGAGACATCATTTCTCTGAGAGAAGTAATGGTGGTTCAAAGGCAGAAGCAAATAGGTTAAATCTATAATTATTAGATTTATAATTAAAATTATAATTAAATTTATAATTATTACATTTACAATTAAAATTATAATTAAATTTATAATTAATATGGTTGTCAGCGAGAGTAAAACTAACTACTATATGGCAACTCGACTATCTAATATTCGCTGCCGTTTGCGAAAATAATTGATGCACAATTACGAACAAAGTATTAATTAACTGACCACCCCCCCCCCCCGCCCCCCACACACACACACAATTACCCCAGAGGCGATGGATACCAGCTAAAAACAAAAATCACTTTATAGAGGTATGAAAGAGCATCATAAAATATTGTGTTAAAAAGTACTTTACTTTGAAATTGTGAGCTGCATTTATAGTATTTTACTTCAAGTACATTGCACCCGGTGTGCTTACTACTTTCCTTCTCTATTTACCGTGTACTTTACTTTTGTCTTAAGTACTTTTTATATGTACTATATCCAAAACTGGAATTGAAGGGTTAAGTGCGAGAATTCTAGACACACGCCAGAGCAACAGAGTTAGGAACATACCAAACGACGACATCGCGTAAACGGATTCGTGCAAGTGTTCGCCGTCTTTCGGAAACGGCGTGTCATGGCCAAATCTATGAAGATGACCGAAATACTCTGCGTAGGCGGTCGACCAACAAAGCAAGGCCGCCAGCAAGTCAGACCAACTTGAAAAACTAACGGATGCAGAGCTGGGAACTTGGAAACTCACCAACGTCTTCGGTCTTTGTTTTGAACAGCTCGGCGACTTTGCTCTGCAGCGATGAGACAGTGTCGTCGAGTTTGACTGGCGACAGCTTATGCCTCTCGAACTTGCATGAATTCTCGGGCACCAGCGATACGTAGATGGAACATTCGTCGGCCATTTCGCTGGAATTGGCGGTGGATCGACAGGGAGTTTGGGATGGCACGACTAACTTCAAATCGAGAAACACTTCATTACGCGACGTAAAGCCGTGACACGGACGATGCGGCGAGAGAAGAAAGAAAACACACGAGATCGTGCACCGCTTGAAGCCTCAACAACAACAATCTGCGGAGCATGGGAGCACTCTCTCGCCCAGGGTCGCCAAGCGACTACCCATGTTAACAGCCAAACCTGCCACAGAAGGAGGGTATGGCTCTCAAAAGATTAGTTCCATTGAACGCCGCAACAAAACTGAAGCGCTGCACTACGAAACAGCACGACAGCGCCACAGCGCTTGGTGAGGGAAGTTCCCCTGACAGGAAAAAACTACAGTGGTGTAGAAAAACTGCGCAAACAGCGCACACTGATATCTCCAAGGCCGGTTTTTGTTACCAGTAGGTACGATTTCGTACGAGAGGCCCACGGTTTTTCGTACGAATTCGTGAGAACGTTACTCGAAGCTGGCCTCCGCACGCAGTACGAGTAGAAGGTACGAAAATCTCGAAACTCGGCAGGCTCGCGACACTCCCACTCTCTGAGTAAAATGCGAAAACCTACGAATGTAATGTTCGCGATAACATTGCACTGGTAAACCGAACAGGTAGGTGCCCAACATGCCGGAAAGGCTCGGCGGAACTCATGACCCAGATAACTGTGTTCCAATCCTCTTCGGTCGGTCGTTTCGTCTTTCATGTGCCTACTAATTAGTAATAACTAAACACATAAAAAAAAAGATTAAGGGAAAAAAGAGGGGGGGGGGGGGCGTATCTTCTTTAGAAAGAATCCGCTTCTCAAAATACAATTTACACAAGAATGCGCTGCACGGTGAGAGAAGGTAGAGGGGTCAGAACAAGGCCAGAAAGGGGTCGAAATTCCGCGCAGCCTTCGCGCATCTCCCGGGCGGGCGGGCGGCGGGGGTTGGGATGTACAGTACTTGGGGCTCGGCGCGCAAGCCCGGTCGCGTGCCTCGCAGACTTGAATATGTGCGCGCAAGTATGGACGGTTCTCCGTTCTCCGACTCCGCAAGTCCCTCTATCCTGGGAAAGGTGGTGCCACTCATTGTTGAGGAAATGCTCGAGACACGTGACGCGCGCCACTTCTGGGAAGAACATGGCGTTTGAAATCTAATTGGGGTGTGTGTACGTTTATACAGCCTAGAACTTAGTCTGCCTCAACGGGCGATTTGTCTCCCAGCTAAAAATTCGCATTAAATACAATTGGAATTCAGGGATGCCGCGAACTTTTTTCGCACCGAAGGTTCGATGATCGAATCAAGCGGTTCGACGGAAGGTTCGAAGATTTCGAACTTACTAAACTAAGAAGTTCGACGCTTTTCGAAATTTCGAACTTATTACGCTGCGAAAATTCGATGCTTGTCGAACTTGATAGACTAAAAAATTCGATGATTTTCAAACTTTAGAACTTCTTGCACTAAAAAGTCGAAGCTTTTCGAACTTTCAAATTTCCTGCGCTAAGAAATTCGATAAGTTTCGAACTTTCGAACTTATTAATCTAAGAATTCGAAATTGCCGAACTTTCGATTCCTGAAAAATCTAAAGTTCGACGAACTTCGAACTTTTAGGGTAAAAGTTCGAAGTTCGTCGAACTTCGAAAGACCGGCAGGCGGTTTCATTTGGATTCAAGCAGTAAGGTACATTCGTAATTTTTTTTTTTTTTTCAATTTTACATGCGGTGCCGCATTCCTTGCGAAAAACAATGCCGTTTATTTCAATCATCTGGCATGCTTGGTTTTAAAGAAATAGATTCCCGAAGGAGCGAGGAAGGACGACGGGTTTTTGACAATTGTCGTTTGCGCCATATTTGAAGCGCGCTATAGCCGAAGCTATTTATGGTAGAGATGTTAAACTTTTTAAGAATGATCTATGCATAGCCTAGGTAAGTGTCGTCTTAAGATATGATTATTGTTATTCAAGACGAGTTTTGAAGAAATATCCAAACATGTATCTACGGGCAATTATGTCCTAAACTTGGTAATTTTTTTTCGTTTACATTGTTTGAGGTATCGCATTTAAATTAACACCACAGACAGTACATATCATTACCATCTGCAGAATACAAAATAATGTATTTATTGTTTTTTTTACGTTGAGGAATAAATTAACTCATGGGAGAAGATTTCTAAAATTGTTCAAGTTCACCACGTCATTAAAAAAAAAAACAATTTTAATTTTTTTTTCTCATTTCACGTTCCTGTGACGTGTTTCTTTTGGCCTGTACACATTTTGGTAGGAGAAACTTGTTTCATAGTTTTGGGCCTCTGAATATGTAAGAATACAACACTTCCGGCCGGTTCTTGATAGTTTTTTTTTTTTTTCTCTCCAGCTTTTCATTTTTGCATTTATTGTTATGTTTATTTATTTATTATTTTTTACCAATGGCACAGTTATTTAGGTCTAAAACACATAGCTTTGAACTTCCGAGCCACCGAGCATGTGACGAGTGGTGCCTTCTGACAACGAGTTTCTAACAATGACCATCTACGCGATCTTTTATGCAGTGAAGAGCGACAGTAGCTATACATATGCCTAAATAATTTCGGATTAAAATAAGCTCGACCATGCCCTCTTTCCCCGCATTGTCTACTTCAACAGTCCGAAATATCTGGGAGGGGGGGGGGGGGGGGGGGAGAGAAACTGGAGCCCCCCGTTTTTCCTCTTCCGACGCTACTGGTATGGTAGAACGCTCCTCGACCTCAAGTTGTATCAGCTTCTGTGCTTTTTGCTCGGCGTTTCTTCCGTCTCGGAAAATAAACCTCCAAAGCAATTACAAACAAAAAAATTGTCAAGGTGCAGGCGAGCTGATATATGTTGATCATGATGCAAAATCCCGAGACTGGGAATGAAATTCGCAAGAAATAGTGTAAGAAGAAAGAAAAAAGGGGACAGGATAACGTCTCGAACTCAGCTGAGTTGAGTTTGAGACGTTGTCCTGAGCTGACTTTTCAGCTGAGTTGAGTTTGAGACGTTGTCCTGAGCTGAGTTTGAGACGTTGTCCTGCCCCTTTTTTCTGTCTTCTTACACTTTTTCTTTCAAATTTCATTCCCAGAGCTGCGTTTGAGGCGTTATCCTGTCCCCTTTTTTCTGTCTTCTTACACTTTTTCTTTCAAATTTCATTCCCAGAGCTGCGTTTGAGGCGTTATCCTGTCCCCTTTTTTCTGTCTTCTTACACTTTTTCTTTCAAATTTTATTCCCAGAGCTGCGTTTGAGGCGTTATCCTGTCCCCTTTTTTCTGTCTTCTTACACTTTTTCTTTCAAATTTCATTCCCAGAGCTGCGTTTGAGGCGTTATCCTGTCCCCTTTTTCTGTCTTCTTACACTTTTTCTTTCAAATTTCATTCCCAGAGCTGCGTTTGAGGCGTTATCCTGTCCCCTTTTTTCTGTCTTCTTACACTTTTTCTTTCAAATTTCATTCCCAGAGCTGCGTTTGAGACGTTATCCTGTCCCCTTTTTTTCTGTCTTCTTACACTTTTTCTTTCAAATTTCATTCCCAGAGCTGCGTTTGAGGCGTTATCCTGTCCCCTTTTTTCTGTCTTCTTACACTTTTTCTTTCAAATTTATTCCCAGAGCTGCGTTTGAGGCGTTATCCTTTCCCCTTTTTTCTGTCTTCTTACACTTTTTCTTTCAAATTTCATTCCCAGAGCTGAGTTTGAGGCGTTATCCTTTCCCCTTTTTTCTGTCTTCTTACACTTTTTCTTTCAAATTTCATTCCCAGAGCTGAGTTTGAGGCGTTATCCTTTCCCCTTTTTTCTGTCTTCTTACACTTTTTCTTTCAAATTTCATTCCCAGAGCTGAGTTTGAGGCGTTATCCTTTCCCCTTTTTTCTGTCTTCTTACACTTTTTCTTTCAAATTTCATTCCCAGAGCTGCGTTTGAGGCGTTATCCTGTCCCCTTTTTTCTGTCTTCTTACACTTTTTCTTTCAAATTTCATTCCCAGAGCTGCGTTTGAGGCGTTATCCTGTCCCCTTTTTTCTGTCTTCTTACACTTTTTCTTTCAAATTTCATTCCCAGAGCTGAGTTTGAGGCGTTATCCTGTCCCCTTTTTTCTGTCTTCTTACACTTTTTCTTTCAAATTTCATTCCCAGAGCTGAGTTTGAGGCGTTATCCTGTCCCCTTTTTTCTGTCTTCTTACACTTTTTCTTTCAAATTTCATTCCCAGAGCTGCGTTGAGGCGTTATCCTGTCCCCTTTTTTCTGTCTTCTTACACTTTTTCTTTCAAATTTCATTCCCAGAGCTGAGTTTGAGGCGTTATCCTGTCCCCTTTTTTCTGTCTTCTTACACTTTTTCTTTCAAATTTCATTCCCAGAGCTGCGTTTGAGGCGTTATCCTGTCCCCTTTTTTCTGTCTTCTTACACTTTTTCTTTCAAATTTCATTCCCAGAGCTGAGTTTGAGGCGTTATCCTGTCCCCTTTTTTCTGTCTTCTTACACTTTTTCTTTCAAATTTCATTCCCAGAGCTGAGTTTGAGGCGTTATCCTGTCCCCTTTTTTCTGTCTTCTTACACTTTTTCTTTCAAATTTCATTCCCAGAGCTGCGTTTGAGGCGTTATCCTGTCCCCTTTTTTCTGTCTTCTTACACTTTTTCTTTCAAATTTCATTCCCAGAGCTGCGTTTGAGGCGTTATCCTGTCCCCTTTTTTCTGTCTTCTTACACTTTTTCTTTCAAATTTCATTCCCAGAGCTGAGTTTGAGGCGTTATCCTGTCCCCTTTTTTCTGTCTTCTTACACTTTTTCTTTCAAATTTCATTCCCAAAGCTGAGTTTGAGGCGTTATCCTGTCCCCTTTTTTTCTGTCTTCTTACACTTTTTCTTTCAAATTTCATTCCCAGAGCTGAGTTTGAGACGTTTATCCTGTCCCCTTTTTTTCTGTCTTCTTACACTTTTTCTTTCAAATTTTATTCCCAGAGCTGAGTTTGAGGTGTTATCCTGTCCCCTTTTTTTCTGTCTTCTTACACTTTTTCTTTCAAATTTTATTCCCAGAGCTGAGTTTGAGGTGTTATCCTGTCCCCTTTTTTTCTGTCTTCTTACACTTTTTCTTTCAAATTTTATTCCCAGAGCTGAGTTTGAGGTGTTATCCTGTCCCCTTTTTTTCTGTCTTCTTACACTTTTTCTTTCAAATTTCATTCCCAGAGCTGAGTTTGAGGCGTTATCCTGTCCCCTTTTTTCTGTCTTCTTACACTTTTTCTTCACATTTCATTCCCAGAGCTGCGTTGAGGCGTTATCCCTGTCCCCTTTTTCTGTCTTCTCACTTTTTCAAGATTTCAAATTTCATTCCCAGAGCGTCGTTTGAGGCGTTTATCCATCCTGGTCCCCTTTTTTCTGTCGTCTTACCTTTTTCTGTCAAAGTTCATTCCCAGAGCTGCTTTTGAGGCGTTATCCTGTCCCCTTTTTTCTGTCTTCTTCACTTTTTCTTCAAATTTCATTCCCAGAGCTGCGTTTGAAGGCGTGATCCTGTCCCCTTTTTTCTGTCTTCTTACACTTTTTTTTTCTTTCAAATTTTATTCAGTCCAGGTTTTGCATCATGTACAAACCGAACTTACTATATGCCAGCGCCACTTGGGCGGCTGTTGCATCGTTTACTACAGCGTGGCAAGGGGTAGGGAGTCAGTTTGCCATATCGCTTCAGGTTTACTAAACTTACTATATGCCAGCGCCACTTGGGGCGGCGTTCGATTCGATTACTACCAGCGTGCAAGGGGGTAGGGAGGCAGTTTGCCAGATCGCTTCAAGGTTTTTCTGAGCCTCAACCACCTGCCTGCCCCTGCCCGTTTCAAACTGGATGAGTATCGTTAAAGGAGCGGTGCAACGATCTTCAATTGGAATGTTTTTCACTTTACACGAGCTTACTGGCTCTAGTGGGACTCAAGGATCGTCGCACGCAACGCCACTGGCCAAGAAACTCCTTCGTTGCGGTGTAATTTTAGAGACAAAAGCGATCATTTTCATTCAATCTCTCCTTTGCAAAATTTGATGACGTAGCGTGGGGATCGCAGTACACCCATATGACGATATTTGAATGCGGTTCATAGATTGGACCCGAGCATTGCGTGGGCACTCGATTTGGGCTCGTGATAATTGATAGCTCGAGAAGCATTTGGGTAGTGGCTCGTGTCCAATTGTTGCAACGACAACAATAGCCGAGCCATAACAATGTCTGGAACTCAGCGCGTGTCCTGTGCTTTGCCAACCCCAGCGCGTGGCTATGATCAACATTGGCGGCATATAATCACCTCCAGATCACGTGGCCGATTGCTCTGGCTGCGAGTTGAGGGGGTAAACGCTGCTCGTTTTTCTTTAATTTTTTTCTGGGACTTCTATTGCGTGGGGTGAAAAACGAACGCGAGTTTCATAGGTCATTAACGTCAGGGATCCGTTCTAAGCGGTATTTGCGCAAAGTACAATTATTGTTGCATAGCCCCTTTAAACAGTGCGTTTGTGTGATCACTACTTCGTGATGCACGTTAATGACCACCCCGGGCTGGCGGTCACAATTACTGATCTATGGTCAAGCGTCACTCTGCACTGGCAAATATTCCAACACATCCGGGAAACTCGTCGTCTCATTTAATTGCCTGACCAACTTCGCGCAGTCTAAATATCACACCCGAACGTTTCTAAACCTGATTTCGTGAAAACCAGTGAGGCGTGAAAACGTTATTTGAAACTGAAACTGTGGCGGAACATTAAAACCGGACCTCGAACTTTGCGCACTTGGACTTCAAAGAAATTGGGAACCTTCGAATTTTTTTTTTTTTTTTTCAAAATTAGCCCTGAAAGAGAATCGAAACTTTCGAACTTTTCGAACTTTATGTAGAAAGAAATTCGAAATCTTCGAATTCATCGAACTTTATGTTTATAATAATTCGAAACGTTCAAATTTTTCGAATTTCAGATCCAAAGAAAATCGAAACATTCGATTCTCTCGAATTTTCAAGTTAGGAAAGTTCGAAATCTTCGAATTTCTCGAACCTCAAGTAAAACAATATTCGAAATAATCGAACCCGAACTTTTAGAAACCGTGAAAGCTTCGAACTTTTCGAATTCGAAACTCCACGATTTTTGAAAGTTGCGAATTTTTCGAATTCGAACCTTCGTACGGTCGAAAATATCGAAACCTTTCGATTTCGAACATCAGTTCGGTTCAAAAATATCGAAACCTTTCGAATTCGAACCTAGGGTGGTTCGCGGCATCCCTAGTTCCAACTGGAAGCACACTGGCCAATGGGGTCTCACCAATTGGAATTATTTTTCCAGTTGGAAGCTGAATCAGTTCCAAATGGTTCCCATTGGTTCTCGTTGGTTCCCATTGGCAGTGACCAAATAATTGTCCAAAAGCCAAATTGGTACCAATGGGAAAATTCAGACTAAAATTCAGACTCAGAAAATTCAGGCACACTAACCTCGCGCAATTCGTCAAAATTGCTTCCCGACGAGTAGGCGGCGACAACCGCTAGAAGGACGCGAACAATCAGAGAGCCTGTATTACAGATAATTTTCAATTGCTCGCGTTTGCAATACAAGCTACAGGTGACGAACGCGTTGGTCGTCCGCGAGCGTCTCCGCCTTTCCACCTGCGCTCCTCCTATAGTCGATCGGTTACTAGTCAAGAAGGTAAGAGAAGCTCCTCCCACAAGCGTGATGCGCCCGTTTCAAATCACTCCGCAATCGAAAGAATAGTTCACTGGAAACGCCCCTTGTTCTCCTTCAATCAGTGATGCCTGCTTGTCTCCGACCCCCACTTTTTAAAGGAGCTGTGCAACAATTTCAGGGCTTTGCTTAAATAATTGTGACACTTCTGAAGTGAACTACAGAAAACAGATTTTGCCTGGATACCCTAGTTTTTATTTAAAAAAATGAAAACGATCCAGGTTTTTGCCACCTCTGAACTTGTACATCGTCTTCCGGGCCACGTGCACAGTGACGTCGATGGGGTAGGCGCGGGGTTCCGGTAAAGTTCTCTCTCTAGAGCCATCAGTGAGCAGCGAGAACTCATCCGCTCGCGACCGCGTGACCACGTGCTGGGGGGCGCAGCGCGAACAATATGATGACAGGATAGGGGGCAGGTATGGCCGGTCTCATCCGGGTCCGGCCATACCTGCCCCCTTCCCCCTTTGGCTTTGGCGGCTGTTCGCGGCAGCAGATAGAGCTGACGATTTTGTGGACCTAGGATAGATGGCGCCACTAAAACTCCGTATAGTAAAAGTTTTGTCGATGATACCAGGTTTTTGACGCATTTATATTTACGTTGGAACGACAAGATTTATAGAAAAGTTACCTTTTATCAGGCAGGTATTCGCACAACTTGCTATCTTTCTACAAGACCCCCCATTGACGTCATGCCACGTGTTTCTCACGGCCGCCGCTCGCGGCTGCAGGTCGGGGAATATTCTAATTTTTGCCTCGCTATTACGCGGCGGAATCGCGAAATTTCGATGAAAGGAAATGTGTTTTCTGTCCTTTGTGACAAGGTGAACAATGTCAAAAGTAGAAGATGCAAATTCTTTCAATGTTAAAATCATTGCACAGCTCCTTTAAGAAAGCAACCTTTGTATTCATCGGAGAGGGAACCGAGCCCCTGAAAGTAGCCCTTGTATCCATCGGAGGGTAAACCTAACCCCCGAAAGTCGTATTTGTTTCCATCGGAGGGGGAAAACTCTAATCTTCCTCTCGTGGATTCCACAACGCTCATTCAAAGTCGAAAGATAAGTCAAATATTTACAGGACGGCAAGAGGCTCCTCCCGTGTTGGCTGCGACGTCACCGAAACGATGGGACGATATTGGATGCGGAGGTGGCGGAGGGATATATGAATCCCTTTGAGGGGCATTTGCCGCTACCTTCTTGAGATTTAACTTCCACGCGATAACGCAGCGCATGTGCACTTGCGACCAATCTCCAATTGGGGGGGGGGGGGGGGGGGGGGGGGGGTCCGCCATTAAACTGCAAACGCTCCCCATGGTTTGAGTTGGACCCTCTCTACAATCTAGGTTCCTTATTGTAAAATTACGTATGTTACGAGACGGGATATTTTCGGTTTTCTGAAAACAGGACGTGACGCTTTATAACGCAATAAGAAGGGGCGCAACGTCTGGACCCCTAAAGTCTGAACACCTAAAGAGGGACTGTACCCTGTCAAAACGGGACGTCTGGTCACCATAGCAGTAGAGGAAATAAATAGTCGTACGCTAGAGGTCAGGACGTTCAATCTATGCGGAGAGCAAGTCGTCTGCTTCTTGCGCAGGAGTTGCGGTGACGTGAGAACGACGCCGAGTTTGGATTGGCTTTGATTGGAAAGGCAGTGGGTAGGCGTCAATACTAGATGCTTCAAAGTGTACCCACTATTTTTTTTTTTTTTTCAATCAGCCAATAAGAGCTCGGCGTTTTGACATGATCGCAACCCTTGTGCAAGAAGCAGACGAACTTGCGCTCCGCATTGACATCGTGCTGACGGGACTTGAAGCGAGATGTAACCAGGACATATACTTTCTGGGATTATAACAGAACGTCGCATATCGATGTTATAGCAACGCCGCACGATAGTATAGTGAAGTTACCTACAGGTCTTGTACTTGACGTTGTCAATACGTCTTGTCTTGACGTCGTGGTGACGTTTCCAACGTCAAGGTTAAAGCGTGACGTCGCCAGGATGGCATTTATGGGACTACGACGGAACGTTATATGTCGACGTTGTTCTGACGTCGAACAAACGTCATTGAAATTTTGTGGGGCGTCACGGACGTCCCGGACTTTTTGTCGGCGTCGCCACGACGTTTCCTGCTACCTGGGGCGTGGTGCATGCGTTAAAGGCCCAAGACTTGCGGCTTGTACTGCACTGGCTAAATTTGTCATCTACAGCTGGGAGGCAAGCCTCCCGTTGAGGCAGACCAAGCTCTAGGCCAGGGGTGGCCAGGCTGACCCGGCCCAAGAGCCACGAACAAAACCACGAAACTTCCCAGAGCCGCGGGTGGGCGGGGGCAAACTTTTGTCCAGAGCAATAAACGAAACTCGAACTACTTTCAATCTATCCGCGTCAAAAGCTGTCCAAGTGTACGCAAGGACAGCAATAGCACAAGACTACCAAACCGCAGCCTGTCTTTATATTTAAAACGCCTTGCATTTCTCTTTTTGTGGAAGTGCTCGTACGACCGGGAGGGAGGCGGGGGAGTGTGTGTGTGTGTGCGGGGGGGGGGGGGCGGTAGGGAAGGGAGCCGCAGCTTGGCCACCCCTGTTCTAGGCTGTATAAATATACAAATATACACACACCCCATCGTTTTAGAGCGCAGCTCTTAGGCGCCCGTTTCCGGCTTGAGCGGCGTCGGCGTCGGCGTAACCGCGAGCCCCCCCCCCCCCCCCCCCCCCGAGGACCTCGGGAGGATCTCGGGTTCCTTCGGGAGTACCTCCGGGAGACCTCGGGTTCTTTCGGGAGGACCTCGGGAGGATCTCGGGTTTCTTCGGGAAGACCTCGGGTACCTTTGGTGACCTCGGGAGGGGGAGGGGTCATGTGACCCCCTCAAGGTCACGTGACCCCTCCTCCCCCGAGGTCACGTGACCCCCCCCCCCCCCTTCAGTACCCTTCCCTCCTCCTCCTCAAGAGCTGTGCTCTAATTCGGCGTTACAGGGAGTTGTAAACGACTTGTTTTAGAGCGCAGCTCTTAGGCGCCCGTTTCCGGCTTGAGCGGCGTCGGCGTCGCCGTCGCCGTCGGCGTCGGCGTCGGCGTAACCGCGCGGTGCATGATGGGTAAATTTCCCCGCTAAATGTAGCGGAAAATTTTCCCCGCTAAATTTAGCGGAAAATTTTCCCCGCTAAATTTAGCGGAAAATTTTCCCCGCTAAATCTAGCGGAATATTTTCCCCGCTAAATCTAGCGGAAAATTTTCCCCGCTATATCTAGCGGAAAATTTTCACCCCCCCCCCTCGAGGTCACGTGACCCCCCCCCCCCGTGCCTTCCCCTCCTCCTCAAGAGCTGCGCTCTAACCCGGCGTTACAGGGAGTTGTAAACGGCTTGAATTTTTTCCCTCTTCACGAAACCTTCTAGGCCACGAGCGATCGATTGCGGCAAGGCTGTTATAGCAATCGAGTTCTTACAAAATCACCTTCCTCCTTATGTTTGAAAAAAATACATGGTCAGAAAAATCATAGGGCTCGTCTCAATCTCAAAATAAAAAATTTACGGTGCTTATGTGTGAGTCATATTTTTCTTGTGGCAGTTGCAACACTGACAGCGTGTGCCGGATGCTGGCGCCCGGTCTGTCATCAGATTTTGTGTCCGATTTTTGACGCTCAGTGCGGGTTCATTCACAAATAATTGTACCCTACCCTTCTCAAGATGTTCACTAAGGCTGTATTCTGCCTTCAGGATTTGGTTTTTTGTCTTGTTTTTTGGAAGCGCTCGTGGCACGAGTCTTGCGCGTTTCCACAACAATGGTTGGCGGTACTTGTAGCTTCTAGCCTGAATTTTATCAAGGTACTTTAGGCTAATTTAGAGCTCCTGTATAGGCTCCCACGGGAGCCAGAGTTGCGCGTTCATCCACGTAGCGCCGTCTTTCCTGCATGGCATGTTGATCCAGCTCCTCACGTGACTGAATCATCGAATAGGAGCGCCGCGCGTTCGAGGCGCGCGGCGCGCTCAAAAGCAGGGGAACGTTCGCCGGGCCGCGCGCAACGTCTACTTTCCTGCACGGCACTTGATCCGGCTCATCACGTGAACGCGCAACTCAGGCTCCCGCAGGCTAATTGCGTGGCGAACGCCGCCGAGCGGAATCAACACGAAAAGGTGCGAGGCTTTCTAGGAAGCTTGTCAACTTTGATTTATACAAGGAGCAAAATTATGCAGGTGATTAGGTTTTGATCTATACTCGTTTTCACCTCATGAATCGTAGTAAATTAGTACGGCCTTTCGCGGAGCACTACTAATCTCCCATTTTACGTGGATAATTAAAGGAGCCTTTTAATTACATTTGAGCTTCCGACCTCGTTAGTGGTTCGGGCTGTTTGGGGAACAAGTAGTAGCCATATGAAATATTAGCGCATCATCTTATAATTCGATCGGGCAAAAGCAGCTCAACGTCCTGTGGCGACACAGTGTGGTTAAAACGCGCGACAGAGTGAACTCACCGGTAAGCATTTTGTGACTGGCAGTCGGCGAAAGCCGTCAGAATTTCCCCAGTATCGTGTCCGCCATGCAAGCAAATGATGACACGAAACTCTGGGCAGCTGCCGCCGTCGCTCATAGATGGTGGCAACCTTTCCAGACTTTCCACCCTGGCTTGCCGACTTGCGGCCGCCCATTACTTCATTCCCACCATAGTACTTTTTTTTTTATTGATGCAATAAAAGGAAATCAGAGATGTTAGCCGGGAGTACAATCTCCTGACTGGCTACTCTGGTGGGAAAGGGGTACGGGATATCACAGAGTTAAGGACGAGGAAAAGAAAGAAACATAAAGAACAAAAGAGGCACAATCACACATCACACACACACAACCATTTGGACAAGAAAGTTCAGTACATAGCATTAGAGTCTCTTATCCAGGCCTGTTGCTGAAAGAAAACGGAGGAGGGCCTTTGTAGTATTTAAAGCACAGTCTTCGTTGTTCCATGGCCCCAGGAGGTGCTGTATTGTAAGGGGTGATCCCAGAGACTTCCTAATGTCTTGTAAAGATTGTTTTCGCTGACCATCATAACTTGTACATTGAAGTAAAATGTGTTGGATATCTTCGATAGTTCCACATACGGAGCAGTTTGGGGACTCTAATTTGCCAATAAGGTGAAGATAATAGTTAGTGTAAGCGACCTTTAGCCGAATCCTATGGAGAACCGCTTCCCGTCGTCTCTTCAGGCCTCGAGGTACTCGAAACCGTAGGTGCGGGTCAATATTTTTTAGAGAGGAGCTTTGGTTGATGTCCTCTTTCCAGAGGCTCGTTGCGGTCGATTTCCCCAAAATCGCCACTCTTGAACAGATGTCGGATTTTGTAAATGGAGCTAGGATTTTTTGGGGAGATTCGTGAGCTTTTGCAGCCATAGAGTCAGCCATTTCGTTACCCGTGACGCCACAGTGACTGGGCACCCACTGGAATGACACGGAGTGGCCAAGCGAAACGATTTCTGAGTGAACTTTGAATATGTCTAAAATTACTTGTGTGTTTGGTATTTTTACGTAGACACTGAAGCGACTGGAGGGCAGACTGTGAATCGCTGATGAACGTCCAAGCGCGAGGTGATGCTTCTTTAATCTGTTGGAGCCCTTCTCGAATGGCCACCAGTTCAGCAGCCGTAGATGAGGTTTTGTGGGACAGCTTGTAACCAGCTTTGAGATGAAGCACTGGGGCAGCCAAGCCAATCGATGACCCGTTATGCGTAGTTAATGCATCGGTATATATGTGGCAAGAAGAACAGTGCCGTGTATACAATAAAGACAAGGAAAGCTGCTGAAGGACAACTGAAGAGAGCGTCGATTTTTTTGTTATTCCAGGAATAGTCTTGTAGATTTGAAGTGGAGGCAGTGACCAGGGGGCTGTATCGAGTACCACAGGATCTTGAAACACTGTTGGAAGGACCTCCTTGTTGTCAATTATAGTTTGAGAGATGCGGCTGTAAAAACAACTATCCGGAATGTCAGCTAGATGATGAGAGTGATGCCGAGTCAGATGTCGCATATGTAGTCGTAGAGTTTCTTGGGTACGCAGAGCTTTCAAAGGTAGACAATGAGATTCTGCAATCGTGTCTATGGTCGCGGTTGTTCGCGGTACCCCAAGGCATACTCTGAGCGCCTGGGCCTGGAGCGATTGGAGTGCTTTCATGTTTGTCTGACTTAAACCGTGCATAACAGGCAAGCTATAGCGAAGGATGCCAACAAATAGGCTGTTGTATAAACGAAGAAGAGCAGAGGTAGACGTCCCCCAAGTTGTACCACTTATAAATCGCCCCAAACTTGTGAATGCGGACAACTTAGTCTTTAGGTGTTTCAGTTGGGAGTTCCAAGTTAAACCTTTGTCAATGGAAACTCCAAGAAATATGCAATTAGGCGCATATGGAATTGGAGTTCCATTAATGGAAAGTGGATATCGAGTCATCTTCATCTGTGTAAAGGCTACGGCAGTTGATTTAGCTGGCGCAATCTCAAGCCCCCGTATGTTAAGGAACTGAGAAATTTTGGACAGCGCATCTTGTAGGCGTGCATGTATGAGCTTAGGTGAGCCTGCAGACGTCCAGAGGCAAATGTCGTCTGCATAGACTGTAAGGTGTACAGCTCTTGTGAGCATTTCGGTGATCCCAATGAGAGCAATGTTAAAGAGGACCGGGCTTAGAACACCCCCCTGAGGCACACCTTTGGTCACTCTGTGACGAGAAGTTTCCCCTTCCTTTGTGCGCATGTAGATCGTTCGATTGTTAAGGTAGTCAGATATCCATGCATAAAGACGACCGCCAATTCCGATAGATTTGAGGCCCCGTAAGACTGCCGAATGTTTGATATTATCAAAAGCTCCGCAGAGATCAAGAAATACAGCTACTGTAATTTTCCCGCGCAGCTTTTGGTCGTCAACATGGGTTACAAGGTCTACGACATTATCAATGGAGCTACGACCCTGTCTAAATCTTGTAATGGTAGCTGGATATATTGATTGCGATTCAAGAAGCCATTCAATCCGAGATAGAACTAATCGCTTCATACACTTGCTGACACAGCTTGTTAGAGCGATTGGTTGGTAAGACTTTAAATCCAGAGGGGACTTACCCGGTTTAAGGATGGGCACAACGAGGCCGTTTTCCAGTCAGGTGGTATATTGCCGCTTGTTCACGAAGCGTTGAATATGTCTAACAAACGCTGGAGAGCGTCAAGCCCCAGATGAGCGAGTGTGCCATAGGTTATGTTATCTGGACCTGGTGAAGAAGAATGGCTGAGGGAAGCTAGAACTTGATCCAATTCCGAGGCATTAAATACATCATCCATGTAACGTGAAAATGAAGTACCTGAGGCTTGATGATCTATATCTGAAGGATCATTGTCACTCACTGCTGATAGGACAAGCGATGCGCAGAATTCCTCAGCAATGTGCAATTGCGAGCGTCTTAGAAACAGTGATATCGCAAGAAAAGGCGTTCTCTGTTGTGGTGGAAATCTTAATCCGCGTGCAATATGCCATATTTTTGAGAGGGGAACACGGGGATCAAATGACGCACAGGTTCCCTTTCATTTCTTCCGGCCGAGTTTATCCAGGTGGCGGCGAATATGTTTTTGTGTGCGCCTGTCTTCCCTAATGTCAGCTTGTAGTTTAGTTCGACGTGCACGTCGCTCAGCCCTTCGACGAATGGCTCGAAGTTTTTCATACTCTGCATCTACAACAGTTCGTGAGGCCGAAAGATTGACAGTCCTAGTTGCTTCTGTTGCTGATTGATTCATAACTGAAACAAACTCTTCGTAGGTCGTTGTAGTATGTATGCGCTGTTCTACACTATCCCGGAAGCATGTCCAGTCTATATATGAGGTTCGATCATGTCTGACTCTATCAGCTTGGAAACCGCGTACTGTGATGTAGGTAGGGATGTGGTCACTGCCATGACACTCTATGTCCACAAGCCAGGAATTTCGAGTTACGAGTTCACGCGACATGAAGGCAATATCTAAACAACTGCTACAGCGACTGCCTCGAATGAATGTAGGTGAACCGTCGTTTAGAAGACAGAGGTCATGAGAATCCGCCAGCTCAATTAGTTCACGACCCCGACGTGTAGTTCTTACACTACCCCAAGCTATATTATGGGCGTTAAAGTCGCCAACAACCAAAACTGGCGATTTACATTGTTGAATAATGTCATGAAGTCGCGTAGCATCAAAATTGCAGGCTGGAGAAATATAGGCAGCGATTACAGTAAACGTTAGTTTGCCCTTGCGAACAGTAACGCCGACGTACTCATTGTCTTGATGTGATGTGATATTACGGGAAACATATGTCAAGTCTTTTCGTAAGGCAAGAAGAACTCGACTGACGTTAGAGGAACGAGCTGATTGAAATACTTCGTAACCTGAAAGCCGAAAATCTGATGCTACACGCGATTCGCTAATAGCTAAAATTGGGAACTTATGTTTGAATGTGAATTGTCGGTAGTCTGAAAGGCGGGCACTAAGCCCTCTCGCGTTCCATTGAAAAACGGTCGCTCTTTTGATTCTTTCATCAAATGAGGAGGAATCATCCAGTACCCTGATGTGAACTTCCGGTCATTGCAATAACTGCCGATTCAAATGCCATGATTCTCTGCAAGATGTCTTTGAAGGTGCATGGCGGCAGATAGGGCGTAAGACCTCGAAGGACGGAAAAAATAATGCGTATGATGTCACCTATTGTCATTGTGCCTAAGACAGAGGGCACCTGTTGCTGGCGAGGCAGGGCTCCAGTGGAGGTTTTGCTGTGTGGGCGCGTACCTGCGGTGTTAGGAGGTACGCCTGATGCGTTGAGCTCTCCTGAAGCGGATGCGGGGTCACGAGGAGGACATTGGTTGTCCATAAGGGTGGATTTCGCAGCAGGGCGAGACTTCTTGCTTTTACCCTTGGGAGGTGAGTCCTTGAGGTTTAACGCAGAAGGCACCGTGTCTTGTGTTGTTTGAAGGTCAGTGGTGGATGATTCAAGAGGAGGCCAGGGGCCTTGAGGGATCTCTGCCTCATTTGTTGACGGCGCAACTTTCGGGCCATGGACGAATCTCTTGGTTCTTGCAAGAGCCGTCAGCCGCGCTTTACAATTGACGTAGCTTGCTGGATGATCACCGCCGCAGTTGGCGCACTTGAATGGTGCTTCTCCCTTGCAGTCTTTTGTGGAATGCGGCAGGGCGCATTTCTTGCATTCTGCGGCACCTTTGCAATATTTGGCGACATGACCAAGTGCTTGGCAGTTGTAGCATCTCGTTGGAGCTTCAATAAACTCTGTTACGTCATGTTTTGTAAATCCTAGATTTACTCGGGATGGGCGGTCTGTATTTGGCTGAAAGGTCAGAACTACACGGTCTGTTGGTTGCGCAGCTTCTCCGGACTTTCCTTGACGTCGATATAAGCG
The DNA here is from genome assembly GCA_013358835.2 of Ixodes persulcatus. NCBI lineage: Eukaryota > Metazoa > Arthropoda > Arachnida > Ixodida > Ixodidae > Ixodes > Ixodes persulcatus. The sequence continues at coordinate 240,647 of JABSTQ010009453.1, forward strand.
GCGGGCTGCAATAACTCCGTCTTGTTGCAGAAATGATGTTATGTTGGCATCGGTATGCCAAAGGGGTACACCCTTGACTAGACCACCATTCTGTAGGTAAGCCTTCGGCACTGTAGCTTTGACAGGAACCCCACCGAGAAGGCGAAGTTTCAGGAGTCGGTCTACTGTGGTGGTTTCAGCAACTTCCACCATAATGCCACCTCTATTTGTGAAGCAATGTCGCAAAATGGCAGCAGCTGCGGCTTCGTTCACCTCGGTACTCAAGGTCAGTGGGTTTTGTCGCTGCAAACGGTGCTCCTCATTGACCGGTGTAATGAGTACAGGGATACCTGTCGTTCTTTGTCGGCGATGTGAGGCAAGAACGAAGCCCTCTAGGTCACCTTCAATTAAGACTTCCTCCATTGAGTCACCCGGTGGTGCTTGCAGTTTTGCAGGAGTCACCAGCAGGTCCGCAGGCTCACCGTCCCCGTCGTTGCGGCGTTTTCCAAGGGTCGAGTGTCCAGTCTGAGTGTCTTGAGTTGCATTGTACGTGTGGTCCCTCAGCAGGAGTTTGCTGGGAGCACGAAGGAAGATTGGTCGCTGATTCCAGTACGATTGAACCGGGCTGGGAGGTCATGCCATGTGCCGGGTTACTTGAAGTAACCCGTGCTGCTGTAAGCTGCAGCCGGTGGTTCGTAGTAGTTACGACTGATGACTAAAATAAGCGAAAATGCCCAGAGCAAAGAAAAGTGCATCCGATCAGTTCGGTGCACGCGCTCCGAATCCCCCGAGCTGATTATCAACTATATACTACTTCCCACCATAGTACAGCTTCGCTGGTCTTCCTTCTTCACCAGAGTGGAAAGGCTGAAAGTTTTTTTATTCAGTCTAAATAACGTGTATCACTCAGCAAACCATCATTATCCTTTCAAGAAAGCGTTTTTTATTGAGCGAGAAAAATTTAAAAGAGAAAAATATATTTAAAATGTGCCCCAAAAAACAAAAACCCACAAAAGTCGCTTGATATCAATACGTAGACGTTTTATAGTCCGAAGTACTCCAAAGGAATCGCTTCTTCCTCATACAATTCGGCGCATATGTGGAGCGAAAGCTCGCGCTGCAGAACCCAGGATCCTGGGTTCAATCCCCACCCCTGCCCATTTCGATATGGATGAGCATCGTACGGCGTGCGGTCGTGTATCAATACTGCGTGATGCACGTTAAAGACCCCAAGCTAGCGGTTGTACTGCACTGGCTGAATTTCTCATTTACAGCTGGGAGACTCGTCGCCCGTTGAGGCCGACCAAGTTCTAGGCTGTATAAACATACACACAACCCGTTTGTTTTCTTCAGACAACCAAATCTTGACAGAACTACTTCGTGCAGCGTATGAACTACGCGCAAAACTTTTTTTTCTTCTTCTTTAGGTGACAACGAGTATATTCACGTTGGTGAAAATTCGTAAAGTTGGTGCCGAAGTTCACAGAGCGTGCCGACTGGAACCTCCCGCCGATGACACCACGCTTTTGTCTACCAAGTCAGATCGGCGCGCAGCGAACAATTTCTGTTGCAACTTTGTGTTTGGCCAGTCTAGGGCCCCAGAACTCCGTAGATCGCAGTTATAACTATAGCTGGCATGTGGCGTCATGTCATCCAACTGATGACTATTCATATTTACTCTTGCGAAGAAAAAAAAAAACAACAACAAGCAAACAAACAAATTTGGTAATACGAAGTGCATGATGCAGAAGATATACGCGCTGGACAGCAAGGCCATCAATGGCCGCTAATATGTGACGTCAGTGCAAGCCGTGTATTAAATTTACCCACCTCGTGCTCTATGGAAAATTGGCCGCGCACATAATAAAACATTAAATGCGTCCTTACTGTAGCCGCCTCAGCCTTCAGCATAATAAAAGTGCCCGAAAGAAGCGTTAGGAAAAGCGTTTCGCAAATGGCGTGAATGCATGCTGCAGGAGGCTTGGTCAACTGCAAAGTTGATTTGTCCTCATCTGGATAAATGAATGGATGCTAATGGCCGCACCCTTTGTAACAGGCGGTAGCTTGCGCCACCTAGCCTGCGCACAGTGCCTCAATGTTGCTGGGCTGGCGTGGGCTGGCGGTCCAGAGTGGGGACTGATCTGCTGTCAGCTATCGGAGCCACAATCTTGCCTCCCTCTCACATGCAGCCGTTATGAGCTGTCTACGCAGTTATTGAGCATTTCCACTTGTGAAATGACGCGGGATAACTTTATGATAGTAACGTGCTTTAAAATCATTTAACGTCACGGGTTCCATGTGCTCGTGCACCTTGAACGCCGATCAAAGCTGTGGAAGGTTGTCAGCAAGTATTGGCGATGTCCTCACGTGTTTTTGAACCTACTTTCACGACTTAGTCTTTGGACCGCCAGGCGCGCTGTGAATATCTGATTTCATCGTGAAGGCCGGCGAACGAACCTGCCCACCACAACTTTCTGTTCTAACCGTGACCTTCCGTCGATTTCGCTGCAGTGTAATGATGTGTCAGAAAATGTGCGAGCTCGTGCCAGGTCGAACTTGCATCGGTCCTGTTTGTCGTCTAAATATGAAATGGAATATCCGGATGAATCGAAAGTTCTCTAACCAAGCTTATTCCCACTCCTGACCCGCCTAATCCGACACGTCAAGGATGTTCTGGGAAGGTAAAAACGTGTCAGGCTTGGCATAATAATAATTAAAAAAAAAATGAAAGTCGTTTACAACTCCCTGTAAGGCCGAATTAGAGAGCAGCTCTTGAGGAGGACGATGCAAGGGTACTGAGAAGAGGGTATACCCTTCCTCCCTCCTCCTTACCTCGTCGTCCCGCCTGCTACTCCACCATGGGGGCCACGTGGCCTCAGGCAACACCTCCTAGAAGATAAGGCCAGAGTGCTCTTCTCGTGACGTCGCGAAGGAAGGCCATCGGGGGCGCGCGTCGAAGCGAAGGCAACGCGCGTGGATCGACCGTCGTAACGCGCTTTTAGTCACATACGCGTGTCTTGTTAGCTAAAATGAAAGCTGCACATATATCAAGGGGTCTCGAAAATATTTTATTACACGGTCAAAATATTACACCGCTAAATAATCGGCATGAAATGGTACGAGGTAGGCGTATAAGAGAAAACATTGAGTCACGCAATTATTGCTGTAGGAATGCATATTTTACACAGAAGTACTTCGATAAAATGGCGAGACACGCAGTGATTGGACACAGCAAAACAGATCACAGCTAAAAATCAGGTAGACGTAGTCAACGCGGACACGGCTAGACAAATGTCACTTACGGTCATGTAAGCGATGTTATCGCGTGCAGTCACTGAATTCTTGCATCATACCCCGGCCAGATGGCAAAAGTAATGTAATTTCGATCAAATTACATTATGGGGTCGACAAATCAGGTTGCGACGATCGTATACATGGCTTGCACTGACGTCACAACAGCGGCCATCGTGGTGGTATTGCTGCCGAGCGCGCACCTTCGACAGCATACACTTCGCACCATCAAACTTGTTATTCTCGGCAAGAACAAATAGAAATGACCACCAGCACGAGGCGATGACATCACGAGCAAGCCATGTATAATCACTCAACACCGCGAGCTGATTAAGTAACATATCTTTTAATGAAAATATATTAACTTTTCCGTGTGGACAGTCAACTAAGTTACTTCTCCCAATGGGCTCGAGCTGCCTTAGAACAAAATATCTCAGTTTGTATACAATAATACTATTACCTTAATACAGTTAAGATTCCAGTATAAAAGCGGTAAAGGCAATAAAATAACATTAGTATAAATAAACACATAAGTACAATCAACGCACTTTTTATAATCACACAAACTTGTTATTCACCTTCCAGTGAAAACTAGAATATTACCACACAGATTTACAAATGTCGACGCAATCGCACACGGATAACGATCGAACAAGATGCAATTCTATCACGAAAAACAAAAAACAACCCGACTGCAGCACTTTACTCGCGTCCCACATGACCAAGAAAGCCCGTAGATAAGTTGTTTCTCACCTGTCAATCGTATCCATACGTCCCACAATATCCGTGACGAAAACATTTGAACACGAACTTTAGGTCTCTCTGTCGAGAGGCCTATCGATAATCGACCACTGTCATTGTTGACTAGTTGCCACACGTCACTCAAATCGTAGCAGGACTTGTTCCGCAAATCCGCGTAAATGCCGTAGTATCAAGCGAACACAAAAAAAACTACCCGAGACTGCGGTGACGACAAGAAAACGAAAATAGGAGTATCAAAACAACCACACACCGCAGTGTGGGAGGCTTAACGTCGTCGACCCATCTCTTGCTCGCGTGCGCTCCCTGCGACGATTACTGGATTTTTTTTTGTTCGGTTCCCTTCTCTTCTGAAAGTCTCAGCGTTCCTTTTAACACAGTCAGCAGCTCACACACAACGTAAATTTACCAGAATCGGAGCCCGTACGAGGGAAGAAAACGTCCCTGCGGACCGGTTCATTCGAAAAGTGTGGTGATCTGCGGGATTGCACGTAGTCCCGCGGTTACGGGGATAATCATAAATATAAAAAATTGGTAATTTCAACCATGGTAGCGCGTTGTATATTATGTTGATATTATATATATAATAAATTGTACAATACTGCGCTTTTAAAACATATATTAATGTCAGATAAACGCTCACAAACACCCCGCGCAACTCGAGAATTTTTTTTTTTTTTTTCACGTTGATGTCTACAACGTTTTCTCACGTAGTTGCGCGATGGACTTCCTTCTTCCGCCATTGTGACGTAACGACTCGGAGCGCTCTGGCCTGTTCTTCTAGGAGGTGTTGCCTCAGGGGGGTAACGTGGCCTCAGGGGGGTCACGTGACCTCAGGGGGGGGGGGGGGGTCACGTGACCCCGGAGTAGGGGGGGGTGGGGGGTCACGTGACTCCCCTGAGATCACATGACCCCTGTGACGTCACGGGTTCACCTGACCTCACGGTTACGCCGACGGCGACGGCGACGGCGACGCCACTCAAGCCGGAAACGGGCGCCTAAGAGCTGCGCTCTAAAAATGTTTAGTGTCTCTCTCACCGACCAAACTCGCTGCGGCGGCACTCGATGCTCTCGAGGTAACAACTGATTTTTTCGACCTAAAAAAGGTGGAGATTGCGGCACCCTGCGATAACCCAGTAGGTATACCTACTGGGTTATCGCTTGGGTCGGAGTATACTCCAACCCAAGCTTGGGACGGGGTTATCGCTTGGGACGGAGTGTATACTCCGACCCAAGCGCGAGCTTTCTGCCTTCGGTAGCACTGTCGCAAGCATGATGGAAGAAACATAATATGTTTTTGCACTGTGGTCGCAAGTGCTTGGCGGTAGTTGGGTAGGCAACAAACGTGTGCTGAGCATCCTGATGCATCTATTCACGAGCTTCACGAGCGTTCACTGCTGCTCGTGCAATGAAACAGCCGCTGTTCTAGACACCCGTTCTTCCCAAACAGAACCTCTTTTAGCCGCCGCCAACTAAAGCTTTAGTTAAAAGAGACTCCGCGTTCCTTCGCAGCAGCCATCTCGACCAGGACACCACCTTCGGGAAAACATACATGTCTTCCAGGCCCGGTCCTTCGCCGTATCGCCCGCCTGGTCCTGAATACGTGGTCACCGCTGGCTACCGGCAGCCTCAAGAAGCCCAGGTACTTTCGACGTCCATTTTTCCGCAGGGCATGCACCCCACTGATGCAGAGGCACTAGATAAGCTCCGCGTCAGTCAGCGGTTTCCCCGTTTCCCCCAGATATTAAAACTAGGGGGAGGGGGGGGTATTTGGTCGTGAAGGGATGTCTTGAATTGAGGTTTGCATATCGAAACCGAAACGGTGGCCAAAGGGTACCCGATATGCTTTGCGCGGTACTACGCCGATATAGGAAGTATTCACTGGTAGGGAGCCTTCATGTGCGCTTTGCTAGGGTGATGCCACCCTTTGTAATACCACTCGCCGACACACAAAGCCATTTTGGTTCTCGGCGATAATCCGTGGGGCTTATAACTAGGGTGTGTACTTTCCGGTGTTTATTTCTGGGAAAAATCGGCGGATGTTTTTCGGTGTTTATTTATTTTCGAAATACCGGTGTATTTCGGTGGAACGTCTCACGAAGAGACTAAAATCGGTGATTATCGGTGGAAAAAAATGCGATTGATCACAGACAGAGAGTTCCAATTTTATTCTCATATTTCATACACTTATTCTCGAGGAAGCATCTATTTCTCACGCTTGGTTATTATAGTAGATGCAAGCATACTTCGAGAGGTTTGCATCCGTCATGGCAGCACGTTCCTTGCGGTTCAAAACCCGCAATTTTGAAAACGCACGCTCCACATTTGCGCTGGACACAGGAAATCCCAAAATGTCCAGCGAGGCTTGGGACAGTAGTGGCCAGTCAGGTAAATGAAGTTCCCAAAATAACACTGGATCAATGGTGCTAGTCACAGCCTACTGGCGGTAACAAAGAAACTCTGATTCTAGGTCACTCAGCTTGCGCTCATCTCGGAGGACCAACCGCTCTGGCAGCTCCACTTTTATGCACGGATTAACAATTTGCACGCGGAACCAGAACGACGATTCATCCATGAAATCTAAGTCACCAGAGATGTTTCGGGAAACAGCCCTAAACCACTTGCTTTGAATCATCTGATAGTAGGCAGAGAAGGAATCAACAAGCCGAGGAAACCCGAAGACGCGGGATGGACGCGCCTTCTCAAACACGTCTGCAATTTTTTTTTTACAGAACGGTCCTTTTTTATACTGCGAAAAACCCCCACGCCAACAAAACCCTTTTTCCGTTAATCCCCGCCCCTGCCCGTTTCGATCTGGATGAGCATCGTCCCGGCGTGCGGTCGTGTATCACTACTGCGTGATGCACGTTAAAGACCCCAGGCTAGCGGTTGTACTGCACTGGCTAAATTGCTCATCTACAGCTGGGAGACTCGTCGCCCTTGGAGGCAGACCAAGTTCTAGGCTGTATAAACATACACACAACCCAATTTTTTTTTTTTTCCGTTTCCCCAAAAGCCATTGGAAACTAAACAGATAACAATGAACGCATCTCAGTTCTCAAAGGTCAGTACCCTGTACGACACGGATGTTGGCAGTGTCTTCCAGGAACCAGAGCAACCTCTGAATACATGGCTTGCACCAACATCACTTGGCCAGACACAATGGGGAAAGGGCACGTGAGAGCGTACCCTCCACTGCGTTAATTTTTCCACAAAAGGGGGCCATGGGAGACACAATGGGGGAAAGGCGTGTAAGAGCTTAGCTTCCACTGCGTTAACTAGACGCTTTTGACCCCCAGAAAGGAGGGCGGACTGATGCCACGTGCAAGCCATTTATAGACACTGGAAGAATGCAGGATCCACGAGATAACACGTTTGACGAACCTTTACGGGGAAAGGGTTTCGCTAGGTCGGTTTTTTTCGACCGGTGTTTTTCGGCTTTAACCGGGGCGAAAATATCCAACGACTGGTGTTTTTCGGTTTTAACCGATTTTGTATTTTCGCCAACGACGGATGTTTATCGGTGTTTTTCGGTTAAAACCGGAAAATACACACCCTACTTATAACCCTCCTGGAAACAAGCACCTTATCTCACAAGTTCGGAGCAGCGTTGTGGAACCCACGGAGGGAGGATTAGCATCTTCCCCCTCGGATGGGATTACCGATGGACACAAAGGCCACTTTCCGGCGCACGGGGAAACAATGAGAGGAACAAAATGGCGGTGAAAGAAGGTGTGGGAAAGGGAAACAGGCAGTTGGCATCACCCTTTGCGAAGCGCACATGAAGGCACCCTATTCACTGGCGGTCATAGCTGTGTGCGCGACTGCTGAGCGCGTGCTGATGGCTAGCTTCCAGGGTTCTTTTGCAACGTGCATTCCACACCGTCAAAATGGCCGGTTTTAGCAGCCTATGAATAGGGGCTCGTTCTGAGCATGCGCTCTAGACAGCACCCACAAATATGGCGCCCAGTGAATACTCCTTATAGTTTGGTTCATATACGCTGTCAAAGCTATGTACTGGCGTGAGGGCGTGGCTTCGTCTGTGGTTTCGTTTGCACGAGAACACAAGCAAATGATCTGCGAGATAAAGCCCCATGCTCGCGCCAGCAGCTTTGACAGCGTTGTACACTAAGTATGAAACAGAGTATAGGAAGTATTCACTGGCGGCCATAGCTGTGTGCGCAAATGCTGAGCGCGTGCTAATGGCGAGCTTCCACAGTTCTTTTGTAACGTGCATTCCGCACCCTCAAGATTGCCGGTCTTAGCAGCCTATTAATGTGGGCTCATTCTGAGCATGCGCTCTAGACAGCACCCACAAATATGGCGCCCAGTGAATACTCCTTATAGGATCGTTCGAGTTAGCAAAGCACTTTGCATTGCTTTTCTGTACTTACTTTTTTTCGCCTATTTTTTCTTTATGGGGGCAGAGATGCATGCGTGGTGCCCGACAGAGTTTTTTTGACTCTACATTCAACATGACATGTTCGAACATTTAATTAAGAATGCGTAATTTCTTTAAAAAGAGCATAAAGCAAAGCGAAAACCTACGTGAAAAAATATCAATCACGGTATCAATACTGTGATACCGCAATGACTGTCAGTAACGAATATATATTCGGCTGAACAAGCATCTGCCAGCACAGAAACGTTTCCACTATATATCTAAGAATCGTCAGCGAAAGTAAAGATTTCTTTTTGCGATGCGAGCACATATCAGAACAGGTTATCTCGGGTTATAAAAAAAGGGCGTTCGATGTTAATCAATTTCAACCGCACCCTGTCGTCCGAAATAGCAAAGAGGGCGGCAATGGGAAATACGATCTCTGGTACTACATTGACTAAAAATTAGATACAAAAAATTTAGGTATTGGTTATTAAGTACAAATACAAATGGTTATAATTTAACTTTTTTTTATTTCTTCCTAAACAAAAATTAATAATTCTATACACCTTGCCATAAAAGCGTATGAGGGCGCGTTCATGGCTGTGTTTGTGTGTTATGCACTCGCACTTTCTGGCTGTCCACAATCGCGAACGAGCGCTGACTGGACTGTGATATAGCACGTGTGGAGTGTGCTTTTGCTTTTTAAACAGTGGACACGTGCATATTCTGTTTCATACTTAGTGTACAACGCTGTCAAAGCTGCTGGTGCGAACATGCATGGTTTGGTTTCGAAGATCATTTGCAGGCGTTCTCGCGCAAACGAAACCCGATGAAGCGACGCGTTCGCAAGCTTCGTCAGCGTTGTATGCTAAGTATGAAACGGAGTATTGGCTACGTGCGCGACCGAAAGCGTCGCTGTGGTCGGCCTTCCACGATTGGCCGAACGCTGACTATGACGTCGGAAAGGGTTTATCATCGACGGAAATAAGAGGAATGAAAGAACTTTAATTTTGACGGTGTTGGCAGTGTTCCTTTGAGAGCGCAATGATTTCAAGCTTCCACCATGCTATTTACAAACACCATCGAACTTGTTGTTTGCAAGGTAATGACGTCACAAGGGGGAACCATAGGAGGGCGCCACCAAAACATCTCGCAGCTAATTAGCGGCGAGATGTTTTAGTGGCACCCTCCTATGGTTACCTTTCGTGACGTCATTACCTCGCGAACAACAAGTTCGATGGTGTTTGTAAGGAGCATGGCGGAAGCTTGAAATCATTGCGCTCTTAAAGAAACACTACCAACACCGTCGAAATTGAAGTTCTTCCATTCCTCTTATTTCCGTCGAAAAGAAATCCTTTGCTGACGTCATAGTCAGCATTCGGCCAATCAAGGAAGGCCGACCACAGCGATGCTTTCGATCGCGCACGTCGCCAATAACTTGAGAGCGAACGTTTTGTTTTAATGTGATGTCAAAAAAAAAAAAAGAAGAAAAGCTCGAGGTACACCGAAGCCCTTCTTATCAGTTGTCAATGCGAAAGCATGCAAGCCGATCGTCCGCTCCCTTTTTCGTCTGCTGCGTACTTTTCGACGCCGGTCAGCGCGTGCACTCCCCTGGGCGCGCTGACCTTGGACGCTCCGTGTTAACGGCGCGCTGATGGACACGCAGCGCCATGGGGTGAGCGGTCATGGAAACTGACGAGCGCAGTGGCCAATGGGAGCCTCGTCGACGTGCGCCAGCCAATGGAACCGAAGGAGAAATCCATCAGCTTTACTTCGCTCCTTTGGGATCGGGGCAACTAGGTGCCGTTTTCGCGCTTCAAACTGATGACGTCAGATCGCTCCATGGGACAGTTAATGCTTTCGCACTAAAATGTTTGAACTAATGAACGAAGGAAGCGAGGCAAGGGAAAAACGTAAAGCAGTAACGAGCAAGTGTGCACCAAAATACCCGGAAATAAAGCGAACATGTACACCGCCGTACCGCTACACGTGTATACGCACACGCGGACAAACGTTGCGAAACACACGCTCCCATGCAGCTGATTACAACACCTCAACACAATAATTAAACACGCACGAGAAATCTCCTCATACATATTTCTGCTCGGCGACCGACCATTCAATACCATTCAATCGAGTTATGAATTTTCTCCATAAAACCGGCCCTTTTACATTAGCTGTAGTTCGCACTTCTTTTAGATTACATCTCTAAACTCCTTGGAAAAAAAAAAAAAAAAAAAAAAAAAAACCCTTTGTTTGGCGCAATATGGCCCAAGTTGGTCTTGCGCCATAAAATCCCAATCGTCATCAACCAGAAATTCCAAACCACGCGGAAGATGCAGATCAGAGCTCTCCACTTTCCGATTGAGCCCAGGCGATGCGTGGAAACCGCAAGACGCTCGCCGCGAGACTTGTGTTCCAGTCTAGGTGCAAGCGCAGCCGACTCTACAATTCGTTTGAGCCAATCAAGAAGTGGCAAAAGTGTTTCTCCACGGAGCTCGTCTTATTTGTGCGCTTGCTATCGCCAGCTAAAAAATCACACACTAAAAAGAAATAAAAAAAGCGCAGAATCACGGCCCATTCAGTGTGCGTGTTTGGTTCAGCCGGTGACAGCACAAAGACACCGAGCGCCGTGACTATGCTATCAGTCGTATACTGCACTTGCTGTCATCTGTATACAGCTATAAGCACGAGACGCTCATTGAGGCTGGCAAACTTCCCGCTGCCTAAGCAAACACACTGCTCTCTTTGTGCGCCTTTTTCCTAGTGGCAAACCTCTCCTCTGTTCTTCTTCACGTCAATGGTAGGAGGAGCCAATTGGAGCCAAGGAGAAGCAGCGCGAAGGAAAGTCACTCCATGGATAGCGCAGAGGAGAGGCGACGAAACGACTCGTGTTCTGAAGTCACTGTTATGAGCCAGCGCGCTCGAGAAGAAGAGTTGTAAGGGGCAGTGCTTTCAGACAAACTGGGGAGGGGGCACAGACTTCCTAGGAGATGGGTAGGGAACTCACTGGGCTTCAGAGCACTGACCCTTCTGGCATCCTTGTGCCAGTTGTCACATGCGTTATCTAAAACCGCGCGCAAAAAAACAAAAACAAAAAAACTTGTCTTTTGTGAAAATGGCGGTCATCTGCGGATGATTGTCCTAGAACAGCACTACGAGGCTGGGTCTGCGACGCATAAGTAATTCTGGTTTTGCTATATATGAAAAGTATTAGAGTGTCACTGGCAGGCAGGCTTGCAGATCAAGTAAGCAATAAAAAAAATCATGAGCCATTCCACTCTGTGAAGGTGGATGACCAGCGAAGCCGTTTAGCACACGACCTGCCCCGAGGAGTCGGAGGAAGCTAGACACGCGCGACGGGACCGCCACCCGGCGGAAAATATACCACGCGCGGCGGGACCGCCACCCCGGGAAAGCCAAGGAAATTGCACCCAAGGAAATGAAACTAGGCACGCAAGCGCTTGGAACGACAAGAGAGGGCGGTGCGAGCGTAGACATGGCCGACGCGGGTCGCACAGCGGCAAATTTTGAGAAACCTTTATTATCTACCTGAGAGTCTACTGATTGTGAAAATGGTGCCTATTGATAACTAATCTTCTGAATAGACCTATTGCTAAATTACCCAAGCATCAAGGAGAATGCAGGGAATGGTGTTCCACATACCGCACGTGCCGGCGTCTGCAGCAGTAATTGTTTTAAAGCAAAAGCCTAAAACAAATGGCTTCTTGCACGCGAGTTCGTGAACGATTTATTTTGGTTATTTACTTTGAATCTTATATAAGGGGAAGGCGTGCGTGTGCGGCGCATGCGGCGGTGCGAGCGTAGAGTTTTTGGTCGAGCACACGAAAAATTCACGGAACCCTAGCCATAAACAGCTTCGCTGTAGAAGGACTATGCCGAGCATTTGTTTCGTGCTGCTGCGCGGGTGCTGCAGCGAGCCTCCAAATCATTCAGTTGACACCGTGAAAGCTGCTCGTAGTCAGTTGGGTACAAATTCAACAACAGTCACAGCATTCGAAAAAAAGAAATGGCGTAACCACCTTGTTAAAGAAGCTGACGTCACCCGCAACATCAACCCCTCACCCTTACCCACAAGCTCCACTCGAACCATAATGAACATTTTCCTTTCATCCAAACAATACCAATGCACATCATCATTAGACGCGGGCTCGCAAGCCCTCGTTGTACGGGTGATGTTCCCTTCTGCGGTACCGCGGGTCTCCTGATCAAACATCCCCCCCCCCCCCAAAAAAAAAAAAAAAAAAAAAAGTCCATAATCTGACTTGTCCATAATGACGAGACAAAAATTCACGTATTTCCAGTTCGTTCCCTAAGTTTTGCTAGATCGTTCCGATACCTCAGATACCCACGATAACGACAAACAATGCAGGTGCAATGGCGACGGCGGAATATCGGGTATCGATACCGGAGTCATCGCGGAACGATCCACTAAAACGATACACGAGTGCGTTCTCAATGGAAACTGCACGCAGGTAAATTCACCACCGCAGTCTCCGAAAATACCCGTTCCCAGCTTCTCGGCACCGGTACATGCGCCCCAGACCATCGAAAGGCCGTTTCCGGGTGAAAACTCGGCATTGCCTCCGACAAAGCCGCCCGAAATGCCGCGCACACCGGCGTTGTCGGTACAAGGCTCCCCGAGAAAGAAACCCTTTGTTCCTTGGAGTGTCGGGCAAGCGAAACCGGAGACCACCAGAAGCAGCGTACCGAAAGACTACCCGGACGAGCTGTCCGACACCGAGATCCACAATGTCAAGCGATTTTACCTCTGGCCGCTGAGTGCATTCAACTTTTTCTTACTGCTGTGTGAGTCAGCCTCTCCATTTCATAATGTTCGGGAACCACTCCCATTGTCCGGTTTCCTTCGCGTACCGGAATATTTTTTCAAAGCATTCAGGTCATGTTCCCTGGAGCTGGGGGAAGCCCAATGTAGATGTGCTGCTTTCTTCAACAACAAACCCAATATACGGCAAATTTTTATTTTCTTTTTTGCCAATGCCAGTAATTGACACCGGAAAACACTGTATCCGTGGGGAAAAATAAACGTAGAGAAACCCTCTCCGAATTCGGCGAAAAAGAAATCCCGAAAACGTGGAAGTCTCCTTCATTCAGGGTCGGATATAAAGGGGGAAGGAGGGGGGGGGGGGGGGGGGGTAGACAAAAAAAAAACACACCCACCAACGTTTTTTTGAAGAAAGAAACGTTTTAATTTTTAATGAAATGGCAACTACTAGGTCAACAGAACAGTCCTGGGCAATGCTATGCCCCTGACGTCATATCTGTCCGTAACGTCAAACCTGCCTGTGGGCCCTCCCACAAGCCTGACCGATAAATCTGCGCCTGCCTTTATCGGTTCCAGTCTCCGGCCTGTTGTTCGGAGGGGCCCTGTACTCCCTGTTCGACGAGACCTCGTCGCCGGTTACTCCGCCCAGCACGTGGCTGGTGCTGTTCATCCAGAACCTCGACGTCCTGCTGCTCTTCGCCACGGGCTTCCTCTTTGTGACGGCCTCCATAGGGCTCATCGGCACCGTGCGCGAGAACATCGCGCTGCTGGACGTCTACCGCAACATCCTGATCGCTACCGTCGTGCTGTCCACCGCCTTCGTCACCTTCCTCGTGCTCCTGCCGAGTCTGGGCAAGGCGTACGTCCTGGCCAACATAACGCCGAGCGTCATCGCGCACTACCGGGACACGCCGGACATGATGAAGGCGAGTGAACGCGGTGCTTCGACCCTGGTCTTCTGAAGGTCTCATGTGTAGTGGAGCCTTTTCAAAAGTGCACGCCATCTTGGCTTCGCTTCACCGCAACTTGGCAGAGAGTGAACCCTAGGCGGCCCCTTTGAACCAACCAGAGCGAAGCAGGCGAGGCACGTGGCAGCCCTCTCCTCACCAAAGGTACAGGAGCAACAGCGCAACCCGAGCAGTTGGAAAAGAGGCGTAGAAGGAACTCCCCTTTTACCCGGACCCTCTTCTGCGCGTCTCAGATGTTGCTTTTGTTCCCTTCAAAAATCAGCCTGCAATGCAAAATTCGTACAAAAGCGGCTTCACTCTCCGCCCATGTCACCTCAAGAAAAAAAAAAGTTTTGTGCATTTTTCATACGCCGCGAGAAGTAGTTCTTACGTTATAAAGCTGTGGAAGGAAGAAGCGATGTATTTTGGCGTTTGAAAAGGGCACGCCTTGACGACATAGCATATATATAATCTAAAATGTACTTACGTATATCTTGACTCTCCACATAAAGGGGAAAGGGGGGGGGGGGGGGGGCGGGGGGGGGGGGGATTGGTAACACTCCGCGAGGAGCCGGATCTTTTTTTACTACGGTTCTTGAGGTGAAAACGAGTATATATATATATAGTGAGATAGAGTATGGTCACGTGCCTCCCTCCGGCGCGCTGATTGGCTCACAGGGACCAGGCATAGCCCTCGCCGTTTGCCAAGTGAGACAGAGTAAAGTAACCGCAGCGCCGATTATCCGAGCCCGCCATTGTTTAATCGCGCACTCTTCTGCATGTATCCGACACGAACGCTGCGTCGGCGTCCGGTGTGAGCTCAGCTCGTATCGAGCTCGAGTTGTCAGCAGTTCGTTGAGGACCCGGATTTACTCGCAGCGTAATCATACGCCTCGTGCCCCAGAAATGGCAGCCGCCAAGTTGCTTCTTGAGGTTTCGTTGAAACGGGTATACGGTTCAAAAAAGAGGTTAGCCTTACTTTTCTTTTTCATGCTGATACCTACACTCATAAAACTTGAGTATGATAAATGCATCCACATAAAGACACATTTTATTTAAAGGTTTAATTGCACTCTAAATTCATTATTTCGTTTACATTTTTTTTTAACGCCCGAATATCGCTTGGAATCACTTTGTGGTACAGCGTTGGTTTTCGCGACGGATTATCAAGGGCATGGACGTACCAACCGGGGGGGCAAGGGGGGCAAGGGGGGCACTTGCCCCCCCAGTTCTCAGTGTGGTTTGCCCCCCCCTGAAACAGCCGCCACTGGGCAGGGCAAACACTGGCCGGTGGCGCCCAAGGGATACCAAGGGCACCCGCAGCGCCCAAGGGATAACCGGCCCTGGGTGGGGGGGGGGGGGGGGGGGGGAAGGAGGGAGCCTGGTTTGCTCCCCCCCCCCCCTCAAAAACAAGTTGGTACGCCACTGATCAAGGAGGGTTCCGCGCTTGCAGCTCGTCAACTACGTGCAGTCCGTGCTCCACTGCTGCGGCGTCACCCAGGAATCCTACCGGGACTGGAACGGGAACCCGTATTTCAACTGCAGCGTGCACAACCCGAGCACGGAGCGCTGCAGCGTGCCCTCCTCGTGCTGCCGGCAGGACACCGAGTTGATCATCAGCGCCATGTGCGGCAAGAACGTCATGAATCTGGTGGAGCACGACGCCTGGCAGGCAAGCTGCTCGAATTCCTCACTATCTCCCTTCATGCCTGGTTCGACCGCCGACCCAAGTAGAACAAAGTGGGCTCCAAAAGTGGGGTCGACGGGAATCCCACGTCGGTTTTGCTACTCGGGCCCAAGTCGTCCGGACTTGGAATGCCCACCGGGGGGACCCACAGTGTGCCTACGTGGGCAGTCCACATGAGGTCGCCCCGGGAACTTAATTTCGTTCAGGAACCTTTCATATTTTCCTTACGCTGTGGGGTGTTGCAGTGCAGACCAAATTGACCATGCCTGACTTTCACCGTGTGCCTACCGGAAATATTACCTTTTTGATACATCGATAAAACGTATTAAGCAAGCCCATACAAAAATTGGGCATTTTAAGTGTACAAAATGAAACAAAAATAAATAGAAACTGTGCGCATTTCTATATAAAGTTTTGCTGGACAGGTAATCGGGATGCGTAGCCAACTTGAGCCGACTACAGATACCGAATTTTAGAACAGATACCACATTCTGACTAGCATGTTTCAAATTTACCCTCAAATTCAATACTCTGCGTAAAAAATATCACCCCGCGTCAAACGACCTTCTCAACATACACGCTCCGAGTAAGTTAGTTGTGAACTTTAAGAAGCCAAAATTTCTCACCCACGCTTAAAATTACAATCCTCGGTGATTTGGCATTAAAATAAGCCGATCTCTTATGTTGAATTTCCAGAACGTGCAGTAAATATTATCAAAATTAGCGGAAAGTGCCGTTTTGGGATTTGCACAGGCAGTCCAATACTGTTGGGCATGCCCACGCTTTGCCTCCTTGGAACCCACATCTATGCTAACCTTGCCCCCGTATAGCCCAGGTGGGACCCCCCAGGGGGTTTTGCATGGGCAGCCCAAATTAGGCATGTTCACGCGGTGCCCCCGTGGAGTGCTAAACTCTGTCCTCGCATAACCGAGGTGGGACCCACGTGGGCATCGCACGGGAGGCCCAAGTTGGGCACGCCCGCTCTCTGCCACCGTCGAACCCGCACCATTGCTAATGTGGCCCACGCACATTTGAGGTGGCACCCACGCAGTGGCGTAACTAGGGGGGGGGGGGGGGGGCAGGGGGGTACAAGTGCCCCGGGCACCACTTGGGAGGGGGCGCCGAGCCGAGTCCACCCAACATGTGCCCTATGGAAACAAAAATGGCAGCGGGGCTACGCGACCGTAGCGAGGACGCAAAATGAGGGGCGCGAAATTTCATTTGCGCCGTCATATCTAGTTACGCCACTGGACCCACGGGGGTTTTAGTTAGGCAGCCCATGTCGGGCATGCCCACGCTTTGCCAGCGTGGAGTCCCCGTCTTCGTAAACTTGGGCCCCGTACAGCCGAGGTGGAACCCACAGGGGTTTTTCATGGGCGAGAGAAGTTGGGCATGCCCACGCTTTGTCGCCATGGAGCCTCCATCTTCGTAAACTTGGCCCCCGCAGAGCCGAGGTGGGATCCACGGGAGTTCTACATGGGCAGCACACCTCGGGCACGCCCAGGCTAAGCCGCTGTAGAGCCACCCTTATTGCGTTTGGGCGCCGCAGAGCCGAGGTGGGTCCCGCAGGTGTTTTTATATGGGCAGCCCAGGCCGGCCACGCCCACGTTTTGCCGCTGTGGAGCCCACAGCTTTGGTTACTTGGCCCTCGCAAAAACGAGGATGGACCCACGGGTGTTTTACATGGGCAGCCCATGTCGGGCATGTCTACGCCTCGCCACTGTGCACCCCGCATCATTCAACTTCGCTTCCGCATAGCTGAGGGGACCCACAGGGGTCTTACATGGACAGCCCAACTCGGGAACGCCCACGCTTTGCCGCTGTGAAGCCCACATCATAGTAACTTCGCCCCTGCAGAGCCGGGGTGGAACCCACGGGAGTTCTACATGCGCAGCCCAAGTTAGGCAGGCCCACGCTTTGCCGCCGTCGAGCCCCCATTTTCGTAAATTTGGCCCCTGCAAAGCCGAGGTGAGACCCACGGGGGTTTTATAGATAGCCCAACTCGGGCACGACCACGCTTCGCCGCCGAGCCCCCATTTCGCATTTGGACTCCGTACAGTCGAGGTGGGTCCCATGGGTTTTTACATGGGCAGCCCAAGTCGGACATGTCCACGCTTCACCGCCGTTGAGCCCTCATCATCGAAACTTGGCCCCAGCACGGCAGCGGTGGGACCCACGGTGATCTTACTTGGGCAGCCCAAGTTGGGCATGCCCACGCTTTGCCTCCATGAAGCCCACATCTGCGCTAACTCCAACCCCGCATAGCCAAAGTAGGACCGGCGGTATTGCATGGGCAGCCAAAATCGGGCGTGCCCTCGCGTAGCAGGGTTGGGACCCAAGACGGTAGCGTACGGGCAGCCCAAGTTGGGCATGCCCATGCTGTGCCAAACTTTGCCCTCGCCTATACGAGGTGGGACCCACCGCGGTAGAGCACTGCACGGGGCCGGACGAACCCGACAGCCCCGGCTTGGCCCGTCCCGAGGGCCGCGGGCTCGGGCCGGGTAGCACGAATTCTTTCCGGTCTGGGGCCGGGCTTGGGCAATGGTGTAGCACACTCTGTAAACGTTGAGAAGAAAATGCTAACGCAATAATCGTTCAGATTTGACAAAAACAACAACGAAAAAGCCGAGGTACATACCTACGAACATGTAAATACTGCAGATTTTAAAACCATCCTTACTTCTCTCCATGCAGGACTGCGTAGAATCTGTGACTTGTATATGTTCTATAATGTCTCAAAACTTTTAAAGTGTTATTCAAATCTCTATGTTGACATCCGTTTTTTTTTTTTGGTACCGACACATAAAAGTCTTGACAGCGTCCTTTATGCAAATTAGGCTAAACGAATAAAATGCACTAACATGTTCCCAGGGCAGATTTGAATTTAAGAGATAGGCACGGCCTTGGATTCTCATCGGGCTGGGCCAGTGCCGGGCCTGATGAGGTAGGCATCCCATCGGGCCGAGTCCGGGTCGGGTGAGACTAAAAGCCGGGCCAGGCCTCAAAAACTATAGAGCCGTGCAGTGCTCTACACAGCGCCACTGCGTGGGCAGCCCGTGTTGGGCATGCTCAGGTTGCGCCCACCTGTGATATATATATATATATATATATATATATATTAGAATATCGATGATACGAATTTCAAGAAATTGCCGAAAGCATTCGTATATCATCCGAAATTCGTATGAACAAAAACAAGTCAAATAAGTAAAATGAAGTCACAGGGGGGCTACTTGCAATTTATTGGTCACACTCCCGGCCAAAGAAGTCACTAATGTTCTTCTGAGTCTTATCTGTTTCCGATGTCACCCATGAGGCACATTTGGAACACGTAAAAACGTGCGCACATGTCGTCGCTGACGTTGATCGAGCTCATTATAGCATGCCCCGCAGCACGTAGAGGGCATGCAATGTTTCAGCAGTCGATGGCGGTTGCTCGTCGTTTCTTACATCGCCGTCAGCATCTCCGCTACTTGACTCTCTTTGCGGTGCCGTCACTTGAATGATTTCCTCGACATTTCTTAATCCGGAAGTGACGAGGTTGCCATCCGTGGTGATGAAATCGAAGGCTGATTCCTCAGCATAAAGTAGGTCCCAGTCCTCAGTTGTCAAGTTTTCTTCTGGCTCCGGAGGAGCAGCCACTGTAGGATTTACGAATCCACACTTGCGAAAGCGGTTTCGTCAGCGTTGATCACATGATCAACGCTGATTCCGAATGCCATTTCTCATGTTAACTCGAGCGTTTCAGAGTTACTAAAACCGGTTTATCAATAGAGATACAGCAGCAACCCTTGAGTAGGGGAATGCGAGTTACTCCAGCAAGCCGAATTCGAATCACGTGACAACACAAAGTGCAGCAACGCTCGACGTGGCAAGTCTTTGAATTTTGGAACGCACCCACGGTTACTGTGATTGCACGGCGCGTATGTACAAAGAACGGCGAGAAAAATGACACAAAACCACCTGCTACGGTTTTAGGAACCGAGCGATGCCGCCCGAAAGGATGTGTAAATGTTGTGGATCATCGTTAGTATGGTCCACCGCGGCCGAGAAAGCATTCTGACTATCCCGAAACGTAATTACCACAATATGCCTTCAAAGGAAAAGGTCTTGTCTGGTGATTGAGGAAAAAGGGAAAAACGTTTCGGAACCTGACAGGTCCTTTCTCAGTAACCTCAATGAACTTCGTTCTCTTTCGTCGGTAATGATTGTCATGCGAAGAAAAAGAAGTCTGAAAAAAGAAATACTTACGACGTGAAAAGTATCTACTAAATAAACATCTCGCGTAATGGTTTGATAGTATAGGACTAAAAAATGTTGTACGAACCAAAAATCTTGTGATGTGTAACTTTCTTTAACTGCCTTCGATAGAGTAGTGAAACGACAATTTATAAAGCACCTCAATTTACTAGAAATCAACTTGAACTTGTAAAACTCCCAAATATATATCTACGATGCACATCCGCTGCTCTAGATGGGACACCCTCAAAACTGCAAGAGAGCAGCAGCGGCTCAGTGCCCTCATGCTGCGGGCACTGTTCTAAAAGCTCTGTTACTTCGCCTGCCCAGTGCTTTGCCACGTCTTCTATGCTTATTGTTCGCTTCCACAAAGTGCTGTTGTGGAACATAAAGGTGCGGAAGCAAGCACCAAAGAAAGAGGGGCTAGAATATCTCTCAAGCATTCTTGCGACCAAACTAGTTTTTAAGCCGTGTGTGCACGCGTGCTCTGTTCATCATATTTCTTTCACGTTTGAAAGAGATCAGACTACATATCGCTAACCTTTTGCGAACCACACAGTGGCGGCCAAGCACGTGACAGATAATCCCGTTCCCCAGCACAGGTGATATACACCAGGGGCTGTGCTGGGGCCCTCTTTCAGTACCTGGAGGGTCACATCATCAACGCCGTGCTCATCGGCATGCTCTTCATCCTGTTCATCTTCTACATCATCGCTTTGACCATGTCCGTGCGGAGTGAAGTGAGCGCCCTCTCCAAGGTCTACACGAAGTACTACAAGACAGTCTTCCAGGGGCAAGTCCGGATGACCCGCCGCTACCAGCGTCTCCGGAAGCTGAAAGGCTCGCCCAACACCGACGACGAGCGTATGGCGGCCATTATCCTGGGTCATCAAGAGCCCCACGGGAAGACGAGGAGACAACGGGCTCCGCTGTCCGACAGTAGCCCTGAGAGGAGTGCCATGTCCACCATGATACCATAGGAGCTGCTATCTGCATACGCGAAGGTTGGTTCCTCCGATTGGATCGATGCTTATGTATCCGGGAAAGTCGGAACATGGCATTGGAAGCCTTTGTATCTGAGTAGGTCGGAGCTCCGACGTGAAGCTTTTGTATACAAAAAAATCGGAGCTCCAATTAGAAGCATTTTTGTACAACTAGGCTGGAGCTCTGACTGAAAGCTTTTGTATCTGGGAAGGTCAAAGCTCTGACTGGACGCGTTTGTAATATGGAAGTCTGGAGCTCCGACTGAGAGGCCTTTATATCCGGGAAGGTATACGCTCCAAAATTTTCTATCCGGAAAGACCCGAGCTACGATTGGAACTTTCGTATCTGGGAATTGGACGAAGCTCCTACTGAAAGCATTTGCATACGGTAAGGTCTGAGTTCCGATCGGACGCTTTTGCCTCCGGTGGAAGTGAGCACAAATATTTAGGAAGTTTTGTATCACGCATAACAACTGCGCATTACCAACACTGAAACTTTGCTAACTCGAGTGATGAAGGAAGGATAGGAAAGCCTTCACAAAATGCTTTACCGAAATCAAGAATAAAAGCAATTTTCTTCATGTTTTGAGTCATCGATGTACTATACTTCGTTTCAGCTTCGGTCCGAGCGCGGCCGATGTTATGAGCCGAAGGGCCAATCAAACAGCGAAGAGGCACAACGTCATAGCGTGCTCTCTGCAGTTGACAGGACCAGTGGGTATTTGCCGTCTCTTTGTGCGTGCTCCTCCGCCGGCTCGTCCTATCAAGCGCAGAGAGCACGCCATGACGTTGCGCTTTTTGCGCTGTTTGATTGGCCCTTCGGCTGATAACATCGGCCGCGCTCGGACCGAAGGTGAAACGAAGTATAGACCGGCATGGTAACGGGGTTGGTTTTTAATGTCAATTTGCCACCAGAAGACAAAAAAGACATATTATTACTTTTCATAATGTCGTGCTCCGAAGTTAAACTTAGCAAGAAAGAACTTCATAGTGGAACGGTAAAGAGCGAGGAAATACCAAAAACAAGGGCGTATTGAGGCTGGGAATTATCTCAACTACCAGGCGTCAAAATCCTTGAAGCGTTGCAAAAGGCATCTTGATGTATTAGGGAAATCAATGTTTGTTTTCTAACGTTGAGTCGTGCAAAAACCAACACACTAAATACGGCATATAGTTGAGAATGCGAAAGGCGTTCATGTGGCGTCAATCTACGCCTTACGTATTCTTAATTCGACTCCATTTCAGAAATTGCAGTTACATTACGTGGTCCCGGCGTACGAGACGAGTTCACGGAGCTGGATTGCGGACTATCTACCAATGACTTCCAGTTGAAGATTAGCAGCCCGCCATCCCCTGTGTTAAAAATATTTCCCTGAGATTTTATAACATTGAATGCGTTAGATCGTTTTCGTCTAATAAATGCGTTAATTATCATGCTGCATAAAGGTCGGTTGATTCGTAGTTACTCGGTGCCAATGTCCCCGATCAATTCTTGTCATTATATAGGTGTTTTCAGCTATGCGCCGGAACACCACCGCTATATACTATATACTCCGTTTCACCTTATGTTGTACCGCAGCCAAGGCTAGAAGCGCCAGCTCATAGCCGCGATGTGATCTAGAGCAAGGGGGGGGGGGGGGGGGGGGGGGGGGGGGGGTATTGCGCTCGTAGCCTTTCCTGCGGTCCATTAAAAGGTGAGATAAAGTATTTTGTCGTTATGAGTTCTTTGAAATACGCACAGGATTAGTTATAGGTCATCGAATGGTGCGAAGTCCGCAGGAGCTTTAAGTTGAAAGGGGCACTGACACGCCAACATTTCTTTTTGTCACTATGGTGCTAGGACACTACTCATTCAATATTTTACTGCAGAGTCACGTATCTTTTCAATAGAGCAAGAAAACTCCACGCTCCCAAACTGAAACCGAAACATGAGCAGGGAGATTCGTGGCAGACTAAGCGTACTGATGAAGAGGGGGAATGCGAAGGAGGAGGGAGTTGCTGGAAGTGGCGTGGCTATCGCTCCCTATTTAGACATAGTAACCCTGGAGCGAGGGGACAAAGAAGGGACGGACAGAGACGAAACTCTTTTTGTGTCCCCTCGCTCCAGGGTTGCTATATCAATCCTTAACTAGAGCCACTAAATGAGCTTCGCTTAGAGTATCGGCACTCCGTTCCCCGACATTGTTGTGGGCGCCGCCATTTTGGTGCTTGTGCAGAGCAGACGCAACTGCCGATCGTCATGATTCAAAACTGCTACTTGCTCAGCATTACATGCGGTGTTAGGAAGCTCATGTAATATTGCTTTGCTTTGTTGCGAACTGTTTAAACGTTTGTGTAGGACGGAAAAGCGTTTCCTGTGATTTCAGATAAAGCTTCAGATAACTGGCAACCATGATTTTAAGCCACAATATAGCCAAGTATCGTTACTCTGAAGCGTAGCTTATTTAGCGGCACTATACTTAAACAGCTCGCCTGCCCATTTGCTTTAGCTTCCTAATTAGTTTTTTACAGCAGAGCTGTTAAGGACTTGTTTCCCCAGGATCGTGTCCGCCGGATTAGAAATGATGACACCGAACTCTGGACAGCCACCGCCATCTATGAGCAACGGCGGCAACCAGACAACTGGTATCCGCCGTCGCTCATAGTTGGCGGCAACCTTTCTTCGGAGGAAGAAGGTTGGGAGCGGAACGAGCGGCGACTTGCGCAGCAGCGCGAATGGTTCCGCAACCGCCGTGAAGCCGCTATCGCCTAAAAGTTCTACTGCGTCGAGCGGTTCAGATTCCCTTGCGAAAGAAGAGCAGATCGCTCGCCTGGAAAGCCACCGCCGACAACAGAAGCTACAGCTCCGCTGCTCTTCCTTCTTCACCAGAGGAAAATCTGAAAGTGCTTTCTGTTCCTTCGTTTCTCTGGCGTAAGAAGCGGACGACGACAACAAAGTTAGTGCACCGTTTGTCGTACGATTGTTTCGCACTTACATCCCTTCCGCTCACTGTTGTGCGCTTGAAGGTCGATTCCGGTACCACAAACGACAGTTTCGAAGTAGCGGTCCCACGTTCGTCGCAGCGTTGGTCCGTCGTGCGCCGCCATCGCGTCGTTCAGCCCGCGGTACGTCGCCATTTTGAAAACGACGTAGTACATGTACGGGGTGTCACAAAAACAAATTACACGTTTTTTTTTTGTTTTTTTTTTTTTTTACCGCAAACATAAACTAGGCATCGCCGAGCCTCATTCTCCGCCCAAAGGTAGCGCTAGAGGTCACAACCAGATGCCAAAGTTTCAGCCCGATCCGATACCTTCTTCAAAAGTTATAAGTGATTTTCTGAAAAGTTCAATGGGAAAATGGAGCCCTTTTTCGCCCGTTTTCGGTTTCTGGTGGCATAGAGCCCCATGTATTCGAACACTCCGTCGGTCGCCATTTTCCCATTGAATTTTTCAGAAAATCACTAGGGTGTGTACTTTCCGGTGTTTATTTGTGGGAAAGATCGGCGGATGTTTTTCGGTGTTTATTTATTTTCGAAACACCGGTGTATTTCGGTGGAAAGTCTCACGAAGAGGCTAAAATCGGTGATTATCGGTGGAAAAAAATGCGATTGATTACAGACAGAGAGTTCCAATTTTATTCCCATATTTCATACACTTATTCTCGAGGAAGCATCTATTTCTCACGCTTGGTTATTATAGTAGATGCAAGCATACTTCGAGAGGCTTGCATCCGTCATGGCAGCACGTTCCTTGCGGTTCACAACCCGCAATTTTGAAAACGCACGCTCCACATTTGCGCTGGACACAGGAAATCCCAAAATGTCCAGTGAGGCTTGCGACAGTAATGGCCAGTCAGGTAAATGAAGTTCCTAAAATAACACTGGATCAACGGTGCTAATCTCAGCCTACTGGCGGTAACAAAGAAACTCTGATTCTAGGTCACTCAGCTTGCGCTCGTCTCGGAAGACCAGCCGATAGATACTTTCATAAGGCACAATTCCCTCTGGCGGCTCCACTTTTATGCACGGGTTAACAATTTGCACGCGGAACCAGAACGACGATTCATCCATAAAATCTAAGTCATCAGAAATGTTTCGGGAAACATTCCTAAACCACTTGCTTTGAATCATCTGATAGTAGGCAGAGAAGTAATCAACAAGCTTTAACGTCTCACGTTGAGGAAACCCGAAGACGCGGAATGGACGCGCCTTCTCAAACACGTCTGCAAATATTTTTTACAGAACGGTCCTTTTTTATACAGCGAAAAACCCCCACGCCAAAAAAACCCTTTTTCCGTTTCCACAAAAGCCCATGGAAACTAAACAGATAACAATGAACGCATCTCAGTTCTCAAAGGTCAGTAGCCCTGTACGACACGGATGTTGGCAATGTCTTCCAGGAACCAGAGCAACCTCTGAATACATGGCTTGCACCGACATCACTTGGCCGGACACAATGGGGAAAGGGCACACGAGAGCGTACCCTCCACTGCGTTAATTTTTCCACAAAAGGGGGCCATGGGAGACACAATGGGGGAAAGGCGTGTGAGAGCTTAGCTTCCACTGCGTTAACTAGACGCTTTTGACCCCTAGAAAGGAGGGCGGACTGACGCCACGTGCAAGCCGTTTATAGACACTGGAAGAA
This sequence comes from Ixodes persulcatus, assembly GCA_013358835.2. Lineage (NCBI taxonomy): Eukaryota > Metazoa > Arthropoda > Arachnida > Ixodida > Ixodidae > Ixodes > Ixodes persulcatus. Next base: position 266,349 of record JABSTQ010009453.1, read on the forward strand.
TGCACGATCCACGAGATAACACGTTTGACGAACCTCTACGGGGAAAGGGTTTCGCTAGATCGGTCTTTTTCGACCGGCGTTTTTCGGCTTTAACCAGGGCGAAAATATCCAACGACCGGTGTTTTTTCGGTTTTAACCGATTTTGTATTTTCGTCACCGACGGACGTTTATCGGTGTTTTTCGGTTAAAACCGGAAAATACACACCCTACAAGTTATAACTTTTGAATAAGTTATCGGATCGGGCTGAAACTGTGGCATCTGGTTGTGACCTCTAGCACTACCTTTGGGCGGAGAAGGAGCGTTCCGGGATGCCTAGTTTATTTTTGCGGTAAAAAATAACGTTTTTTTTTTTGTTTGTGACACCATGTACTTCCTGCAGTGTAATGTGTGCCATTTTTGTTTTGTTTGTTTCCGTCAATGAATTTGCAACTTTCATGAAGTCACAAAAAGTGGGGCTCATATTCTCTTTATTTCTAATATTGAATGTGTATTTTAGATGACCACGACTTTGAATATATTTGGTACGCTATAGCTTGAACGCTACCTGACCATGGGAAAGAGAGTGAGCGCGCCTGAAATCGGCCGATTCTCGACCGGCGGTTTTCGTCCGGAAAGAAAACGAATTTCGAGCCGCCATTTGTGTTCTGGGTCGTTGAGCTCTTATAGGTTATGTTCAAATAAATACCTCGGCGAGCATAGATACCACTGACAGGGTATTTATGCTCGCCGGTGCGACGCCCTCAGCTGATCGGGGGAGTCAAAGCGTGGGAGCCTCCAGTTCTAAAACTCTCTACTGGTAAGGCATACTGGTGTTACGGCTGATTGTCGTCATGTGGAAACATGCGCTGTACAAGAAACACCATCATCTGGCGCACTTCGTGCGCTGCTTTTAGCACCGAGATGTTTCGGTGACGCCCTCTTGTGGTTCCTACTCGCAACGTCACGCCCAGGACTTGCCTCGTCGTGACGTCACGAGTCGTGACCCTGGCTAGAGTGTACTAGAAAGGACGAGCGGAGCCACAGGAGGGCTATTTCTGCTCCTCCACATGTGGAAAAAAACGCGTAGCGTTTCAACGCCAAGCTCGACCGACACACTGGTCAAGGTAATAGAAACAATAGAACGCCGGGCTATATTTTTTATACAACCTTGACGTCGCGCGTCACGTCAATACATAATGTCACCGCGACCTGGCTTGTCGTTACAACGCCATGCGACATCACAACGACGCCTTGATGTCAACGCCGTCATCGACACTGTGTTGACAAGGCGCGTTAGACGGCACCGAGACTGCGTTCTGGCGTCATATTTTGTTGACAACGACGTCAATGTCAACGTTGACGTTGACATTGACTTCGTTGTTGACGTCAACATCAACGTCAAGATGACGGCGTCCTTGTCAATGTGACGCAATAAAGACGCTTGGTGTCAGGTCGTCGACGTCGTTGTCGACATGGCGCAACTCGACGTCACGACGACGCCCCGACAACTTCACAATGTCAACGTCATCGTCAACGACGACGACGTTACACGACGTCAAGGCTTCGTCGTGACGTCGTTGTGACGTTGACGTTCACGACGATGTCGGGACGACGTTAACGTGGCATCATAGCGATGTTTGACGTTGCATGGGGCGTCGACGTCAACGTCGGCATCGACGGCCACGTCCACGTCGTCCTCGACGCGGCGCGACATCATGACCGCGTTACAACGGCGACTTGATGTCGCATAACGGCGTCCTCCTCAACGCGACGTCACGACCGCGTTACAGCGGTGACTTGATGTTACGAAACGGCGTCCTCCTCGACGCGACGAGATGTCACGACGGCCTTACGATAGCATCTTGGCGTCGCGTAACGTCGTAGCCGACGATGACGTCGTGGCGTCGTCGTAACGTCACATCGTCGTGACGTGGTGGGTTGACGTTACCCATGCACGAACCATCGGTAAAGAAGTGTGTGCGCGAAGAGTGGTGCTCAGCAATGCGTACCAGGGACAATTGTTTTAAAACATGCGATGATGCGTTGGATTTTTTTCTGAATTCCCGCAACATGCAGATTAATTAAAATTGTGGAATTGAGCCACGGTGGAGAGAGGCTGGTGTCTGGAGTCTCAAAATTGTTTGGTATATAGACATCCAGTTGATTAGTGACCTGTGAGTATCCTGAAGACGGTCCTGCGCACCCGACTTTAGAAAGATGGTGCTTCCTGTTCCGTTTCAGGCGCCGTAGGTGGACACGTATAGTACCCTGAGTTCTCATTACTCCGGGAGATATTGCCTTAGCTTCTGCGAGGGTACCAACCTTCGAAATTTTGCTAGAGAATCTAAGGCAAACCCGCAAAGCCTGTGCTTCTTGTACACGCTGAAGTTCAATTAAATGGGAGCGTGAGGTGCTGTGTAGTGCGAGTATGCTGTATCGTTAAAGGCCGACAAAGAGCCCATTGTACAGATGTAGTAGGGATAAAACGAATATGCCCCATCGGGTGCCACTGATAAATTTTATGACATTTACGAAGATTGATAGCTTTTGTTTAAGCCATTAGATGTGCGGCGTCCACGTAAGAGATCGGTCAAGTGTCACCCCTAGAAACGTAAGCTGCTTAACATAGAGAAGTAACTCCCCGCGCAGAGGTGGGGTATTTTTTTTACGTTTGTTTTGGTAAGCGGTATAGCACTGCTGACTTTTCTAATAAAATGGTGAGGCCTCGTTATAATCTATGATTGTTTCCGTCGCTTTGCTGAGTCTGCTGGAAACATAACGCTGTGAAATTGACGATCCTATGCAAATATCGTCGTCAAAGATTGAAATATAAACTGTCTTTGGCAACAGTTTCAAAAGTCCAATCAGCGTGATGTTAAAGAGTGTAGGGCTAAGAACTCCTTCTTGAGGCACCCCTCTTGTGGTCGATACAGGATTGATATCACCGTCAGGTGTAGAAATATATAGGCGCCTTCCTCTCAGGTAACTTTCCACACATCTTGAAAGACACCCTCAAAGTCTGTTTTTGTAGAGAGCGTCTAAACTCACGTGACGTTGAACGCAATCAAAAGCTCCTTCTACGTCGAGAAATTCGGCCGAGGAAATACGACGGCGTGATTTTTGGTGTTCTATGCTTGTGACTAGGTCTATTACGTTATCGATGGGGAACTGAAACCTCGCCGAAATCCAGTCATCGTGCTAGACTATACCTTATTGCGTTCTAGAAACCACTCAAACCTTGAAAGGATCATGCGTTCAAGAATTTTCCCAACGCGGCTGCCAAGAGCTATGAGGCGACAAGACTCCATGACCGCTGGTGATTTGTCCTGCTTCAAGACTGGGATGATTGCCGCCCTTTTTCGAGCTTCAGGAATATCTCAAGACAGCCAAGAATTATCGTACGATTCCAGCATTTGTTTTCTTGGCTGCCTGGTCTAAGGGTACCAACGTTGAGTACCGCGTTTACCATCAGGCCCATGGGAAGCGAGCATGCCGGCCGCGTCGCGGCGGTCGCCTATTGTTTGCCGCATGAATTGTTGTGGCTTTCTTAGAGCGAAATAGCTACCTTGGAAATTACAGTGCTAACCCGCTACAACGCACAACCAACGCAGCGACTGGCAGAAGTTCCCCGATGCAACGGACCCGTTTGCCGCTAGGGGCGCCTTGGTCGGGGCTTGAATTAGATCCGCACCTTTTCTATGCCGGCCGCGTCGCGGCGGTCACCTATTGTTTGCCGCATCATTGTTGTGGCTTTCTTAGTGCGGAATAGCTACCTTGGAAATTACAGCGCTAACCCGCTACAACGCACAACCAACGCAGCGACTGGCAGAAGTTCCCCGATGGAACGGACCCGTTTGCCGCTAGGGGCGCCCTGGTCGGGGCCTGAATTAGATGTGCACGGTTCCTATGGTTTGGAGGAAGGTTTAGATGTTCGAAGAGCGTCCTCGAGCTCGTGAAGTTGGAAAGGTTCATCGGGGCTGGCGGTTCGTAAGCTTGTACTTGGTTTCTGTCTAACATATGTAGGTGTACTGGGATTTGCTGCGAAGCTTTAATTGTGTGGCATTCTTGTGCCACTACAATTTCCGAAATAGTACGGGAAAGTGCTATTATAGTTCGGAATGAAAACTGTTGTCGTCGGTGTTGTAGTAAAATACTTAGCTCTCCTCCATATTCTAGTTTTAGGCTTCTTGGCGTCAAGCTTTCCGTAGTGAGAATGCCAATGCCGCCGCGCTAGCTTACATGGATGCCACTTATTATTATTTTTTTTGTAGGTAACTGTCAACTTGTGCGCCAAGAATAGTTTTTGTGCGTCTCGCCCGTCGTTCAGCACGAGGCCATAAAGTACGTAAACGTTCAAACTCGGCGTCGATAGCAATTCGAATTATATGTAAGTAATCTATAAGATTTTGTTGCTTCAAGATTTGATATAGTTATTGCGTCTATAAAAGCAGGGTAAGCCATTAAATTGCTTGTTTTATTCTCTAGGCGATTTTGAAAAGTGACCCAATTCACACGTTTTATAATGTGCGTCTGATGTTGAAGATTGCAGTTACGTATGATTGTGTTTTTTTTTTTTTTATAGGATGTGTTTCAATATCAGTAAGCCATTCCGCCTGGTTAGCTATACGAGACTAACATAAGATAAATCAAGGCAGCGAGAAATTGATGTTCCTCTATAAGAAGTCGGACTACCATTATTCAAAAAGAGTAGATCATTAGCCTCTGCTAGCTTAGCCAGCTTTCTGCCACGACCACTCATCGTCTCGCTTCCCCAAGAGATATTGTGGCTGTTAAAATCGCCTGTTAGTATATGTGGAGAGGGGATACCTTGAAAAATTGTTGTTACACGATTTGCATAAAAAAATACGCTTGGTTGAATTTATCCTGCAATGAATGTAAACTAGAAGGATTTATGAGCTATAGTCACGACAAGATATTCGTTAAGGCTGCGGTCCCACGGCAGCCATCTTGAACAAGGCGTTAGTTCAACCAATAGATGGCGACACGCACCCGTGGGGTGGCCGAAACATTGGTTCACGGTGGGATGGCTCGAGCACCATCACGTTCCCCTCGTGGCCTTGCTCGCGCCGCTGCCAGCTGTGCTCAGCTGGCTCAAGTAGCGTGGCCCAGCAAACACATGTATGCGAGAATGTCAGGCTTTGTATAAATTGTTCTCTGATATAAGGAGTATTCACTGGGCGCCATATTTGTGGGTGATGTCTAGAGCGCATGCTCTGAACGAGCCCACATTAATAGGCTGCTAAGACCGGCAATCTTGAAGGTGCGAAATGAACGTTGTGTCGACTTCGGGGCGGAAGATTACGCAAGATGGGGACAAAGGCTAGTTTGGGGGAACCGTATCTAGGTCACAGCGCCTCAATGGGTGAACAGGATGTAGCTGACGTTTTGGGTGTGGAACGGGTGGGAGAGGCCTTGCGCGCGCGTTGTTTTCTCGCCACTTAGCCTGGAACCCAGTCGCGTGTCTAGGAGGCAGCACATATTCGCCGCTAATAGACCTTTCCAAAAAAGAGCTTGTGGCCGGTGCCATTTTGAGTGTTCGTGCGTATGGCGCGTGCTTTGCTCGCTCTCCGAAGCGACGAAAAAGCCCGTGCGGGGCTATGAAGATCGCACGCTCTACTGTGGTTTTGTAAACATTGGAAAAGTCTATATACCTTTCCAATGTTTACAAAATCACAGTCCAACGTGCGATCTTCACAGCCCAGCACGTGCGTGTTCGTCGCTTCGGGAAGCGAGGAAAGCACGCGCCATACGCACGAACACTCAAGATGGCACCGGCCACACGCTCTTTTTTGGAAAGGTCTATAGACGATTGCAAGCAAAGCGACTGGCCGCCGCCATTCCTCTGCTCGTGCGGGAAAGCCCGTGAAATTTCAAGCTTGCCAAAGCTATCTTCGCGCGCACGTTACACGTGCTTGCACGCCTGGGGCACCAGTCGTGATGCCATGCTTGCAATTGGGGATCGGTGGCCGAGTGGGCTAGCGCGCACAAGCTCGGAGCACGTGCAGCGAGAACTATTAGCCCCGTGCGCGACCGAAAGCGTCGCTGTGGTCGGCCTTCCACGATTGGCCGAACGCTGACTATGACGTCGGAAAGGGGATTTTCATCGACGGAAATAAGAGGAATGAAAGAACTTTAAATTTGACGGTGTTGGCAGTGTTCCTTTGAGAGCGCAATGATTTTAAGCTTCCACCATGCTAATAACAAACACCATCGAACTTGTTGTTTGCAAGGTAATGACGTCACAAAGGGGAACCATAGGAGGGCGCCACCAAAACTTCTCGCCGCTAATGGCCGCCAGTGAATACTCCCTATAGGGAGATGCGGTTCGGCGGTTGCCACGGCCTTTCGCAATAAATCTTACCAAGAAGGAATCAATTGTTGATTGACGTGTCAATATTCTTTCAATGAAAGCTTCTTCTGCAGGAATGCACGCTCAGTAGACTCAATATTCCAAGACAGCAGTGGAAGCGGACGTCAAGTAAACTGCTTCGCAATTTACGGTACTTACCTCACCATTATAATGACGACCGAAAAGTGACATAACAAAATATTGTGTTTCAAAGACAAACGCCGTTGCAATATTTTCGGAAGTACCGATATAATGTTGTAAGTACAGCTTAGGAGGAGCATGATGCAAACCATCAGAATAAATAGGAAGACGTTTATTTGCAATGAAGACGCTATGAATGAACGGCGTTTAGTGACGGCAAGTTATGAGCGTATGGGAATTTATAAGTTCACGTGATTGCTAACTATGGACATGCGGACAATGACGACCTGTTTTGTCGGGAGATGGAGTAGCGGCGATGACCTGATATCATACGACTCGTGGCAGACGAACAAGCAAGTTTCTTCTCAGCGAATGGTAAGCGTCCAGTGTCAAGCACAGCACGTGGCTACCGACGTTGTCGACGTTTCGAACACTTACCACTTTCGACAAAAGTGCTGGCACCTGGGCTAACTTTGTGGAAAGAGTCGAAGGCTTCCTCGAGGCCAGCGCCATCATGAACTGTAACTGAAAGCGATCCACTATTCAGTCGGTGGGTGGCGAAACGTATCCGCATCTGCGGAGTCATGGTCGATGCGTACTCTAAGTGGTTGGAAGTTTACACGATGCCTGCCACGACGTCCAAACACGTCATTGACATTCTACGCACTCTTTTCCCTACTTTTGCCCTACCGAAAATACTTTTCTCTGATAACGCGCCAAATCTTGCTTCAAATAAAATAAACAAGTCCCCCCCCCAAAAAAAAACAAAAAAAAAACAAAAAAAACGACATCACGCATCACATTAGTGCACCATACCATCCTGCAACTAATGGGCAAGCAGAACAGATGGTGTGCGAAACGAAAAAAGCCCTCTTGAAGCTTACGGAAGAAGCAGTTCAGTGAAGAATCGCCAGGTTCTTGTTCCGGCAGCACGCGACGGTCTCATCTTCCACGAGAAAAACACCCGCCGAAGCAATGTTCGGCGGACGAAGAGCCACACCGCTCGATCTCATATGATACTATGGCCATGAATGAAGATGGAGAGATTCCCAGATCGGGAGTAATGGCAGATTATTCGGTCGGACAACTCGTCTACGTGAGGAATTTCAGCGGAAGACGGGCCTTCCATGTAAAACTTGAGTAGAAAAGGCTCTATGTTGGTTGACAAGAAGGTGTCATCCCTCTGAAGACGTTGGATATCAATGCCCTTGAGTGTAAATATAACGAAATCACAAAACTCTCTTTGTGTATTGTGTAACTGCCCTTGTATTTGGTAGTAGAGGCTATGGTGGTGATTTGGACCTTTCACGCCAGGCTCCTTTTTCTTATTTTTCGCCTCATACTCCTTTGCGGTTTCAGTAGGCTTCAAGAATCTTTTGGAACGGGGACACTTTACGTCAATGAGGCCATTTGTTTCAAGCAGTCAATCAGGGAATGCTGCTAGAAATCCGTCCTTCATATTAACGAATAAGCCGCACTTCTGCACATTGCAGTTTTCCTGTTCCACGTACAGTTGTAAAGCAGCATCCTCATTGATTCTACCATATTCTGTTGCGGGTGAAGAAAGGTCTTTGGGTACACGATACTTGAAACAAGTCTGGCACTGTACGTTGTGGTTCGACACCCACTAATATCGTAGTCCTTATAGAGCCTCATAATTTAATCATTACCTCGTCACCTCACATTGCTCTTCATCAACAGTAAGTACAATAGGCTACCGCCATATTACAATCCAAGAATTGAAAAATTGAGTCCTTCAATCCTTCAATATGTTTATTATTTATATAATGTTATTACGTTACATTACCTCGAGACGATCGACGTCCATCGTCGATTTTCAAATACTTATATAAGGGGGGGGGGGGGGGGGGGGGGGGGGGGGGGGCGATCGGTGGCCGAGTGCATGTCTAGCGCACACGGAGAGTTCGGCGGGTGGGAGTGGCTTACGGCCCGCTAGGTCTAGCGGACTCAGCGGGCGCCGCTTCCGCCATGATGTGCCTCCCGGCGAGTGGGTCCCCATTGACATGCGATGTATACGCGTGTAGGCTTTGCCGTTCGTGCTTTTGTCGGCGTAAGGAGAAAGTCTAAAAACAATCATTTTGTGACGTTAATCATACGTTAATTATAACTTACCTCGCACAATCGAGCACTCGAAGTCGGCTTCCAGTCAGCCCTTTTTGGTTTGGTCTCCCAGATCTTGTGCCTTGCGCGGTTATCTTTTCCTTGCGGGAACCGGTACATCCTGAACCCCTTTTTCGCGTTGTTCGAGCACCCAACGGCACTGCAGCCCCCCATTTCGTTTTCTTCTAACGTCTGGCAGAGCGCAGAACGATCATTTTCATCGTCGTCTCTCGCTCCACGCTAGACGGCAAGGCACATCATGGCGGACAACGAAACTCGGAGTGCGATGCGCACAGTTGCCAGACTGTTTGATCAGTGCTGCCAGACTGGCGGCTGGATCAAAGAACCGCCGAACTCTCCGCGCACACCAGCTCGGAGCACGTGGAGCGAAAGCTCGCGCTGCAGAACCCACCCCGCCCCTGCCCGTCTCGATGTGGAAGAGCATCATACCGGCGTGCGGTCGTGTATCACTACTGCGTGGTGCACGTTAAAGACCCCAGGTTTGCGGTTGTACCGCACTGGCTAAATTGCTAATCTACACCTGAGACACACGCCCACTAAGGCAGACTAACTTCCGGCTGTATAAACATACACACAACAATGGACCTCTTGGCGAATATGTGCTGCCACCTAGACACGCGAATCGGTTCGAGACTAGGTGACTGGAAAACAACGCGCTCCCAAGGCCTCTCCCACCCGTTCCACACCCAAAACGTCAGCTACATCCTGTTCACCCATTGAGGCGATGTGACCTAGATACGGCTCCCCCAAGCTCACCTTTGTCCCCATCGTGCGTAATCTTCCGCCCCGAGGTCGACACAACAAAACCGCTCAAAGGCGAGAAATGCAAGATGGCGGATTGTTTGGAACTAGATACTCTCGAACCCAGGCGCATGAAATACTCCGCGCATGCGCACCACGTATTTCTACAAAAGGTCCATTTGCAATTAGACGCACAATCACAAAGAACACAGCGTGCCGCCTCTTTTCTTTGGACCGTCTTTTTTTTAACCAGCGCAAGCTCGCGCGTTCTCTGTTTTGAGACGGTTAGAACTAACGTTGATTAGAACAGTCGCACATAAAACCCGCGTTTCTCCTACCCGGCCGCTTCCTCCTCTCATTATGTGTAGGTGGTTAAAACTAAATAAGCTATAATAATGGTGTATTATTCATATTTAGTTTCAGTTTCAGTCAGGGGAAAGGAGGTTCGCGGGAAGTAGGGCCAATAAATGAGCTGCGCTTAGAGTATCGGCACTCTCTTCCCCGACAGTGTTGTGGGCGCCGCCATTTTGGTGCTTGTGCAGAGCAGGCGCAACTGCCGATCGTCATGATTCAAAATTGCGATTTCCTCAGCATTAGATTCGGTGTTAGGAAGCTCATGTAATATTGCTTTGCTTTGTCGCAAACTGTTTAAAGTGGAGGACGGAAAAGCGTTTCTTGTGATTTCAGATACAGCTTCAAATAACTGGCAACCATGATTTTAAGCCACAATATGGCCAAGTGTCGCTAGTCTGAAGCATAGCTTATTTAATGACACTATTCATGCCCTTGTTCAAGAAGCTTGTAATACATGACGTGAGCCGCATGGATTCCACAAGCCACTACCTTTTGACACCTGCCTCTTCTTCATTGTTCCCGCTTGTGCCAGTAAATTAGCTACGCTTCAGAGTAACGACACTTGGCCATATTGTGGCTTAAAATCATGGTTGTCAGTTATCTGAAGCTTTATCTAAAATCACAGGAAAAGCTGCGTCCTCAACGAATGTTTAAACAACCTGCGACAGAGCATAGCAATATTGTATCACCTTCCTAGCACCGCATCTAATGCAGAGGAAGTCGCACTTTTGGATCATGACGATCGGCAGTTGCGTGGGCTCTCCCAAAACAATTTTGGGGAACGGAGTGCCGATACTTTAAGCGCAGCTTATTTAGTGATTCTAGGCATGAAGTGAACTCGGGTGTATTCTTTCCCTCTTCGTCTTTATCGTTTATTGATTTCAATTATATCGAATAATGAACACTTTATATCACGCTACGCTTGTGTAATTATTTTCTTAGATTTATTAACCTGACCCAGTACTTAAACCGTTCATTTATCGATAGTAAATCTTCAAATATATTTTCTAAATGTGAAGGTAAAACGACACGGAGATTGATGATGATACAGACGCCAACGCCGCCCTCGAAAATTTTTTGAACTTAGAAATCAGCAGTTTTGTCTGCCATCCGCCAGGTAGCGCAACAAAACACCCAAATAGTTTTTAATTGTTTTTAAAACTAGCTAAGCTCTACAACTATCAAGAAGCCAAAGCAAGATCATTGGGAAAATCTAATACATCGCAATGTATATCTATTCCATAAAATAAATGTTATTAGATGCCAATAAATCTGTTTAATGTCCAAAAAAGATGTGCGTCAAAAACAGGTAAGTTTGAAGGGCTCCCGGAGCGTTATGACTTTGAAAATAAAAAAAAAAAACCACCGTCTACCTCTTGGGCAACTATTGTAGTTCTAAATGTTATAAAAGATTTTACCATAGTTTAATTATTTACTCAGCGGCATTTGAATTACCATGACTCGAAGCACAAAAAAGTGCTACGTTTGATATAGAATATCTAAACAAAAAAATGTTACACAACATTAAATTTTTTTCTGCATATTACCAATTATAAGCACTACATCTGTAGCTAATTTAATTGCCCTAGCGCTTGTCATAAAAACATATTTTTGCTGAAAATTGTCAATTTTAGGGCAATATTTGGAGAGCTGAAAAAAACAATGTAGTGCAAATACCAAAAAAGTATACCGTTACATTCTGCTCCGACATCATCTTAACAAAACTGCGCTATTGAAACCGTGTTATCTTTAATGAATCATAAAACATGAACCAGCGGAGCAAGTGAGGGTCCGCGCCATCATATTCGCAACGCTACAAATGCGCATGAACAGTATAAACCAATACATACATAATATCAATCCCACAAAACAGTATTTAAAAAGAGATGAGTAATGACCTGCCAAAAAGTACCTAAACTGCCACATTCAGTGGGACCGTGGGGAATTTTATGTTGAATGTACTGTACGTCAGATCTTTGCAAAGGGCTAATAACACACTGCCTCGCCCATGAGGATTTTTGAATTGAAAAGACTTTATACCTGGACAGCCGGAAATTCTTATCAACCCTAGATTCTGAAATGGCTATAACCGGAAATCGATATTTGTTGCAAAATCTCCCGAAGTCTGCAAGACGTTCTCGAAGGCCTCTTTTATTATGGTACGTATATCATTCCATCGATGTCACTGAATACGATACTGAGCATACTTAACTGGGGTAAGCATTTCAGAAATTACAGGAACTGAAAAAAGGTGTGACGAAATCCAATAATAAAAGAAATGTCTGCGCTGTAGGTGACGTGAAGCGCTGGAGGAAATCCTTAGGACCCTCTAGGCAAACTATTCGCAACTTTCACGACCTATAGGGGGCGCAGTGCGCACTGGCGCCTATCAAAATGGCTGTCATCTGGATGATCATCGTAGAACAGCGGTACGAGGCTGGGTCTGCGACGTGTAAGTAATTCTAGTTTTGCTTTCTGCGAGCAGTATTGGAGCCTTATGTTATTTTTTTACGCCAGGAAGGTGTAGGCAAGCCCATTTATTATGAGACCAATCATCCAGGAGCTAGGGAGCGCGATTCTCACACCGCTGTACCACCATCGCTGAAAGTTGCGAATACTAGAGCCCCACAGACCAGAAGTCGAGACGCGTAACCCTCAAAGGTTTTATTACATCTCGGGGGGCAGTATATACTCTTCAAATCTCCAAACCAGACTGTCGTAATTTGTGACTGTTGTGTGAGCATGGGGACAAGAACACAACCATTCCTTCTCGAGCCCAGACAAAAAAAAAAAAAAAAGAAGTTCTTTACTTCGTCGTCATCTTGCAGCCCCCCCCCCCCCCCCCCCCCCCCCCCCCCCCCCTCTTTTTGGCATGCGATAGCACGCGTAACCTAGCTTACTGAACAGTGACTTCCACCGATGGTAGTCCAAATGTATTAAAAACATCAATAGACTCCTGCACCGCGATATGCAAAAAGATAGGCCTTTTGCTGCTGAGCCCGAGGTTTGATGGGCTCCGTGGTTAAGAGAAAGAGTTCCATTCTCTGCCTGAACTTCCTCCAGTTTTCAGCGGCATGCTCTTCCAACCTCAGCGTTCCTGGCGGCGGTAGATCAGTCATAATGTACGGTGATTATCATCCCACTTCTGCCGCCGTCGTCGTCGCCTTTATTGGTTCTGCTCGTTCATCATTAATCTTGAATCCTTGATACAGGCAGATTGTCCTGAGCGAGAGGCGTCGGCGGAACACAATGTTGGTACAGCTGTGTAACCGTGGCGCTGCATTTCAGTGTGGAGAAATGTCAAAAGGGAGATGAAGAAACGCCAAAAAGTAATATTCTAAAGTGGCACAAAGACCCTTTCTTCGGTATGTTCAACAAGCTCACGGACGTCAAGAAGACATTTTACACGGTAAAAAAGTGTTGTATTTGGTTGTGTGTATGTTTATACAGCCTAAAGTTAGTCAGACTCAATGGGCGACTTGTCTCTCAGCGATAGATGAACATTTAGCCAGTGTAATAAAACCGCTACCCTGGGGTCTTTAACATGCACCACGTTGTAGACAGCATGCCAATACGATGCTCATGCACATCGAACCGGGCGGGGGTGGAGACTGAACCCAGCATCCGTGGGGTTTGCAGCGCGAGCTTTTGTTCCACGCGCGCCCTGCCGTCGAAAGAAGTAAAAGAAGAAATCGTCTTCAACCCGCTCTGCTCTCCAAGCGATGCCTCGTGGCACTTTCGAAGAAAGCACACTCATCTTAGACGTGAACCCTCTGTACAGGATACCTCTCGTCGTCGTCAATCTCTTAATATTCGTCGCGTCCTTCGGAGCACTCGGGATGGCCGTGAGTATGGGTGCTTTCTGCATGCGGAAGGTTAGAGCCGTCATGGCTGACCTACTTCCGGTCTGATCTTCCGAGAAGTCAAACCACTGAAGCGGGCGTTGATGAACCCACGCCTGCGTTGGACACAAGGACAGTGTGGTGTCCTTGTGTCCCAGTGACCAGAGGACAGTGTCCAAATGACCCCTGGACGGTGTCTTTGTGGACAGAAGGACACTGTTCTGTTGGTTTCGTTGCCCTAAAGGTGCTATTCACTGGCAGCCATAGCTGAGCTCGCTGCTGCTGAGCACGGGCTGACGACACGCTTCAACAACGCTTCTAACAGGCGCATTGCCCACCATCAAGATTGTTTTTTTTTGTGTTTTTTTTTGAAAGATCATAAATAAGAACTCGGCCCGAGCATGTGCTGTGAGTAGTCCACAAGTAGGGGTGTCGCGAACTTTCGTCGAAGCAGATTTTTAGGTCGAACTTTCGGGGTTCGACTGAGTCGAACCGGTTCGACGAACCTTCGAAACTTTTCACCAGATTCAACCGGTTCGACTTTGTGAACAGTGTTGCCAGACCTTAATACAAGCATGTCTAGGTTTGGAGAAGTTTTTTTATGCAAAAGGGTTATTTTATTTTATAAACAGTTACAATTAAAAGAAACCAATTCTAATCACTGAATAAGTTAATAACTTAATTTTTTTTTGTACTGTATTAACTAAAATAACCAATCAGCGCTGCCCTTAATTCTTCCCTTAGCCATTACCATCCAATTCGAAGCCAACTGGCCAGCCTGTCGCGCATGCGCACACGAGTCGAACCTCAATACAAGGTTCGTCGAATTTTTCACTAAAAGTTCGAAAAAGTCGAACCTGGTCGAACTCGAACCTCGGCCGGTTCGCGACACCCCTATCCACAAGCCGGTCGTGAAGCAGTCATCCCAAATATGGCGTCCAGCGAATAGCACCTATTGGCGACATGATCGATGGAGAGCGTCGCTGGTCGGCCTGCCACGATTGGTCGAATTGTAGCTATGACGTCAGCAAATGATTTTTTATTGAAGGAAATAAAGCTAATATAAGAACTTCAATTTTGACGGTGTTTTCAGCGTTGTTTTCAGAGCGCAATGATTTCAAGCTTCCACCATGGGAATTACAAACACCCTCGAACTTGTTGTTTGCAAGGCAATTACGTAAGGAGAGGTAACCATAGGAGGGCAATGAACATGCTCAGAACGGGCTCACTTAATAGGCTGCTAAGATCGGCAATCTTGATGGTACGGAATGCATGTTGCAAAGTGTCGTGACCTAGTCAATATATTTTGGTTTTGTCGCGATTGACTGGTTTCTCGCGACAACCGAGAGTCACGTAAAAAAAAAAAAAAAAAATAAAGAAGATCACAGTGTTCTCAAACCGATCCACTGCTCCACATCGTCTAGAGTTCTCCGGGATCTGAAGTTATAACACAAAGGAACTGTGAGAGCTCGTCGTCAGCGCGCGCTCAGCAGTCGCGCACTCAGCTATGGCCACCAGTGAGTACTCTGGAGTATGTATATGGTCTATTCACTGGACGCCATATTTGTGGGCGCTGTTTAGAGTGCATGCTCAGAATGAGCTCACATTAATAGGCTGCTAAGACCGGCAATCTTGACGGAGTGGAGTGCACGTTCCAAAATAACTGTGGAAGTTCGCCATCAGCACGCGCTCAGCAATCACGCACACAGCTATGGCCGCACCCTTAAGCTGAGACTAGAAGCTCCGACTTCAGCGCGAGCTTTCTATACTTCGTCTCATCCTACGATGGACTAAAGGCCAAAGCCACGGGCCGCCAGGTCCAATCACGTTTCACGCTAAACTATGACACGCTTAGCATTGGTTAGGTTTTGACGAATAATGCTCCGAATCCAAAAACGCTGCGTCATTTTGATAGCTTCGACACTGCAATGAGCCAGTAAGCCGTGGCTTTCATTGCAATGTGAAATTGTTGAGTCACTCATTGCTCGATCCGAACCACTGTCAGCCCATTCCCATCAGTGATCCGAGACGCGGGCACCAATACGTGCTTCGAAGCGAAATACCCCACAATGTCTAAGTAGCTCGTGATTGGATCTGACGGTTCGTAGCTTCTGCCTTTAGTCCATCGTAGGGTGAGACGAAGTATACTCTTGCACAGGTGTGAACGCGCAGGCACGCGCAACCAAAGCACTGCGGAAGCCAGCGAGCTCGTGCTAGAGGCGGAGGTTCTAGTCTCCGCTTAAGGGTGACCGTAATATAGACCTTTTTTCTCAAGGGCGCCGCCATCTTGAATTGTCGTCACTTCCAGTATGGGCGAAAACATTCTTTTGCCGTCACCACGCCAATAGAATGCATTCAGAATATAAGCGTAACCGTTACCCATTTTCAATTTGCCTTCCCTCTCTTTTTTTACTATTTGCAGGTTGAAATGTTTTATTATTTTTTTGTCGCCCATACCGGATATGCCTATCAGGTGGCGGGGACGAGAGTACACGAAAAAATGTCTATAGGGGGTATTCACTGGACGCCATATTTAAGGGCGCTGTTTAGAGCGCGTGCTCAGAACGAGCTCACTTTAAAGGCCCGTTCACACTCTTGCGACCTCTTAAACCTAGGTTCCTTAAAGGGGCCCTGCAATCATATTTAAGCGTCTGTCTTTTTTGCGGTTTCCACGTCTCGGGGTTCGGGAAAGCCAGCGGGCACGGAGAGAGTAACTAAATATCAGTGAGTCATATTTTAACCGGACGACGCGGAAACCTCCTCCGCCTACGAGGGCGACCCGCGTTGCCGAAAGCGCGCGAAATGTGACGTCTTTGGTCCTGGGCTTACTACTGATCAGAGCCGCTAAAAGCTTTTTTTTTAATCGAGATACAAAATATAAGTGCCGCGAACCGTTTCAATTATGTATGAAACTAGTTTTTGTTCAGTATTTTAGATCAGAAAAAGAAACAAATGCACTTCATAAAGTACGGAAACAAAAAATGACCCGTCGACATACCCGCCACCAAGCGGCGGAAAAAAACGGCGCATACTAGAAAGGGCTAGTGGGATGAGGCCCCGACGAACGGCCAGCGTAGAAAAATCTCGGATGTACGCGGTGGCGCTGCGATCGTATACCGGCTTGAGGATACGACCGGTTCCAAGCGTTCCGAAGGCCTTCGGCGCGGGCTTGGTTGGCGATTTGGCCATTTGGCGGTATGGCAGCGCGAAGTGGCTCCCGTTCTGAACTGATCTTTACCCCGTGTTTGCTGTCGTTTGTGGCCAATGAAGTGTTATGCCGAATTAGTCTTTAATCGCGCAGCAAATGCATTGCGAGCCGCCCTGGCCGCCCGCCTCATACAGCCTATCCAACACATGTTTTAGTGGCGCCCTCTCGAGCCGTCGGCACGGAGTGTGGCAGCCGTGAACGCTCGATGAGCCCACTACCCCTCCTCTAGTTCACGGCCACTCAAGCCAGGACCTACGACGTCATGAAGGAGGTTATTTTTTGTTTTTTTTTTGTAATTCTATTTTGCCTATAACTTTTAAAATAAAGTGAAATTTGAGAAAAGAAAAGTTTCATTAAGCTACTACGTTCAGTGCGCTCAGGTTCGGTGCAAATTAAAAACCAGTAAAAAAGTCATTGCAGGGCCCCTTTAAAACTTCTTAAACCAGAGGACACACTGGCGCCATCTATTGGGTAGCAGTGTAAACTCGGCGGTCCGGCATATTTTTTTATTTCTCTCGCGCATTATTCTTTCTTTCTTGGCTCGAAAAACTTTTGCCAATGTTATAAACGAGCCTTTCTATGGGTATTACGCACATTTGACCTCGGAAATCCCGCAAAACCTTTGATCTTGTGAAATGCAGTTCCAGGATGACCGCATAGATGGCGCCACAATGCCAGTGTGTTCCCTCGTTCTAAAAAAAAATTAAGAAGTTTTAAGAAATCTCGTCTCTCTCAGTCGTACTCGGTCGCAAGAGTGTGAACGGGCCTTAATAGGCTACTAAGACAGGCAATCTTTATGGCGGGGAATGCCAACACCGAATAGACAGATAAGGCCTCAGCATAGTCTCCACTCCCTCTATGAAACGTCATCAGAGTCGGATCACGCTAACTCGGCTATTGGGCACGAGCCCGACTTTCGACGCGCTGATTGGACCCAAGAACCAGTCGAATATTGACACAGCACTCATGCCCGATCTCACGCCTCGATCGATCATACTGTGATGACGCGTGTGTAGGCCTTCTGTCTAAGTGGTGTTGGGAATGCACGCTGCAAAAGAACTGTGGCTCACCGTCAGCACGCGCTTAGCAGTCGCGGAAACAGCTATGGCTGCCAATGGATACTCCCTATTCACTGGCGGCCATCATTGTGTGCGCAACTGCCAAGCGCGTGCTGTCAGCGAGTTTCCACAGTTTCTTTGTATCGTGCATTCCACGCCATCAATTTTGCCAGTCTTTGCAGCCTATTATTGTGAGCTCGTTCTGAGCATGCTCTCCGAACAGCGCACTCAAATATGGTGTTCAGTAAACGCTATACTTTAATATTGTAATAAATAGAGTGTTTGATATACCGAGGCTGGAACTAAAATGAGCCGTAAAAATCTGCGCCTGCAGGTAGCAATATAAAAATTTCGTCGAGCGTGTATTTTACATGTGGGTTTTGCCTCGTAAAATTACGAAGCGTAGCTCCTTTTTTGTAAAAAAAAAAATAGGGCCGGAAACTTGCCAGGGGCAACGACGGACAGCGAGGCAGACGACCGAGACGAGTGGCGTGGAGCGCTCAATTCACGTATTGATAGATGGCGCTACCTCCTTATCGAGACTAGAGTGCCTTCATACACACGCGCGCTTTTGCTTGAGTGGTGACATCTGAGCCATTTTTCCGCCCAATCGGTTTTTTATGCATTTTGAAGTGCGCGCAATCCGGTGTCACTCAGCTTTAGCGCGTAACTTTGGCTAATGCATAGACGGCATTTTACCGCCCAAGTCACGCACCGAGTGCGCCAGAGGGTCACGCACTGGCACATTCAGAGCATCAAGGGCTGTCTTCCCCCTGATACAGACACCGTAATCGAGAGTGCTCGCCACTACCGTGGCCTATTCAAATAAACAATCCTTTTTTTAGTGCACATTTGGTTTAAAAATAAATGCGGACAATGAGAGCAAAACTTGAAGTGACAAAAATAAAAGAAAACGCGGTTGCACAACGACGGTGCGCTTGCTACTGACGGGTTTCGTTTGCGCGTCGTCTGCTTTCTTTCGCTGGTCAGTTACACCTTCCGACGCTGCTCTCGACGCCATCTATCAATACGAACGCCAAACACAACCCGCTACTGAACCCTTGTCGTCTGCGTCGCCGTCCGCCGTTGACCCTGGCAACGTTTTCGACCCTATTTTTACAGAAAGGGAGCTGCGCTTTGTAATTTTACAAGGTAAAACTCACATGTAAAATACACCTTTGACAAAACGTTTAGATTCGTACGTGCAGATTTGTCACAGCGCAGAAGCTCGCGTTGACGAACACATGCATATGTCTGTGTATACGGTCACAATGACACCGGTGTAGTTTGTGTTCCCCTGCCTCCTCCACGACAGAGGACGCAGGAGATGTAGCAGGATTCCCTTTCCGGACGAACGATATAGGGTTGGAATGTTCATGACTTTACGGAGGCGTGCTGGTCCTAGTCTGGCTCAAGTATACTCGCATGAACCGCCACCGATTGAGAAGCTTCTTGGTCCCGGTGAAATTGCGAGGATGAAGGGGGACGATTTCTTTCAGTCTTGCCATCGCAAAGCTTGATGACGTAATTGTGGGATCGAAACCACTCGCCTGACGACAGGGGGACGCGGCGCATGAATTGAACACGAGAACTGCGTGAGCAATCGACTTCGGCTCGTAACAATCAATGCCTCGGCGGACACTCGGGTAGTGGCTCGTGTCCAACCACTGCGGTGATGAGAATAGCCGAACTCTAAAGGCCCCTACGCATAGTTGCGTCTCATAACCCATTCACAGGATCATAAAGGTACCTTTAGCTAAGGGACCTTTATGGTCGGCGGCGAATTAGTTCGTGATCCTCCGCGCGC
Source organism: Ixodes persulcatus (assembly GCA_013358835.2). Classification (NCBI taxonomy): domain Eukaryota; kingdom Metazoa; phylum Arthropoda; class Arachnida; order Ixodida; family Ixodidae; genus Ixodes; species Ixodes persulcatus. The sequence goes on from JABSTQ010009453.1 coordinate 285,992, forward strand.
GGCATGTGCCCGCGACTCAAGAGCGCGGGTTGATTCGCCGATTGGAAAGGGACCTATGTTAAATGTACGTTTATGCTGCTCGTGTGAATACGGTATAACACCCAATTCGCACGGCAGCGTAAAGGTACCTTTGGAACAGGTACCTGTAGTAAAGGGAGCTGGAGATCGTGATCACACGGCGCGTAAAGGTCCCTTTCGCTAAGGTTGGTCCTGTGTTAAACGAGCCGAGCTCGCCAAGCTCCCTTTACAGCTACAGGGAGTAGCCTCGGACCCACGAACTCGAAATAAAAATCACAGGTATATAAATATTGCTTGTTTAATGCATTATAACAAATTGAATATATATAAGTAGCAAATTATTAAATGATTGTGAACACAAATATGATGGGATAATACATTAACGAGGAACGCATACTCCTGCTAGCAGGTAGCAGCGGCGGCACATGGAAAACAATGCCTGCTACCCGAACGTGATGGACCACTGCGAGCTCTTTTTCGAGGTTGTAGACGAGTCGTCCGACTCTCCCGCACAGGACCTTTTATCTTCATCGTCGTCTATCCCTTTTCGATGGTGTGACTGACGTAACCGTGAGACTCCGACGGGGTTTGTTTCTGCCGGGCACTATTTAGCTACTTTAGTCAGAACAGCGGAAAAATGGACCTACTAAATAAAAAAAGGTCGCCCACCTCGCAATGGAAACTCGTAACCGCAGATGATTTAGGGCCAGTGTGGCCAGACAGGTCGGACGTTTTAAAGCAAGACTCATTTAGGTGCGTCCTTAGACGTAGAGAAAAAAAGATTGCCGCAAAACACAAATAATATTTAGGTTTAAATGTGATATTTCAGATACAATAATCAAAAACTGCGCGTCAAACCGATTTTGAGGAATACTTGTTTATCACGTGCTCCTCTCGCGGTTTAGCAGGTATGCAATCGATGTCAACCTAAAGTGCTCCGTTTATTTATTGTGTGATCAAGAACGCCGTTTACTACAAGTACCTTCAGCTAAGGGACCAAAGCTAAAGGTACCTTTACGTCGAGAAATGAAAGTGAGTCACCGGCACATATGTGCTTCGTATGAAGCGTGGCATCTAATTTAAAGAGCTTGGCACGCGACATAAGAAGCAGGGATGTCCTGGACTCGCAGACGCAACGCAGTCAAACGCACTCAAACGCTCTCAAACGCAACTGTGCGTACAGCACGTGTTTTATACTTTGCCATCCCCTGCGCGTAGTTATGAATAACGTTGGCCACGTGGCCGCTTTTTCTGGCTCCGAGTTGAGGGGATGAAAGAGGCTCATATTTCTCGAATTTATTTTTCTACTTCCATTGCTTAGAAAGAAAAGCGAAAGCAAGTTTATTCGGTTATTAACGTTAGGGAATGATTCTAACGAGTATTTAGCGAAAGTAGAAGAATCGTTTCATGACCCCTTTAATTCGAGCTTTTGCCGCTTGCTGTCGTCACGCGAAGTAAAAGTACAGGGTGTCACAAAAGAAAATTTACACGGTCTTTTTTACCGCAAAAATAAACTAGGCATCACCGAACGCTCATTCTCCGCCCAAAGGTAGAGCTCGAGGTCACAACCAGATGCCAAAGTTTCAGCCCGATCCGATAACTTAATTAAAAGTATAAGGGATTTTCTGAAAATTTCAATGGGAAAATGGAGCCCATTTTTGTCCGTTTTCGGTTTCTGGTGCCATAGAGACCCATGTGTTCGAAAACTCCGTCGGCCGCCATTTTCCCATTGAAATTTTTCAGAAAATCAGTTATAACTTTTGAAGAAGGTATCGGATCGGGCTAAAACTTTGGCATCTGGTTGTGACCTCTAGCGCTACCTTTGGGCGGAGAATGAGCGTTCGCCGATGCCTAGTTTATTTTTGCGGTAAAAAGGACCGTGTAAATTTTCTTTTGTGACACCCTGCACAATGTATCTGCAGCAATGCCATATCACTGCAATGGCGAACGCGCTTGGCCTCACCTTTCCACCAGATCTACTCACTGTCCTACCGGTTCAGCGAGGTGTCCCTGACTCGCAGCTCGGTCCTAATCACGGTGGTTGTGAACCTAGAGTTCCCGGTAGTGACTATATCCTTCGTCACCTTCATCGTGTCCTTCTTCGGCTTCTTCGGCGCATTGCGGGAGAACAAGTCGCTACTCAAGTGGTATATCCGCTTGATGACGTGTACCATATTCTTGGTTCTGCTCATCGCTCTAACCGTCATCTTTATTCCGTTCATCGCCAAGAGTGTGAGTAAGATAAAGTCTAATATAATACATAAATTATAAAAAAGCATAATGGCACCCTAGCTGATGTGCCAAGAAAGGGAGGAAGTGCGTGACAGTTTTAGCATAAGGACAGCACCAAACTGCGAACGTACAAACAAACTTTGGTGGGAACCAACGTTACTAGAACAAGTCAGTTGGTAAACTGCAAAAGAGCCTTCTCTGAAAAAGTGGCACCAATCCAATCCGTACTGGAAAATCGAGCTAATGGCGATCACAACATCGCCAGTTCTCCCGCAGCGGCCACTCGGGGAACTGCACGGCTGCTTGTATTGGTTCGGAGTATCGCATTCGATAGCGTCCGCTGTGACAGTTCTATTTTGCATACCTGCCAAGTTTTACGATTTTATCGTAAAGTGTCCGCTTTCCAGCGCTTTCTTACGGTTATCGTATTAACAACAATATTTGTACGATTTTCCGCACCCTGTGTAAAAAAAAAAAGTTTTTGTTTAAGCTGCATCTCGCCTGTTTACAAGTTGGGGTTGGCAACACTGGTACATCGACTTTTTATGCCAGGGGGCGCAAGCTACCGCTCCAGTGTTGTAAGGGGTGGTATAGCCGCTAACATCCATCCATCCATCTTAATCTAAAACTGTTTAGGAAATCTCCTTTGTGGTGGCGACATTGGTTGTGGCGAACGTTGTGCGTTGTGTTACTGGAACTTTTACTCATGATCCCTTGAAACCATCTTTGCTACCCGATGTCGGGAAAAAATACTTTCAAGTGTTTATTCCCAGCTATTCAACCGACTTTCCATTTATGAAGACGTCGCGCAAGGGCGACAGGTACGCATTTTGTAGTCCGTGTCGCTGCGATGTCAATATTTTGCACGCTGGTCGAGGGGACATTCTGTGTCATCCGAAAACAAAGAAGCACGAGGACTCTGCAAATTTAATTGAAACCAACGAGAAGCTTGGAGGGAACTTTAGTCGATCAATGGATTACGACACTACCCGACCAGAATGCCTTTTTACGGCATTTTTGATCGAACACAACGTGCCGTTCACGGCGGTTGTTGTGGAGATGTTAAAGAGCAAGAACTTTGCTCTTTAAAGGGATACTGAACCAAATAATTTAGTGCCCATAATAAGTGGCGCACGTTCTTTCCACGAGCCAGCAGCCGCCGGTGTGCGCGAGCACACGCAACGAAAATAACGTCAAAGATCTCCATTCGCGCTTAAGAGGACAGTGAAATGCATGGGCTTCGGGCCAAAGGAGAAGAAATACAGGCTTTTCATCTCTACAAGTGAAAGCTACGTGCCCTTTAGACCAATTAATCGCTTACCTTTTATACCAGACGCCACTGAGTAGATGAAAAACTTGTCTTTATTCTCCTTCGACCCGAAGCCCATACATTTCACTGTCATCTTAACCGCGAATGGAGGTCTTTGACGTCATTTTTTTGCGTGTGCTCGCGCACACCGGTGGCTGCTGGCTCGTGGAAAGAACGTGCGCCACTTATTATGGACACTAAATTCCTGGGTTCAGTATCCCTTTAACGTCTCCGTTAAATCAGGGACAGGCGAAAGAGTTTTTAGCAAAGTGAAGAAGGCACACACGCAGTTCCGCTCCTCCATGTCGAAAAAGACTCTTGAACAGTTGTTAGTTGTGAGATGCAGCCAGTCCGGAAAGTGCCATGAACAAGTGTTCGAAAAGAACTTCCTAAGAAAAGCAAAAGCTGCAACTTCCTCAGTGCTGGCCCAACCTTGTAGTCCGGACCACAGCGTCAGTTCGAATAAACCAAAAGTTCGAATTAAGCGTGTTCGAATTAACGAGATTCGACTTACTTCTAAAGAATAAGACATTTCGTGCAATGTATGATGTGTTTGTGCCCTAGTTGAAGCGTTTTTCTTACCTAAATTAAGTTTTTGAAGAATAAAACAGTTTTCGTATTTCTTCACACAAATGTAGTGTTTTTTGGCATCCATTGTAGTATTTCCAGAATTGTAGGGTTGGCAGGTCTGTATTTTGGCTTTAAATCGGTCATTTTGGCGCCGAAACATATACGGTGGGAGGGGTTGCAGGGATGCCGACTCCCGTCTCCCAAGCGGACGAGCCGCGAATTACTAAAGAAATTAAGACGTGTCCAGGTCGGGGCGCGCTACCTGAAATCACCCGTGAGACATGGTTGTATAAAAACCTTATTAATTGTGCCGCAAAACCTTGTAAATTAAAGATTTTAGAAAACATCACGCGCCTGTTCTTTTTTACTAATCTCCGATGAAATTTCCCACAAAAAGAGTTTTTTCCAGTTTGTTTTTACGCAAAAACACGCTTTCTGAAAGCTCAAGGTGAAGAGGAAAAAAGGTAAAGAAAAAAGATTGAGCCGCCGTCTTGGCACCACGAGCCTGGGAGTTTCGGTATTCTGGGAACATTCAATGACTCTAGCAGTAGCCATATAAGACAACTTGCAACTGGTCGCTAAAGGGTGGCGCTGTTATCGTATTCGGTACGGTCTCGATGGACGTCAGCCAATACCACCTAGGTGGTATTGCGTCAGCGGCCCAGGTTTCAACGGAGAGTTTCCCAACTGAGTGTTCTAGTAACGTTGGTGGAAACAAACTGATCGCGCATGCGATTAGCTTGCTCCACCGAAGTTATATACCGCGTCTCTCAAATAGCGGCCAGACTCTTTAAATCGACCGCAAAAATCGGTTTCTTAACCTATCGCGTTCCGATTTTGTAGAGCGTTGACCATAGGTGGTGCATTTTTTCTATAAAATTCGCAAAGAGCGAACTTACTTGAAGAAAAAGTAAAAAAAGAAAAATGCTTAACTCCTATGAAAACGCAGCGAAGCCAACGGTCTTCAAACCATAAGGCGCCCTATGGTTTGGCCCTACAGGTTCCCAAAACCGCCAATCTTGGTAGAGTGCAACGCACCCTGCAAAAGCACTGCCTAAGCTCGCCGCCAGCACGCGCTGAGCAGCTACGCACTAAGCTATGGCCGCCAGTAAGTACCCCCTATAGTTACTCCACTTTAACTCCATAGCATGAAAACGCCGGAAGGTCTTTTATACCAGACGGGCTAGTTTAGTGTCACTACGAGCGAGTGCGCTTCAAACCGTCGAAACACACTCCGAGTGTGTTGGTGCTACACGGGAAAAGTGTCACTCCAAAATGATGGCAATAACGATGGGTAAGTAATGGGCACGCAAAATATTACACTGCATAATTATTTTTTTCATAAATAACTTTGTCCTCTTATTAGAAACACGTTACCCCACATTGTTGCGCTTAGTCACGAGCTTTAATCCAAATTTAAATCCAATTTGATCATTACGATCAGCTATTACAAGCCACTGATACACGTCCGCACGCCGGTACGATGCCTTATGATGTACCGCAGGAAACGCTACAAGCGCGAGCTCCTAGGGCACATCTCGGAGGCACAAGCTCTCGTGCGTTAAGAGTAGCTCCCGACGCTATGAGCTCGCGCTTCTAGCCTTGTCTGCGATACAACATAAGGTGAAACGGAGAGCAGAAGTAGGGATTGAACCCAGGATTCCTGGGTTCTGCAGCGCGAGCTTTCGCTCCGCGTGCTCCGAGCTGGTGTGCGCGAGCACACTCGGCCACTTGCCACTCACCACAACGAAACATCATGGAGTGTGTGGAGGACGAGCTGGAGGGCGATACCCGCGATTTTGGACAGTGGAAGCACGTGATTGGGGCGCTTTTCTCCGTGACAGCCCAACGCCTTTCAGATGAGAGGCAGCTGGACCTGGATGCCGACGCACAGGCAAGAATTTCAAGTGACATCGATCAACAGCTGCAGGCCAATGCCTTCACCACAGCCCCTCTCATGACCAACAACCTATTCGTGATCAGTCGAGAACGGTGGACTTTCCGGAGGAACGAACGGTGGTTCGAAGACACTTTGCCCCATTTGGGCGAGTTCCATTTTAAGCAAGCCTTTCGCGTCTCTCCTTGAACCTTCAGATTCCTGGTGGAGTCTTGCAGGTGCCTCCTGGCCGTCGCTGGCCGTCGCGCAGGGGCCAAGGCTGGAAACTAGATTAGCCGCTTATTTTTCTACAATGCACTACTTTCCTGTCAACAGAAAACAAGTGCGCATCTAATATTACTCCTATCAAAATAATACTAATTTTACGCAGCGTTAATTTCTTCTATTATTCTTACTTCTTGAACACTGCTATCGAGATTACACACTCGGTCTACCGGAGCGAGCGTAGTGTGCTCCCCGAACTCACTTCATTGGAAGTGTGTTCTTTGGGCAGTGCTGGGGATTGAGCTCAGGATCACTAGGTTCTGCAGCGCGAGCTTTCTCTCTACGTACTCCTATCTGGTAGGCGCTAGCCCGCTCGGCCACCGATACCCCTTAATAAAGACACGTTAAAAACTTAGACGTTTACAATTCTCTGTAATGCCGAATTGGAGCGCAGCTCTTGAGAAGGAGGGAGGAAGGGTACGAAGGGGAGGGTATGCCAGCTGCTCCCCCTCCGTACCCTCCCATCCTCCTCTCCTGTTCCCATCCCACTTAGCGTAAACATTTCGCTAAATTTCCCGCTAAATTTATCCGGGAAATTTTCCTGCTGAATTGACGTGTGACGTCACATGACACGTCATCTGAAATCTTAAGTGTGACGTCACGTGACGTCACACGGGTAAAATTTTTCCTCTAAATTTAGCGGAAAAATTTTTCGCCAAACTTAGCAAAATCTTTTACCGCAAAATTTAGCGGCAAAATTTTACCCTTGTGACGTCACACGTGACGACACACGTGACGTCACGTGTGTCGGTTACGCCGACGCCGCTCAACTCAGAAACGCGTGCCTAGGAGCTGTGCTCTAAAACAATGCTACATTAATGAACGATTTTTACGCCAATTGAACGATTCTGATCGATCATCGCTAGTCAAGATAAAGAACGAAGCTTATCCAACTTTGGCGTTCCGCTTCGCTCCACGGAAGTCTATGAGGAGGCCCTGACACTGCCTAATCAGATCATAATTATCGTGTTGTCTCGAATAGTTACATGCTGAAACAAAAGTAGGCTCTATCATTCTCTGCTAACCAAGATAGCCATGAATGACTGACTTTGTCGTCGTCTTTTATCAATTTACCGCTTCGCTAATCTTGATTCAGATCAGCCTAAACTCCAAGTCCACCCCACTATTTTTTTGCAATGCCACTCTTCTACATGTCGTCTCTTTCACGAATTTCTTTTTCTTTATAAAATAAAACTTACGCCACGCTTCTGGTTTCTGTGTTGTTATGTTTTACTGTTGAAACACTCCTATTGATGCCACGCACTCGATCGAGCGAAGTGAGTTCGTCAAACTCACTCCAAGCCAAGTGTGTTCCTCAGGAAGGAGCCGTGTGGCACACTATAGAAATGACACTAAGGGCGAAGTGCACTCGCTTGTAGTGAAACTAAACTAGCCCGTCTGACAGGGGTATTAGTTGTCCCGCCTCCAGCACGAGCTTTGTATACTGTCGATAACACTTCGGTGTCTCGTGACATAGCCTCCTATATACTGAAAAAGCCTGGAAAATCGCCACAAGAAGCGGCCGCCGAAATGGAAAAGGTGGAGCGGCAGACAACGGACGAGAGGAGAGCCACGTGACTGGCGCCCCGCTGCGGCGAGACTCCGAAACACACTTCTCCCGAGCGAACAAGTAGTTTTCGGGTCCTCGCTGCTGCAAAAGCTGCGCGCTGGCGTCCAGGTTCCCCGAGAAATGGCTCCTTGATGCTCTGTGCTACCAGATCCTCGCGCTCCAAATCTGCACTCGTCGTCGAACTGCCAGGCTTTGTGAGTATAGAGGAGGCTATGCTCGTGATCTTCGAGCGGAAGGCAATGGAAGGCAATGAGCGAGTGCTGGAGGCGGGGCGTCCGGACTAGGCGTCCCGCCGTTCTTATCCTGTCAGTGACTACAGTAAGTCTCAGCGTGCATGGGCAACCAAAGCACGACGGAAGGCAAGGAGGCGTGCTGGAGGCTACAGACATCTGAAAGAGATGCCCTGCGCTTCTCGTCCTATAGCTCTCAGCGACATATCTGGAGCAAGCTGTCTTAAAGGGGCCATGAAACGAATTTTGGCTTGGGATGAATGATTTTAAATCGGGACTTTACTAATCGCATATCGTTTAGTTGGCCAAAAGAAAGAGGCTGGAAAGTCAAAAGCCAGCTTTTCGGTACGAACATTTGAAAATATAGCGGACTATTTTGTACCTTCTTGCCTTCGAAAGCTCTCCGCCTTTTCACTATGATACATCCGCGGTTCCAAAAGCGCGTCACCGGCGCCAAACTGACGTCAGCAGAGCCCAGCTCTCGCATTGGACACGAGAACTGCGTCACTCGAACGTATGCGCTCGTCAACAATCAATCCGTCGACGAATATTTGGATTCGCGTTCGTGGCCAATGAGTGCCCTGACGGAACTTATTGTCACTGGGGAATGACAAGTTCTATGGTGTGCATAAAAAGCACGGTGGAACCTAGGAGTCATCGCACCGGTGCCGAAGGAATGTCACGACCACGTGATTTCACAATTCGCATTTGAGTTGAGGATTAAAGCTAAGGAGGAAGAAGTAGGAAAATCGTTTCATGACCCCTTTAAGTGTTGGTCACCGTGGTGCTGGTAAAGGCACGGGTGCCAGAGCATGGCCCTGAAGGATATTTTGCGCGCACGGGCACTCAGCTGTGATAGATAAATTATGAAAACAGGGTGATTCCACGTCAGTTCATGCAAAGATGGTCCGGGTCCTATTTTTCATATTTTCGTTATAAATATATACGAAGGCCATGTTGTTGGGACGAACATTGAGCTATATATGAACGCCGCAACAATTTGTTTTCGCTGAGATATAAAATAGAGAAGCTCGAGGCGTGGAAATTGAGAAGTTTTCATGGTGCTACTTTGCACAGTCGTCATTTTCTCATCGAAACCTTCACGTCACCATAACTTATTTAATACATTTTACAGAAGATACACAACAGATACTCACAAAATTAGAAATATCAATAAAATATTTTTATGCAAAGAAGATTCACAAAACATATCAAAATGCGCGTCTTTACGTCTTTAAATATTCTTTACGAAAATATAAAAATAATATGCCCACCCTTAATTGTCTTTTTGTTATTAACGCAGAAATGCAGCTGATTTTTCCAAACGTGACAAGATTGGGCGTCGATATTTAAAAACATTCCATCTTTTATTTTTTTAAACTCCCCTTGGCACTTTGGAGTGACTTGAACTAACCTATGATGGCAAAACATTGAGTAAAATATGACCTCCAAACGGGGAAAGCTACGACAAACCTTCACTCGGAGCGAGCCGACGTCTTCGTCATAGCGGCTTTGCCGCAAGGCACCAAACATTTTAAGCATTAGTTATGGCATATATTTTGTATTTTTCAAATTCTTTTTTTTCAAAAGGGGCGAGTATAACTGACGCGAAAAGGGACTTTGAGCTGGAATACCATTAATTAGCTTACAATTCTCAAAAACAAAACGGCCCCACTCTGCAAATTCGCTAACTATGCATACATAAGCTTAAAACTCTCAGTTGCTTAAGTGACCATGTATACATCCGGCCTCTCAGCGTATGATGACTTCCACGGATGAGATGCCTGGATTCCTCTCACAGGTTTTATGGTGGTCCACTCTGCTTGCTTCACCACACGAAACTCTCGAACCCGTTCCGCAGACAGGTGGAACATGCAGACATTTGTTACTTTTTCACGTAGCACTTCCACAAAGTCTTTAGTGGTGACAATCGTTGAGTTGAGCGAAGATCTCAAGTTGTTGAGCGTTGCGTGGTCTTTAAGAACACCATCTACTCTATCACAAGCGCTTTTTCCGTGTCCTAGTGACTGAAAAGATCCATCTTGTCGAGAAGTGCGGCTTCCGAGACAGTTCGTGCAATTGGATGCGATTCTTGAAATGCGCCACCGCTCCCGTCTGATACAAAAATTATTTCAGAAAAGACTGGGTAATGTTCATTAACATACTCTTCAATGGCCTCTATGGATAGAAGAGCGTGAGCTGTGTCGTGTGTCGTGTCGTCGCTGGCAACGGCAAAGCTTTACGTGCCTTGCGTGGACGTAACCACACATGTGAATAGAGACACTTGAGTTTTTTTTCAATGAAAACTCTGCACTTCGGTTGGGAAGATTACTGCCCAATTTTTCGCAAAATCGAAGTAGAACATCACTGCCTTGGTTGGTAAGGCGGTTCTTGTGCCACGTATCAGGCTTCGTTGAAGGTCACGGATGTAAGAATGCCTCATATACTTTTCGCTCCATGACTCCAATTCCCGCAGGAAGGCGGAAGTGCCCACAACCTTCTTTCGCAACGGCGCAGGAAGCAATCGTTCTGCGGAGCGCTGCAGAGGTAGATGCGCTTGAGGTCGTCTTCAGTACGTGTCTTCTTTGAGGCGTTTGTTATTGCCGTTAAAAGCAACTGAAAATTGACGCAATATATGCATGCGCACACCTTGTGCTCGGGACTCTTTTATACCCATTTTATGTCGTAGGGAATACAATTTGGAGATGCCTAGTTCTCGATGGGGATGGTCCTTCCTAAACAGCTGGCAAGCTTCCTTAATGGAGCGGGTCATAAACCTCTTTACGACTTTGGTCTTGTTGTCGTTGATCATGGCTTTGACGACGTCCTTTTTGTTGGGGCATTGAACAGAGCATGCGAGGTCGTCGCGTGTGTAGTACTCAAGTGCAACCTTCACGTCTTCGGCATTCGCCTTTTTACGTATTTCTTTCTTGGAGATGCTTGGTGGCAGAAGCGTGTACAATCGCTTGCGCTCCTGGTGGGAATTGCATGCCTTCAGCGCTTCGCGGAACGCGTCAAACTACTCCGTGCAGTGCTCACAACTGTCTTCACCGGTTTTCACGACATAAACGCTTGACAGCTTTCTTCTAATCGAAGAACTCACTTGAGCTTGTTTTTTCCTCAAATACGCTTCGCGCCTTTTTTTTTTAATGGTTTTACGTGGTTTCAATGGGGTTACCGACGGACTAGCAGCACACACGTCTTGACTCACTTCAGCCAGAATTTCATCAGAGTCCCAGAAAGCCGGAAAGAAGAGTTTGATGTACTCACGTTGTGAGGAGAAGCAATCTCATTCTTGAGGTATTTGTAGCAATGCTGGCATAAAATGTCAGATTCGTTCACTGTTCATCGAGCCAGTACCTTTCCCAACCGCACTTCTTTAGTGCGGTTGGAAAAGCCGGATGTATAAATGGCCACTTGCGCAACTGTGAGTGTTAAGCTTATGTATGCATAGTTAGCGAATTTGCAGAGTAGGGCCGTTTTGTTTTTGTGAATTGTAAGCTAATTAATGGTATTCTAGCTCAAAGTCCCTTTTCGCGTCAGTTATTCTCACCCCTTTTGAAAAAAAGAATTTGAAAAATATAAAATACATGCCATAACTATACTTCGTTTCACCTTCGGTCCGAGCGCGGCCGATGTTATCAGCCGAAGGGCCAATCAAACAGCGCAAAAAGCGCAACGTCATGGCGTGCTCTCTGCGCTTGATAGGACTAGCCGGCGGAGGAGCGCGCACAGAGAGACGGCGAATACCGGCTGGTCCTATCAACTGCAGAGAGCACGCCATGACGTTGCGCTTTTTACGCTGTTTGATTGGCCCTTCGGCTCATAACATCGGCCGCGCTCCGACCGAAGCTGAAACGAAGTATAACGCCCAAAATGTTGGGTGCTGTGCGGCAAAGCCGCTATGACGAAGACGTCGGCTCGCTCCGAGTGAAGGTTTGTCGTAGCTTTTCCCGTTCGGAGGTTATATGTCAATGTTTTGCTATCATAGGTTAGTTCAAGTCACTGCAAAGTCCCAAGGGTAGTTTAAAAAAAAAAAATAAAAGATGGAGTTTTTTTTTTTTTTTTTAAATATCGACGCCCAATCTTGTCACATTTGGAAACATCAGCTGATTTCCGCGTTAATAACAAAAAGACAATTAAGGGTGGGGATTTGTGCATATTCGTAAAGAATATTTAAAGACGCGCATTTTGATATGTTTTGTGAAGTATTATGAGTTGACTTATTTGCAAACAAATTGTGAATATGTCTCTAAAACCCGTTCTTATGCCATGTTTGATATTTTTGTCTGTATTGAAATATCTTATTGATATTTTTAATTTTTTTGTTTATGTGTTGGATATCTTTTGTAAAATGTATTAAAAAAGTTATGGCGACGTGAAAGCTTCGATGAGGAAATGACGACTGTGCAAATTAGCATCGTGAAATCTTCTCAATTTCCCCGCCTCGAGCTTCTCTATTTTATATCTTAGCGAAAACAAAATGTTACGGCGTTCATATATAGCTGAATGTTCCTCCCAAGAACATGGCTTTCATATATATTTTTAACAAAAATATCTAAATTATGACCCGGACCATCATTGCATGAAGTGACGTGAAATCACCCAACAGCAGATATTACTTGTTCATGCATCGTTTCGGAAATATTTAGCGGGTGTTGAAGGGCTCCGCTTCCGCCATAATATGCCTTCCAGTGATTATCTCTACGGAAGTATAAAAGCTTGATGCACCAAAGGTTAGATTGCCTACTTCTTCTAGGTCCATGTTATATCAGAGTGTGAAGTTAACGTATACGAACATTTCCACAGTGTGGTTCGCTTCATTCAAATTCGAGCTTTGAAGGAGTGTGCGGAGCGCCAGGACACAATGTCCGGTTTTGCCCGACTCCCGAAGCAGTGTTGACAGACTGGCGGCTTGATCAAACGTCGGCTAAACGTGTTGGCACCGTGTAGACCACCGTTGATTTGGAGATAACGCCCTTGATCCTTGTTTCAGACGGTGCAGTCTCTGGTGAGCGTTGAACTAGTGGAACATTATCGGGACAACGCTGACTATCGGCAACTCATCGATAGCGTCCAGGAAAAGTTCCAGTGCTGCGGCGTAACCGACAATGGATACAAGGACTGGGGCCACAATATATACTTCAACTGCTCTAGGTACGCACGAGACAAGTATTCTTGCGTTACTAATTAGGTAAAAGAATCGCAGATCAAGGTCCTGTTCAGAGTTTGCCCACTGTATATGGTGAATATGTCATTTTAAGTACAAACAAAACATTCTATCGCCTCCCTCCTCCCTAGGACCACAAGAGAGTGGATAGGATAACTTCAAGAAATATAGAACATAGCCAATGCTGGAAGGAATTACTTGTAAAAAAAAGCGGCCTAAAGGACTAGAGTGACAACAAACATTTTCCTTAGAGGCTTAGCTTCTTGAGGGTCTTAAGAAAACAGTATTTAAAACAAAAACAAAAAAATCTTGTATAAGCTGTCTCTAAGACCGTCGGATGCCAGACCCCAGAATGTTTCTTCCAGCTTTCGAAAGCTCAGCTTTCTGCAATTAGAACTAAACGGAGTACCATTGATGAGAGCTTATAGTCCATTCATTCCCTTTCCCACTGACTCTCTCATAGATTCAACCCAAGCATAGAACGCTGCTTTGTACCATCGTCCTGCTGCCGCCCGGAAAACGAACAAGACCTCGAAGCCGTCCTGAAACACCGCTTCTGCGGCCGCAACGTACTCAACATCAGCGATCAGGAGGCCTGGCCCAAGGTCTACCAGCGAAACTGCGTCAACGCCTTCGTCAGCAGGATACGCAGAAACATTTTCGTGATATTTGGAGCCACGCTGGTCATCCTGGTCGCCCTGCACGTCATGAGGCTCATGGCAGTATCCGTTCGCCACGAACTCGGGGTCCTTACCGAGATCTATAAGACGTACTACAAGAAAGTTCGAAGGGGAATCGCAAAGAAAAAGGCTCGGATGGAGGCCCGCATAAAAGCTAAGCATGAAGCCATTATGATCCGCCATGAAGCATTGAGGTGAGTAGTCTGTGTGTGCACTTGCTCCGGACAGCATATGCTCTCTTTTGTTTCTCATATGCAATCAGTGGCGGATTTAGAGGGGGGGTCCGGATGTCCTGACCCCCCTCTTGATTTCTGCATGTGTAAAATTTAGGGCGTAAAACGAAGGAGAGGGGGAGGGGGTTCCTAAACATATGGTACGCTGACCAACACCTGACCACCCCCCCCCCCCCCCCCCCCCTCAGGAAATTCCTGCATCCGCCCCTGTATGCAATCGTCGGACAGATTTGTCTGGCACGTGTATCGCGCTGTGAAGGTCGGCTCAAAGAAAACCAGATTGCGGGTTCAAAGTCTCGGAAACCGCAGTACGGCTTTGCAACTTCCACTACACATGGCATTATGCAATGTCGCGGTTCCGTTTGTTGGGTACGTCAGAGCGACAGGGAGGAGTTTCGGTTGTACCGGCTCCGTTGGCCTGCAGTATTAGGGAAATATTTATGTGGTATCAATGTGAAATGGTCGTTTATAACATTGCGAAAAAGATTTTCAAGCCAATAAAAAAAAAACTCACTGTAGCACGCTGCGGTATTTGAGTTTGCTTCTGTAAGAGTGAAATTTTAAATGAAATGGAGAAAGGAAGCCACCATTGTTGGTTGTCTATGAACCGCGATAGCATTCGTCGTGACACTCACGAAGCAGCTCACTGTGAATTTTAAGTAAACATTTTATTTTATGACTGGTTTACGATGCAATCATTGACATCAGCACGACTGCACCGCGTTACTTTAAAATTGAGTTATTGCTTCGTCTCTCTGTAATCCATTAATCTTCTGTCTCTGTGAAATCGTTTAATGTTCAAGCTTTTTCACCACCTTGATTGACGATGTATACAACTAGCTCAACTCAAACCAATAATTGCTTCGTAGCTTGGGCGCGAATGTGAATGTGTGCGTACCGCCGCTCCGTGTATGCGCGGCGCGGGTTTATCCACTTGCTAGGACGTCGTTGAGAACGACGTCCTAGAGGTCGACCTCTAGGACGACCTCTAGGGCGATTTTAAAGACGACCTCTGGGACGACCTCAAGGACGACGTCCTAGAGAACGACGTCTAGGGCGAACTCTAAGGCAATCTCAGGGACGACCTCAAGGACGACATTGAAGGCGACGTCCCTGAGGATGACGTCAAAGACGACGTTTAGAACGACCTATAGGGCGACCTCTAGGACGGCCTCAAGAGCGACGTCGAGAACGACGTCTTGGAGGACGACGTCAAAGGCGACGTTTAGGAAGACCTCGTGGACGACCTCTAGGACGACGTCCGCACACGCGCGGCGCCCGCGTATGCGGACGTCCTGCGTATGCGGAGGCACCGCGCCGCTTCGCGGTACCTCCGCATACGCAAGGCGGATTCGAGGCCAGAGAGCGTATCGTATCGCGAAAACCGGGTGAAGCAGCTAAAGAATGTTATCGCATTAATAATTGGCGTAATGACTTTGGTGCCGCTGTAATGTCTTGTACCGGGCCTTCACTTCCGCAGGGCCCAGCAAGAAGAATTACGACGGCAGGAACAACTCCGATACGTCTACCCAGGGCCCAACAATCATTATGGGTACAGACAGGAAGCCGCGCAGCAATTTTCATAAGTGTTTGCCGCACTCGAAAGTGAAGGCTGCACGGCCGTTAACATACTTGTAATAAAACCATAAGTGCAACAAATTCTCCACAATCAGTGGCGTACCAATCGTTCTCGAGCGGGGATGCAACCATGTGCAGCGTGCTCTTTGGTGCTTGGACAACGTTCTTGGTTGGACGGAGGCCCGAAGGGGTCCTGAAGGCTAAAATTTATAAGCGCCGGCACAACAGACGAAGCCTTCAGAGTTATGCATCAAGGGCTGGTCAAACAGGACACCGCAGTCACATCACTTTCTTTACCAGAAGGGGAGGTTTACCTCCAATTCCGGTTTGCCCTGGAACTTTTTTTTTTTTTCTTTTTTTTTTTTTTTTCTGAGGGAGGTGTAAGAAGCTACTTTCCGCTTCCGTCTTTAGCTTACAGCCGGGGTCGCCAAACGTTTTGGGTAAGGGACCCGATTAGCGACCTGCAGCAGTCTTGAGGGCCGGGGAAAAAAAGAGTAATTCTAAATGAAGGAAAAACTAAATAAATAAACCTAGATAACCATTGAAACACATAAATGAACGTTAAAACAGTATAAAGCGAGTTATCACATTATACAACACGTGTGGCCAAGAAAACTCACCTGTCATTAATCAATGTGCATAGTAACTTTGGCACATTCGCGCAGTGCAAAGTACTAATTAGAATGATAAAACTAAAGCTGATAATATGCAATGGACTGCGACAGAGGACAAGAACGCAATGGAATTTTAGCATGGTTACACAGGCATGAAGGGACTCAGAATGGTGACGCTGGTGATGACAATGTTCGATTAATCATATGGCGGGAGGACCCGCGTTACGAGGCAGTTCCTTTCGTCTCTCTGGTATCTTATGGCCAACTCCGCTGGTCGTTTTGGAGCGCGCCAGGGTCAGTAGACCAGATACGAGATGAAGCACGCGATCTGAACGAAGTCGCTCCGTCTCCGGACCCCCAGTGGAACAACGACCCCTCCTCCGGGACCGGCGGATGCCTTCCCGTCATTCACCTTCCCGGGAATCTCCTTCCCGCGGTCCCGGGCCGAATCTCGAGGCGTTCATTCAAACATATTTTTAAAAGGGGGTGAGAGCTAGAGTGCCGTCGTCACGAGGTATTTATCAGGTTCGGTGGACATAAAGGACGGGACAATCGTCTATGCAAGATGGCTAATTCACTAAAATCTCTTCATTGACTTTCTACTGATTGGTTTTAGGCAAGGAGGTTATAAGTATTAGGAGGGGGCACGTTGCAATATTGGTGAAGCCTAGTCATAAAACGTTTAAACGATATTGTGCCCAACGTGACCGCAGATCTCTCTGGTGATTGGTGCGCGTGACATGTCACGTGCGAGATGGATGGCTGATTGTAGAAGGATTCCTTGCAGGCGTGCGCGCGCTCCGTCCGGATGGTTTTATCAGATCGAAGGCTAGACGAATGCTAGCTACGGTCACGTGATGTGGTCATGTTGGGCTGATAAGTGAGGAGAGTAAGGAGGAAAATGAGAAAGAGGCGAGGCGTCAAGGGAGCATGGCTTGTGGAGGCTACGCGGCTGACGTCATGCCCTCTCCTACCCTTCTATCCTCCTTGGTTTTAGGGGTTTTAGGGGTGAGAAAGGAAGTCACGTGTGTGCGCCGAGGGCTAACCAAACTGGCTTCCGGTCGTGTCCACCGAAATAGGCGGAGCGACTTTTCTCGGATCAGGATCGAGATCCGGAGTGGGAGCTGCGCTCCAAAACGACGAGTGGAACACGTCCGTCTCGATACCGATTGCCCACTGAAATAGGCGCGATCCAAAAAAGTAGGTCCCGGCGCGCTTCAAAACGACCAGCGGAATTCGCCATTAGTTTGCGCACTTGAAGCGCGTCGCGGCGCCTTTTCATTACGCGCACCTCTTTTTGCGGTGCTAACGGCAGGTAGCTGTTGGAAGAGGGCCGCGGGCCGGGCTTCATCGGAAAGAGCGCGGCCAGTCGCGGACCAGTCGGGAGGCTTCCGCGGGCCGGAATTTAGAGACCCTTGGTTTAGAGCGAGCTCATCACACGTTCTGCTCGCTGTCGTCATGGGCTCCGCTGTTGTCAGTCCCCAATCTCCCGAAAACAAGAAAGGGGAAGTGACGATAGCAAGGAGGGAAGGAGGAAAACCGTGCTGTTTGAAGCTGTTTGAGTGGTTGACGTCCAAGCTGAAAACGAACGCGCGCGCCACAACTTTCGCGCTTTTCGAGAAGCACACGCGTTTTTCATCTGCTGCGTCCTGTAGCATGCCTTGTGCACCAGCATTCACGCATAGAAATCGCTCGCGCCCGTGCCTTTGCCAGCGCGCTGGAGACAACTTGTGTGATAGAGTATATCTTTACACTAACTTATCCAATGGCGTGCTTTCAATCTCCTTTCATGTGATTTACATTTTGGCCATTGGCCATTGTTTTGTCTGCTTGTCGTCCATGCCCCCCTTTCGTTTTCGTAACCCGCTACCCGCTTTCACGTCTTTTCCGCTGAGCAGCGTGGCCCCTTAGAGTCGCGAATAGTGATGCGCAAAAAAGTTGCCGCCGCTTATGTTACATATATATTGGTAGTCTTGATGCGTGGCAGCCGGCCTTTTCGGGCAGTTTGCGACACCCCCATCCGTAGTGGTAGGCAATCAATGAGTAAATGCGGTCAGTGTCACAAAAATAACCGACAAAAGAGGCAAGAAGTCGCGATAATAAAGTTTACTGGTACCAGATGCCTTAGCGTCTTTCCCAGTTACCGTTTTGATTTTACCACTATAGTGGTAAAATCAAAACGGTGGTTTTACCCCCCTGCGGCCATCTTGAAGAAGCCTAAAATTTGACCCCTAGATGGCGAAACCGATCCTATGGCCTAAAGCCCCTCTATCCTGCGAAAAATGGTGTCATTCATTGTTGTGGAAATGCTCGAGACACGTGCCGCGCGCCACTTCTGGGAAGAACATGGCGTCTGAAATTAGCTCAGTGCTGCGCTGTGCCGCCATGATCTTCCCAAGGGCTGCACGTTGCACATGCCTCTTGCACCGACGCACCTTGCGCTACTTTCAAAACAGGAAGGGGCTTTACTGCGTCCATAAGCCCCTTGATAAAGGCGTTTTTATAAGTACCGCCAATCATTGTCGTGAGAACGCGCAAGACACGTGCCACGAGCAGGTGCTCTCTTCAGAAGGCCGCTCATTTCAGGGCTGCGCCACCATTTGCTTCCAAGGTCCGCTCGGGACACGGGCCTCGTCAGCGACCCCGGAAGAGTATTTTACATGGGGGGGGGGGGGGGGGGGGGGAGCTAGCGGTCGAAAAAAAAAGGGGGGGGGGGGAGTGAAAAAATTAAAATTGAAAAAAAAAAAAAAAAACATTACCAAGATTTTATTGTTTATAGAAGGTTTATTATCACTATCTATATTGCGTGTCCATGCATTCATCCAAAATTCCTGTCACGAAGCAATGAGTGTCGATGTAAAATGCACTGGAAAATCGGGCGCCTGCACGTTGAAGCATGAACCATGTCATTATCTCCGAGCGTGTCCCTGGTGGGTGCGCCGACGACACAAGTGATGAGTCTGATGACGTGGCCTAACCGACTACACCACTCTTCCAAGCGTCATTGTGGGCATGGCTTGATCAACCTTGATCAACACCACCTAGAGTCCTAGACTGAAGGCCTCCGCACCGTCATCACAGTCAGATCGATCGAGGCCCGAGACTGGGCACGAGTGTTGTGTCAATGTTCGTCTGGGGCTCGTGTCCAATCAGCGCGTCGAAGGTCGGGCTCGGGCCCAATAGCCGAATTAGCACGATCCGACTCTGATGACGTTTCATGAAGGGAGAGGAGGCCCTGTGGAGGCTTTCATTATTCTTGGTGGTGTTGGCTTGCCATCGGCTTTTTGAGCTACCCAAACTAAACACAATTTTGGAATACTCCGGCATTGGTCTTGTTGACACGCTATTACCTCTAATTGAAAATAACCGTAAAAAATACGTTTTTTTTTTTTGCAGATCATTAATAATTTTTCCTTTTACGTAGAGAAATAAAATATATGTAATTGCATTTTAGGTTAGATGTATGTTATCTTACCAAGACGTACACGTTTACAACGCCAAAAGCATCGCTTTTACGGTTCTACCTCCGACAACCAAATCTTGTAAAAACTACTTCGCGCGGGGCGTGAACAATGTGCAAAACGTTTCTCGGGCAAACGATTATAGACCTTTTGTCATATTACCCAAGCACCAAGAAGAATGCTGGAAACGTAGGCACGCGAGCTGCACGCACTCGCCTTCCCTGTATAAAAGATGCGAAGTAAATCATAGGCACGCGAGCTGCACGCACTCGCCTTCCCTGTATAAAAGATGCGAAGTAAATCATCCTTTGCTTTAGATATTTTCGTTCGACAAGTTACTGCTATAGACGCCACCGCGTGTACCCACGTTCCCGGCATTCTCTTCTATGCTTAGATAATTCGGGAAAAGGTCAAGAGCAAATGGCCAAGTGGAGAATAAAATTATATGATTTAAATCGTGACTTAAACCGGTTTTACTGTTTTAAATTTCAGCAAAAATACTTTAAAAATATTGTTATTTAACGTCTGCACACCATTTGATGCTTTTACGTGCACTTCTTTTGTATTTAAATCAAATAATCATCAAGCATGAGACTTATAGCAGGCTGAACATGAACAAAAATTACACCATCTTCCCGAGGGGAACCATGGGATGATGCGTTAGTATGTATGATCTCTATGGGTGATGCGGAGCATCGTGTTGGTTCCGAGGAAAGAGTCAGTTGCGTGCTGACGTCGAGACATGGCGCCACCGACTGCCCTAGCGTTACCCCCTACGCGAGCCTTCGTCGCGGCTCGCGGCAGAGAAACTTGGAACGCTCGCCGCTCGCCGTTTATTTTTTTTCACACTTGGAGAGGAGACTAGAGGAGGAGAGTTGCGCGTGCGCGCGCGGTGTGAGGAGATGCGAACGCACGCGCAGTGCGCAGTGCACGCAGCTGGTAGAGAGAGAGAGCGGAGAGAGTAACGCGCAGCTGTTGGAGAGAGGGAAGGAGGAGAGTTGCGCGTGCGTGGTTCGAGTGCCGACTACAACGCCGACGCCGCGGGACATAGACCCGAGCAAGAGATGCTCCGCATCTAAAAGCGGTGCTAGTAAATCGGAGCATCGAAGTTTCTTCCTACTTCGTTTGCCAGCTAAATAACGACCTCCGCACAAAAATCAAAACACGTAAAAGTCGAGCTGTTTTTGTTCAAGTATGGTGGGGTTTACATCAATAAATCCTATCAATTAATTGTATTTTAGAAGTGATTGGACGGATACACCTACTAGTGATAAAATAGGGATAAAGATAATTTTCTCGAGCTATGATCATCTAAATCAAATAAATATAATTTCCTTGATTACTTTTTTTTATTTTGGGATATGACAGTCATGCCAAAACCATCATTCAAACAATTCCCGCGCTGTCAAGTGGGGCAGCGTCAAATGTTGTACACCTTGCAAGTCAAGCAGGCAGTCTAAAAAAAAACCAAAAAAAAAAACAACACTGCATCTCATTTTCTTCTTTTGTTTTGCTGGCGTCGGCTTTTCCGGTCTTCGTTTCACATCAAACTTCTTGCATGCCGGGAACAGGATTCCTCCATATTACAACATTTGACGTCACGTTTTCAGCGTTGCAGTAGAGCCCCTCGGGCAAAATGTAAAAAATTCAATAACTTCGGGACAAAAAAAAATATTACGACTTGTAATTTGGGTTACTAGTGTATTGAACAAATTTCGAGGCAAATCATGAAAAGAAGCAATTCAACGAGGACCACACAAGGAAAAACCAGAGCCAGAGTATGCAAATTCCTGCTTAAATTATACAAAAATTTATTTATCATACAATATGTACAGGGAAAGTCCGTCCGAGACAAACAGAAAAATATGCCGGGGCTAATTATAGTACAAGTTTACAACAGAGAGAAAATAACAGATCCTTATAAATTAGCTACTACTAACCAACAAAGCTACTGGGAGTGAAAAAATGCCTCTTCACTGGGATAACAAACAGAAGGCCAGATTCACGAAACGATCTTACGCAAAAAATATGCGTAAGACAAAACTTAAGAACAAATTCGTATTCACGAAACGAAATTTTCGTAAGTTTTGCGCAGGTTACGACGAAATCCTACGACAGCTCCGAAGCTGTCTTACGCACTTCTTACGATCAAATCAGCATGGCCGACAGCGTCGCGGCTGGTCGCGGTCGCGACGACCAACGGACGTTTATTTTTCTACGTGCGCTTCTCACGCGTCCCGACTTCAAGCAGCAAGAAAAAAGTAAAATTACTTGAAACAGACCACGACGAACAAGAACGCTGGATCCACAAACACCCGGGAAAAGCTGACCAAGTGAGCTCGGCAGATAGGCCTAGCAGGCACTCTCGGCGCAGCGGTGCTCTGACGGTTTTTGGCCAAGACCGTCTGCCCACGACCGGCTGGCGTGCTGAATGGAATATGCCCGCGCGACCCTTGTGAACCCTTCCCGTATCGCTGACCTCAATTTTAGATTAAGAGGTCAATCTCTTCCTCTTGTCATCTCCTAGTTTTACGAGGCAGCGGTGACGAACGCTGTCGTCGAAAAGGGACTCTCATCGATTCTATCTCTTTGGTTTGTGTGATATAGAGCTCAAATAAACGACGTATGGATTACCTTCGCCACACGGTATGTGCAGTTTGTTATTAGTATTCCATTTCGCGGTCCAGCAGCGCGAATCCAGCACTTCGATCAAACGCGCGCGTTCGCTCCGAGTGTGAACAGGTATTACGTGGCTCTTGCTGACACTCTCGTAGTTCAAACGTATCTTTTTTAACGTCGGCTCGCTCCTGCATCTCCGAGGCCGCGGCAATTTGTTTCCATCTACGTCGCTTTGCAAACGACTGACATGGGCCGTCTTTTACCAACGATGACAGCTGTGTTGACTTCGTAGCGATCGAGTTCGTCGCAGTCAACGGAGGCGGTTACGCATCCCGGCCTCGGCATTCGGGCGCGTTTAAATCGTGTTAGCGTCGACATATCACTGCACGGACACGAACCCCAGACAAGCGGTGGCAGGAAGGTCGGAAGGCCGCCTGTGTTTGTTATTAAAAAATCCACGTGCTCCGAACGGCTCCGAACCATGCCGAGCTCTCCGATTGGTTGTTCGTGCTGCCGAAGACGCGTCGCCATAGCAACAGCACCGGTATGTTCTAGTTTCTCCGTACGAGAACGCCGCTTTCCTCCTCTCACTTAAGAACGCGTTCGTGAATACCGATTTCTCCCCTTCTTACGATGTTCTTAACTTACGAACTTCTTAGCTAAGTTTTCGTAAACTAAGAAGCTCTTCGTGAATCTGGCCTCAGGCTTGCAAGGAGGAAACGGGTGTCGACAAAAAAAAAAAAAAGAAAGAAAAAGGAAACGACTCTCTTTACAATAAAGGCGCTTTTTGAACAGCGTGAAACACAGGGGGCAACCGGAAAGTGGTGGGAGGAGGAAGTGGGGAAACACATGTCCAGACAGACACACCGCCACTACCTCGAAGCTCCGGGCAGCGCCGGAAATGCAGACAACTTTGGTTTCTTCTTCGGAGGGCCTCTGGCTGCTCGGCACCTCAGCCTCCGCTTCAACGTCACCCCGTCGACGTCGCTGGGGTTCAGCCTCTGCAGCAGAACAACGCAGTCCTTGGGAACCGCCGGCGCCGGAGGCGAATCCGATGCCCCCGCGACGGCCATTGCTCCCGCCTCATGCCTGCTCCACGAACACCCCGCGACGGCGTCCTTCGCGGCGGGGTCTCCGACCCGCGTGTTCCTCCGCTTCGGGGCTGGAGGTGCCTTGCAGTCCGCGACCGCCCTCCTCTTGCGGAGAAACCGCCGCGACGTGGTGATTGTGTCCACGGCTGCCGGCCTCAACTCGCCTCTACTCCCGCTTGTCCCGCATATTCTTTGGTCCGGTGCTTCGGAGTGGCAGGCTGCGGCGAGCATCCGGCGGGCGCCGGACGCCATGACGGCGAGGTCGTCCAGCCAGTGCCGCACCTGGGCACTTGTCTTTGGTAGAGAGCTCAGCCTGTTCACGAGGCCTGTCAGCAGCTGCTGGTTGAGATCGGGACTGATCACCAGCTTGCTGTTTGACTGCGGGGACGAGATGACTAGGGAGCTGTCGGCGGCAGCGTGAACCAGGATCAGACCCGGACTGCCGGTCCGTGCTGAGAGCGGGTCGTGAGTTCGGTTCTGGAAAGGAACCGGCGACTGCTGCGGTCGCTGTTGCCGGGATGCTCCAGATCCGTGGCGCTGATGGTCGCAGAGGAGCCGGGAAAGCATCAGGAGGAGGGCCTCTTGCAGGTTGGGTGCTAGGAGGTCCTGCCTACGGAAGGTGGACAGCACGTTCGAGAGAGTCTCCGGGGGTAGCAGCGTCACGGGGATCGGGGACACGTGGTGCTGTCCGTTTGTGGGGGGTGTGCGGTTGACTAGACAGAAGTAGGATCCAGTCAACAGGGAGGAGAGGGCGTCCATCATCGTAGAAAGCTGGGGAAGTTGGAGCGATCTTCGGCAGAGTGCCGCGAGCTCTTGTGACCGACTGCAGTCATCCGGAACGGGTAGGGGCATACCGCTGTACGAAAGAGAAAAAAGAAATTTGCAAAACCTTTATTGAGGAGTGCAGAGGCAGGACGCCACTGATGCCGAAAGTTTAGGTTCTACAAGTTTATCGAGCCTAAACAGAAATAAGAGCCCCTTTTGTATAATGCTTAGCATTACGCCGTTGACAAGCCGCTAATCCGGGTTAAAGGGCACGTATATCCGTACTGCAAGCTCCGCACCCCAAAAGGAACTTCAGGGTATGTACAGTCGGGGAAAATATGAAAAAGGCCAAGCGAGTGCGTGGTTCCAAAAGCACCGAGCACTACCTGAGAGAAGAAATCTAAACTACGACGGGGCTATCGTGTGCCCGGGCGTCGCTTTAGCAGCTGTTCAATTTTTGTAATTACTCCCCGCTTAGTAATTCCTTTACTGATGGCTTCATCCCCGATCACTCACACACCGAGGGCTCAACAGGACGACCATATTGGATGAGCCACAATCGCTTTCTCTACTTGGCCGTTATTGAGCACTGCCAGCTTCATCTAAAATCAGCGCCCAGATAAGCACCGGGTTGGCAACAGCTGGCCATCTGAGTCAGGGGCGACAACAAAACACAAACGGCCGCCCAAATGTCGCACGTGCGCATCGTGCCTGCTGATAACTCCGCTTTCCTTTGTTAGATAGCGCTGGGTGCATCAGAAGCCACGCGCTCGCTTGGCCTCTTTCGTATTGTCCCCGACCGTACTCTGAACCAGCATTTAAAAGTTGAAAAGCACGTAGGAGCCCACACTAGGTCCTCTTCCAATATCTGCTTGCTGTCAAAGATAAGTTGAACCCAAACCTTTTCTAAACTGCAATACAACCTCGTTAATATGTTCTTTCAGGGGAGCGGGGAAATAAAACATACATTCCGGGAAAACGTAAGGAACGACAACGGAGACAGATAGCAACTGTCACGAAATTATTCATTTTAAGGAACCGTTCGCAGATGTGAACTCAGATTGGCTCAGGAAAAATCTGTAAACATTCATAGGTGTAAACTGAAATGAACGTACTCTAGAAGTTTGTAGGCATGATCTCAAATACTATTAAAAAAAAAAAAAAGGTTAGTGAAAATTTGTTGGTGTGGACTCAAGTTTGTTCAGAAAAAGCTAGCAATTTCCACCTGGCGCTTTGGCTGACGAACGCGGGCGAGCGACGGAGTCCTGGGCTTGCGGGAGGGGGTTTCTTCACTTCCCAGTACACCAAAGCCGCAAGAAAGGTCTTGCTGGATGACAGGCTGTAGTGTGTGTGCAGGAGAGATTGTGGCAAGCTATATGAGTTTTGACAGAACCTTCTTTGCATGGACTTGGAGCGGTACCAGAACCTGCAGTACGTCAGCCGGGCGCAGTTCTCGCAGCTTTTCTGAAGTGTGGAGCTTGGCGACAACACAAACCAGCAAACAAACAAAAAACAGAACAAAGCACAACAATAAACCATTTTCGTGTTGCTAAAAAAAAGTGTTCTTTTTTTTTGCTCTTGGATTAATTGTGTTGAAGCAAAAAATCCATGATTAAAGAGGCACTTGGCTTTTTTGGTCTGTGCTTTTCACGGATTCTTAGCGGGTGTCAACTCAAAAGCGTTTCATCTGGCAAAAACACACTTTTTTTTGACAAGCAAAACAAAGATGACACAGTTTCTTTTAAACCGTTCGGCCAGTTCGTTTTGTCATGCAATTCTTGGTTTCGTGCGTGAAAAAACCTGCAGAAACTGTTCCTGGCTGATGCACTGCAGCTTCCGGTAGGTCCGTGTCAAGAAGCTTCTGTCGAAACTCATCTAGCATGCCGCACACTGTCCTGCATATCCATCCAGCCCCTCATCTCGCAAGACCAACACCCAACGAGGTTGGGCAGGCCTTCTTGTGTCTGGGGTGTATTGCGTCCGCAAGTGCACGGAGACAAGGACACAGGCAAACGCCCCTTCGCAAGCCCAGGATTACGTTGCCTCTACTTCGACCCTCCTCGGGCAGAACCGCACTTGTGTTATGGCTTGGGTTAAGGGAGGCGGTGGCACTTTGTACTAAGCCTCTCACGGTGTTCTGTCTTGTGTTGCACATAACAGCAGCGCACAACAGTTATGATTCGTATTATTGCGATAGCGCCACGTCTGCAGCGACGAACGTCGCATTTAGCTCTTGGATGATGGCGCCACTGTGCAGTTGTTGAGGGGTTTGGTCGATCCTCGCCGTCCCTTAGCTTCCTATCCGTGTAAGTGCGCTTGGGAGGCAGACGATCTGCGGACGTGTCGTTACACGATGAATTCGTCCGTGAATCGTCGTGTGAATCGGTCGGAGTATGTCAGCGGCTTTTTGGATGCGAGAACCGGGAAAGCAAATGCACTAAGGAGGCGGGACCAGTGCTTCTGAACGTAAAAGCCGGGAAAACGTAAAAATCGGGAACGTATCAAGGAGGTTCTACTGTAAAAGTATAACATACTTGGGGACAATTTCCTGTGGCTATGCACCTTTCCAATGTTTACAAAAATCACAGTCCAGCGTGCGATCTTCACAGTCCAGCACGTGCGTGTTCGTCGCTTCGGAAAGCGAGGAAAGCGCGCGCCATACGCACGAACACTCAAGATGGCACCGGCCCCACGCTCTTTTTTGGAAAGGTCTATAAAAACTAAAAAGGTAGAGCTACGGCCACACGTGCACTTGCGCACCTTCAGCACCGATCAAAGCCACACATGTGCACGCTTTGCTTCTTCTGAAGAGCCATAGAAGGTTGTCCCCGGGTACAGTACACATATTTTCATCAAATATTTTAAGAATAACAGGCTAAGGATACAGACCAAGTATTGTAAAAAGCTCACCAAAACATGGAAGGTCTAGGCTGAATTGCACTGAAACTGCCTCCCACCAGCGCTGGAGTTCGCCAGCCCGCGAGGAACCTCCTGCAGATGGCTGCCCGCGGAAGAGCTAGCGTCGCCGTCGGCTTCCTCCCCAACTGGAAGAGTTCCGCCATGTTCCAGTCACACTTCCGCAGCCTCTTGACCCGCTTCTTCCGACGGCTCGCGCAGAAGCTGAATTCCCTCCGAAGGATGGGCACAATGGGAATCTCCAGTTCCGGAATCGAGACGAGCGGCGGCTCCTCGAGGTCCTCGCCATAGGACATCTGCGGGGCCAGGAGCACGGTACCGCCGCAGGCGGCGCCCGGTCCCCCGACGCCAAAGTCGCCCGGCTCCGACGCAACCGCGGCCGCTCCGCGATCCTCGCCGAAGGCCGTTCGTACCAGGAACCGTTCCACGAGGTTCTCTAAGGCGAGCACCCTGGTGAGCTGGCTCGAAGACAGGCTGCTCGTGAGTTTCTTTAGCAGTCCGACAATCTTCAACAGCACCGTCTGCTTCGATCGGAAGGCTTCTTCGATGGGACGCCGCGCCGCCTCCGGGGAGGCTTCGAGGGCGCCGAAGAAGCCGCCTAAGTTGGTGATGTAGTCGTCAATGATGTCGTACACCGTGGCCCTGCCCTTCATGGTGTCGATGATGGTGAGCGTCGTGAAGAGGTCGATCTCGGCAACGGTCGTCCGGTACATGTGCTCGCTCGCCTTCGGGCTCGGAATGGCGGCGGTCTCTTCGTTTCTGGCCGCTTCCGATCCAAAGACCTCGTTAGAGGAGCTGATCCTCTGGCCCTCCGACTTGCACCTTTCCCTGGGTTTGATTTCGAGCTTGTTTTCGGAGACCCGGGGTGTTACGGGATGCTGCTCAAACTTTTTCGCGACCGGTGTTTCAGAAGCGCCTTCTTCGGAGTAACGCCTTTGAGGATTGTCCCGTCCGAGGAAAGGGGAAGAGAAGACTTGAAGAGGCGCGCTTGTCGGACGCGAGGGGTTCTCGGGGCAGGTCTGCAGAGCCGCTTTTTTGTGCGCAAAGTCCCGCGGTACGAGGGACTGAAACGAGCTGCTCGGCGACTTCTTTTCCGAACTTGTGTCCGGTGATTGTAGGCTGTCCTCCCTAGACACATCGGGTAAGCTCAAGGTGCTGAGTTTGGGCTCGAAATATTCTTTCTTTGAACTTGTTTTAGATTCGGCTACCACTGGGCTGCAGCTCTGATTCAGAGGCTCTTTCCTGCATTTTGTAAGGCTGTCCGCAAGTGCGGGGGACTTCCTCGACTGCGCCGTTTCGAATTCAATGCTCTTCCGATCGGTTTTAGGTAGGTGCTGATTCGGACCCCCGCAGCTCTGGTTTCTGAAGACGCTTTTGTAGACCGGCTGCTGTGGAATGGTTTGCATAGACAACTGCTTCTCTCCACATACCATTGGCGACCCCAAACTCCGAGCATTTTGAGTGCGATCCCCGGTGTCCGTGTTCTTTGCCATACTGGGAAGGTCTAGAGGTTTCTGCATTTTAGGTTCCGACGTCTTCTGACACCCGCCACTGGCAAACCTCGGTAGGGATTTTTCCTTGCGCATTTTCTCGAGGTCTTTCCTCAGGCGTTGCGTCAGCATCTCTAGACTGCGAGATGGGTGAGGGACAGCGGTCTTGGGTGCGGCAGTGCTCGGTGTGGGACAGACGCTGGAACTTGCACTTTTGCTCGGCCTGTCCTCCGTTCTTAACGACGGCGTCTGGCCGGGGCTGTCCGAGACAACAGGTTGACCTGAACCCTCCTTGACCTTGTTGCACACTTTCAATTTCTCTACAGTGACCCATGCAAGGTCCCTGGAACCAGACGGCGAAGAACCGGTTGCGTTGTGTTCGGCCTTGGTCGTTTTCACGTCGTCGATCTTCGACAAAATGGTGCACGGCGGCGTCTTCGCGAAATTCTTCTGTGGCATGTTCGAGGCACAGGACGTCCGTTCCGAGTGTGATGATGACCTTTCGCCGTTCACGTTGCAACCGGGAGGAGCTTCGTCCTTGTGGTTTTCCTCGCTTCGCTGTGCCGGTTTTGCAACGCCCTGCCGTTGAAGCCCCATGATGCTCTCTTTGATGCGAGCTATGTTCTTCAGACTTTCCGAAACGGTGCAGACGGGAGCGCAGAGCGCCGCGACGCCCTGCTGTTTCTGCAGCTCGACGTTGGCGCTCGAATGCTCCGTTTTTCCCGCGGTGTTTGCAGTGCCTCCTGCAGGAGATGAAGGTTTTTCGTCAGAAACGTCGGCCCCCGGAAACTCCAACCGAAACACACCGGTCTGATTGATTCGAGGAATGATCCCCGTGCCGCTCTTTTCTTTTAGCGACGAACAGTTTGGAGTCGGCGGTTCGACGGACTTCCGCTGCGCTTCCGAAGTCGAACTGGCCGTCGAAACGGACGGCTGCTTCGTGCTTGTGACACTGTGGGTTTGCACGGAGGAGTCTTTCTCGACTGGCGGCACTGGAGCGCATGCTCGAGATGTGCTTGAAACTTCGTCTGCTTTGCTGGTCGCGCCGCCACAAGGCCTCGGCGAATCTCCCTTTTCCGTCGGAAGCGACTTCTCCGCTCGCGGCGGTTTTGTGGCCTCCGTCAGGCCAACGCCGTCCTTCGCCGTGCTTTTCGGGAGGTCTTCTCGTGTCCTTCGGGAATTCTGAGAGGCTATCTTCTCCACCACCCTCAAAATATTAATTTGTGACGCGGTCCCGTCCCTGTGGCCGGGCGACTCGATTGGTTTCAAGACTCTCTTCGGCGAGGTGGGTGGCGAGGGGCGGGGGGGCGGCGGACCTGACGGCGCCATCGCGAGCTCCGTGCCCGCGACTTTCCCGGCCGTAACCGTTTGATTTTGTACTCCCTTGCTGCCGCCCGTCTCCTTCATTGACAAGTTCAGCGCCTCCTTGAAGAACTTGCTCTTCTCCGAGTCCTTTCCCCGCCCGTCTGCCTTGGCGTCGACGGAGTGCGTCGTCGACAGGTCGAGGCCCGACTCCGGCGCCTTGTCCGTCTCGCGCAGCCGCTTGTTCCTCGCGTGCGTGATTGTCAGTGGAATGCTCGTCGCTGGGTTGGGAATATACCGCGGGATCACCAGCTCCGACGACTTTTTTGGTGGCGACTCCAACTCCCTCCGGCTCTTGCCAGCTTCCCGGGGGCCGCCCGCGGGACACCTGGCGGGGGCTTCCGACGGCTCTGCCTTCTCGACGAGCGGTGGCGTGGCGGTGGTCGTGCCCTTCTTTTCGGGAGCCCCGCCCGTCAGCGGCGGAGATCCACCGGCGGCCTTCTCCTGTTGAGCGTCGACAACCGGGTCCGGTTTCGTGATCTTAACAGGATTTGTCCTCTTGCGGCCTCTCCGCTGCTGCCCCTTCGCGGGCGGTGGCTCCTCGAGCGACGGCCGTCGTTTCGGTCTCTCGTCCTCGTGCTCCTTTGCTGCCTTCGGACTCGGCGTGGCGTCGCCGCAACTTACCGCTGCGGCCGCCTTGTGTGCGCGAACCCACTTGCTCTGCTCATTCACCCAGTCTTCCACGGACCTGCGCTTGCTCTTCCTCATGTCCTTCTTGTTAGACCCGTGGTGGGCGGCGACGGCGGTATCCGGTTTCCTGCACGGGCTCGGAAGTGGCGGCTCCCGCGAAGCCGTCGGCCGGACCGTCTTCGTGGCTGCTTCCACCTTCGGCTTCGCCTCCGACGCGGGCGATCGCGACCCCTCCGCCACAACGTCCTCGCAGAATCCCGAGTCGTGCAGGGTCTCCGCGACCACCGCGGCAGCCGCAGGACGCAGTTGCTTCTCCACCTTCAGGTTGCTCTTCTCGTCGCGGGTCACCCGGAGAGTGATCTTCTCTGGAATCGCCGCAGCCGGTGCCGGCGAGGGCAGGCCCCCTGGAAGGTTCCGAAGAGGCTCCTGCGTCGCCGCTTGCTGCTCCTTCTCGAGCGTCATGTCCTTCAGCTGCGTCACCACGTTCCGCAGCTCGATCGGCCCGCGTCTTCGCCGACTCTTGCGCCGTCCCGACGAGTCCTCCGCGTCCGACTTTTCCTCCGAAACCTCGCTCTGGCTTCCGCGACGCTGGAGACGCTCCGATTCCGGGACCTCAGCCCCAGCCCTGTCAACAGGCGGCGTCGTTTCCAGCGGTGGCGGTGGGATCGGCTTGATCCTGAGGCTCGTGATGACTGGTATCGCCGGCTTTGGCTTCTCCGCGGTGGCTTGCTGGCGCTTGGCCATCATGTGTGCACGCTCTATCTCTTCGTTGAGGCTGTTGACCGTCGCTAGCCGTGGTCTCCCACGCTTACGGGGGGAGGAGTGGAAAAGGGACGGATGAGATTTGCTCAACGTCATGTACGTCGGAACAGCGGTCGCAACTGGACGGTTCGCGGTGACCCCCGATGTCGTCGCAGCCGGCGTCTCCGACGGAGGAACGTCGTCGTTCTTCTCGCAGGGGAAGACCGGCGGTGGGCCGACCGCTACCGAAGCTACTTTCTGGGCGGGTTTCTCGGCCGGGCCGTCGAGCTGCCCCTTTGCGCCTTGCCTGTTTGCCCGTAATG
This sequence comes from Ixodes persulcatus, assembly GCA_013358835.2. Taxonomy (NCBI): domain Eukaryota; kingdom Metazoa; phylum Arthropoda; class Arachnida; order Ixodida; family Ixodidae; genus Ixodes; species Ixodes persulcatus. The sequence continues at coordinate 317,755 of JABSTQ010009453.1, forward strand.
TCACCGAGAGACCGACAACCTCGCTGGTCTCCTTCTCCCCGACGGCGGCCTTGCTCGTTTCTTTCAGAGAGGCAGCTGCCTTAAGTGCATTGATTTTTGCCCGTGCCTTGTCTGCGGCCCTGCTGAAGCACGTCTGCAGTTTCGCCGGTTCCAGAACCGTCTTGTCCGCAACGGAGACCTGGACAACCGGTTCGGGAATGGCAGTAATTGTTTCGACGACGTCTTCGATCGTGTGGTTCACCAACTTGGTGTCGACTCCACTCTCCAACGCGGTCGCACTTCCCAGAGACGCTCTCTTAGAGTTTGGGTCGAGCTCGAGCATGATTTCCTTGACCTTGAGCTTCCCCGATAAATCTTTCAACAGATCTTTTGCTGCGCCGTTTGGAAGGGGAACGGGTGGTGGCCGATCAAGGGTTGTGACGCTCGCGCCCTCGACCCTCGCGGTGCTTTCCTCCTCTCCACTTGGTGTGCTTGCACAGCCCACTTGCAGAAGAGCTTTCCCCTCGTCGGCCCGATCGGACGTCTTGGCGGCCGTTCGAGGAAGCTCCGCCGCAGGAACGTCATGGACGCCTGCTTTCGCAGGTTCCTGACACTCCGTCGGCACTTTCAGTCGTATCGGAGGAACGCCAGTCTTGCTTTTCTCCGTTTCTGTGGGCACGGTTGTCGGACGACAAAGAGCGTCTTTCTCGCATTTGGCGACACCGGTCGGAATGGACCTCTCGACGCTGCCCGGCTCAGCGCCGTGAACGGGAGGCTTTGGGACTGTGCAGGGTTGATCGCAGTGCGGCTTGGCCTTGGCCAACTGCCGACAGTTTTCAGGTACTGGCTCGGTGACATCTTTTGCTTCTACCGGTGCTGGTGTCTTTGCCTTTGTTGCAGTTTTTAACGCTGTTGTCGGTGCCTTGAGGTCTGGAACGCTCTTGTCGAGGGGGGGCGTCGGGGTGGGTGCAACGTCTGCTTTGCTTTGTACTTTTGGTTCTGCCCGCCCCGGCGTACCGTCGGAGCACGCGGGCTTTGTGTCCGAAGCTTCTCCAGTGGTCAGGGGCTTGGCGGTGCTGTCGGTGCCTTCTGGTGTGGTGCCAGCGTCCTTGCAGCTCCTGCTGCTACCCGGAAAGTTTACGCTGAAAAAGAAAAAAAAGAATAATGATAAAATGACAGACTGCCCAGTTTTAGTAAACTCTGACGAAATTTATGTCACTTGTTTTCGGTCGCCGTCTCGGTGAAGAGGCTCCTAACAAGCATCGAACGAAGCCGAGAAATTTGACCCCCTTGGATTTGCAAGAATATACCGGTGCTTTGTTTACACAAACCCAAGGTCTGAAGTCAATGTACCTACTGCAGCTTGACTCAAGAACTTCCAATTGTTTTCCTTGGCTCTTTAAAAAGAGTTGCCTCGTTAAACAGTATTCTAAGAGCTACTGTCGGCAACAGCAATAGTGCCAGGCTTGCCTTCAAAAGCAACATTAAGAACAATTCCAAATTGCTTTCCACATTAGAAACAATGTTCCTAAGTTGCTAGGTGTCCCATTACAAAGCCAAAGTTTGCAGAATTTCAGAATAATGTTGTTTCATCAAATACATCCGGCAAAAACTACTGGGAAATGAAATATGCGATGAGAATTAGAGAAAGAGAGCACAAGATATTAACAAACATGCAGAGTCAAGTAAATGATACTTGAGAAAAACCATTGTCTCTGCTGACAGGCAGTGGATCTGTGTGTCCAATGACACACAACAACCCGTAAGAACTAAACTTAGCAATTCATTGTACAGTTGCACCCGTTTATAACGAAGTTGGCTATAACAAAATGGCGGCTAGAGCAAAGTGATCACGATTTCCCATTCCCGTTTGCACTTTTTAATGTCTTTGTGTCCGTTTTTAGCGGAAAAAATTGAGCGGCTTCCGTGGAGTTAGCGAAGAAAACTTTTGTGATAATTTAAAAAATAATCAAACTTGGAAAGTTCATTGAATCGCAGACCGCAGCTTGCGGCTGCGGCCGAGCAGCCTCTGCATTGTCGTCTGCTCTTCACTTCTTATCTGGGAAGCGGCTTTTCCACATCACGCGCGGAGAAGCTGTCGTGGCATGCCGATGGGGGCATCCGGAGCACTAGCGACAACGTACCGTTGGAGAGAGCCTAGATTTAAGAGAGGGAGCAACTCCAACCATAGAAAGCATTTGCAATTTAATGGCGGACGCCTCCTGGGCAGATTGGCACAAATGCCAACGCATTTTGTCATTACGTGGCCAGCATGGCCAGGAAACCAGGCGGAGAGGCAGACTTGTTTGCAGACGGTGAACGCTTTTGACCCCTTGCAGGCGGCAGCTCATTTTGCGGATGCGGTCCACAAACCGTGCGACCCTGATCGAGCAGTTGCCCCTTCTCTCAAATCTAGGCTTTCCGTACCGACGAAACACGAATGCAAGCTCAGTGCCGTGCGCGCTTCTTAGTTGGCTTCTCGTTCCGTGTCGGCGTCGCTGGTCGGTGTGGTCGCTCTCTGTGCGAAAGTCTGGCTTCGCTCAAGCACGGAGGGAATCGTCGCCACTCAACAATGGCGAATCCCGGCACAGGCGGCACCTCGACGGGGAAGACAGAGGCAATCTCCTCGTAGCGAAAAGCGTGCCGCCATCCTCGACGAAGTGCGCATAAACGTAAAGAATGCCGTCCGCTACCGGCGTCCTCCACGGCAACTGTCGCAGCTGTCGACGCGGTCCGTACGTAGCTCGCACTATCTTTTCTCGATGGGAGCTTCTCGTAGTTGGCGAGAAGCGGCTCCAATCTAGTGGAGAGCATGTGCAGCAGGTACGATAAACATGTGCCAGCGACAACCCCCGTTATCTTTTTTATGCACGTTACTTTTATGGGGTTCAGCGTAACAAAAAAGCGGATATAACGAAGCGACTTCCGATTCCCGTTGACTTCGTCATAACCGGGCTCGACCGTAGTCGCCGACAAGATGAAAACCGCAGGGAGGAGTTTCAGTTGCCCACTTCCTGCGTGAGCACCTTAGCTCCAATGAAGCTTCAGCATCTAGTGGGCCTCGAGAGCGCACAAGCCGCCAAATCATGGCGGAGGGCAACAAGCGCACGCCGAAGGCAGAGCGTTCGAAAGTGACGCCCCGCCATTCTTACCTCTTAAGTGATTAGGCTATAATATTTTCAATCCGTGGCACGGAGTTCATATGCCCGAGTCTCGCTAGAGCTCCAAACAGAAACAACCGACGCCGACAAGCTCGAAACACATACACGCATACAGCAGCATGCACACAATGGTACCTATGGCAGGCTTGCAGTCTCTCGATGTTTGTTAAGCGAGCACGAAAGATTGCCCGCCTGCCAAGGCACGCTTGCCGGTGTCGGTTGCTTCTGTTTGTTGCTCTAGTGGGACAAGGGCCATACCGGTCAGCACACCCCAACTTTTGTGCACCCCCCTCTCCCCCCACTTCTGCGTGGGGACGTACCTGTCCTTGAGGAATGCGGGGCCCTCGCTGCTGTCCCCTCTCGGGGGACCCTGCTGCTGCGCCTGCTGCTGCGGGGTTCCCTCCCGCGTGGCGCCGTCGCCGGCGAGCCCCGGTGGCGCCGTCGTCACTGCCATCCCGGTGGGGAGTGGTCCCGGGGCCCTGGCGACGTTCTCCGAGATCCGGTAGAACAGCTGGAGCGGGACGTCCTGCCAAGGGACGGTGCGCTCCCGTTCGCCACTGGCTCCTTCCTTCTTTCGTGTTTTTGCGCGTCGTTTGGAAAGTCGGGGACGCCACGTTTCAGCCGAGACACATTCCCGGCGGTCCCCCAAACCTCTCCTAAGGCGGTATCATGCAGGGGAGATATTCGCGGAGAGATCTCACGATGCTGGGGAGCCCCGGGGGTACCCCACAACACAGGTTAATGGGGCAGTGCAATGACTTTAACATTGAAAGAATTTGCAGCTTATATTTTTTGTGATGTTTACCCTTGGCACCTTTTGAGAGAAAACGTCCCATATTCCCCAGAAATACTGCAATTTCGCTTCCAAAATGCAAAGGGAAAAAAGCTTTTTTTTTTTTTTTCTGATCGGCAGCTGCGTCTGTCAGGCGGCCGTCGGATCTAAGGCGCAATGTCGTTCAAAATATGCGGGTTTTTGCGGAGCCGCCTAGCAAAAGTCAACGAAACCATTTTACGCTCTGCAGTGAACCGTGCTTTGTCGCGATCGCTCGCCGTGACCTTCAACGATGCCAAGCGCGCGTGGTGCCGAATTGGACCTTGAAAAGTCGGCAATCGTGGAAAGAGGGCTGGTGGCCCTGAATAACCTAACATGGGACTCTGAGTGATGCCACTGCGCTCCTCACTCCCGAGGTGGTGCGAGTTGACCGCTATTCTGACCTTCGATTTGTTCGATTTCTTTTTTATGAAAACTAGCGCACGCAAGGAAAAAGCGGTTTTCTGTTCTTCGTTCTACAAGTGACATAGGACAATTCCCGTAATTGATTGGCCGAAGTCCGAAAATCGTTGCACTGCTCCTTCGACTGCTGTTTTGGACTAGTCCACTCACCCTTTTCCAGCGGTAGATGTAGGCAATGTCCATCAAGGTGTACTTGCTCCAGAGGATGTCGTCCAGGTAGTAAATGTCCACCTGAGGAGACGCACACACCACATTAGTCGTCAGTTCGCACCGCTGCCCCCATGTGCAACCGGGATTTGGTTTCCAACTTTGCCATATCAATTTATGGAAAGTCGCCCTTCTTAAACCTTTTCTGGCTTTGTAATCTACCTAGTTTGCCAAATTGTTAATTTTTTTAGAATGTATTTTCTACTACTCTTGGGGATACTACAACTGCGTGTGGTTTTTCTGTCTCGTTTAGCAAGCCCCGCGTACCGTTCCATATTCCTCAACCTAATTTCAACAGATTATTACTTCTTATAATCATAATACCGTAAAATACCGAGCATGCGCCATCACTTGAGCAAGTGCCCCACCCCCATCTTCCGGGAATTTCCCATTTCTGTACACGACCGAGCAAGCGCCCCCCTCCTGCTGCCGCCCGTCCCGAAGTCATTTGTTTTAGCTTTGTTTCGGGCTTTTCGGCTGTCGCAGTGTACAAAGCCAATATTGAATCCAATCCAATCCAAGAGGTTGCTAGAATGCACCACCATTCAACACCGCCATTTCCTTAGTGCCTGCGTTGGGAGCGGTTGCCTTTGTTCGCCAAGCATCCGTATATGGTGCAAAAGGAACTCGAAGTTGTGGACTGACCTCGGAGAATGGCAAAAACGTCTACCAGGCCTCTCGCCATTTCAAGTTCGACTGTAAGAGGGTACGCGAGAGGGACACAAAGTACTAAGTTTTGCTGCAACACAACTTCGGGAAGTCGAAGGTACGACGCAAATTGAGCAACGGTGCCCGTATCTTTAGCGAAGTTGACGACACCTTGTATGAGTTCTCAGAGCACGAAAGGAACTCTGGACGTGCAGCGAGGAGGGGCGAGGAAATGAACGGCTGTCTGACATCGGCGCCATTGTCCCCGAGAACCCCGACGAGCTGCGGACCGAGGGCCTAGACCTCATTTTTAGATCTGATTCTGAGGAATCGTTTTGTGGCTTTGATAGCGACTGAGGTGAATACCAGAATTTCCGTTTTCCGAATTGAATATTGATTGGAGTGTCCGTAAATAAATGTTTTGAATAATGCAGGCTATAATGCTTTCTTTTTTTCACTTTTACTGGCTGCCATTTTGTGGCCGCCATCTTGAATTTCGGACCCGATCCGAGTAAGGGCCACCTCTCTATCTAGGCGAATTATCCCCAAATTTTGGGGGGGCGCTTGCTCGGTATTTTACGGTAATACTATTAACAGCATTAAAGGGGCATTTCAGTTTTTTTATACTATCATCTGTTTATGGTGAAAACTTAATCTATGTGCCCTAAGTATTCTAGAAGACCCAAAATGACTACCATATGCATCCTTTTTTCTGATTAAAAGACAACCAAACATTGCAAAATGCAACTTTCTTGAGGAGCACCCCAAAGAAAGAGCATGTTGCTATATCTGTTTACGATTTTATTAGAAAAAATTACACCATCTTCCCGAGGGGAACCATGGGGTGATGCGGAGCATCGGGGTGGTGCTGACACTTGCTTGCGCCAACCCACTAACTGATGGGACTGTTGCTTCCATCACACTTCATCGGAAGAATGGAGTGAAGTGGAGTCAACAGCGGTGAACTGATGTAGCACGAGTAACTTTGAAAGTCTAATCAGACCGCACGGTAAGGCGGCGCAAAATGCCCTAACAGCGCTTGCAGGTTTCCTCGTCGAGACCGGGCAGGCCGGCGAGATCTAGGCTGCAACGGACGCGAGCGGTCGGGAAATGCTAGCAGACGACAGCCGCGGAGTTGCGGGGAAAGCTCACCCCACTAGAAAGGCCTGGCCTGGCGCTGCGACCCGCGCGCCGAAAACTTTCCTTCTTTCCTCCTCTGGGCAAACACTTTCGCCTCAGACCCCGCCCCGGTCACGTGATGGGGAACGCGCGCAGCGCGCTACCGCTCACACTTGAAGGAGAGGAGACTAGAGGAGGAGAGTTGCGCATGCGTAGTGTGAGTGCGGACTACGACGCCGACGCCGCGGGACATAGACCCGAGCAAGAGATGCTCCGCACCTAAAAAGGCCGCGCATGATCATAATTTCGGGTTTTCCAGGATGCCGAGGGCACATAGATGAGTTTGGTCCAGAAAGATGATCCCGAAGACCACTTTACTAGAAATAATAAAGCGAGCTAGGAAAGCAATGGCTGTGACTCACTTTGTACTTGGAACTGATGCCATACTTCATTCTGAGGAACTTCTGAAGAAGCGCTATGGTCACAGCTGCAGGGCAGTTGAGGTAACGCTTCACAGGTTCCTGCGGCAATTCATAAAAAGAGCAAAATGAAAGTCTGAACAAATCGACACATCACCAAATTTGTTTAAAAAAGGGCTGCCCAGGCTAGCCAACACCTGTCTCTATACAGTGACAACAAAATTCTTTATTTTACATCATGTAGCCTTAGTTTAGAATCTTTCAGCATTTTTTTGTTGCACATGGTCAAACTAAACTTAAGGACCTTTCACACACAAAAAAAAAAAAGAGCTCATAATCAAGAACAAAAATTTTAATATTCTTTTTTCACTATAGTTTAGACAACAAAATTTTATGGTTGCAAACATAGAACGAAGATATGTCTTCTAAGATCAACAGCCCTGTGCAATGATACAGCATTGCATAAGTCTGTTACACTTGGAACAGCCGTTACAATCCTGCAGCTGTTAGCATAAACAATCTCCATGCTAACAGCTGTGGTGGCATGCACAAACAAGGGAGGTAAGCTGCAGGCAGTATAATTATAATGACGTGCAACGGAGCAAAACGAAGATGCACATTTAGTTTATAAACTCTACATACAGTGTGTAAACTGTACAGATACACACTGTACAGATCTCACCTAGACCACAAAACTAATAGTAGTCATCTAGCTTTCCAACAAAAAAAAGTAAAAAAAAAAGTTTTTTTTTTTTTTTTTAATGAAACACGAATAAAGAACATTTAAGAAAATGCAGCTTTACCTATAACAGACATGATTGCTTCTGGGTAATGCACTGGGCCCACGTCAGTTACTAAGACTGAAATGAGCTGAAAATGTCGATCTTGGAAAGACAAAGCTTGTCCTCCTCCCTTTTTTTATCAGAATAGGTAATGTCAATTCATGTTTTTCACTTTTCCACTCTTCTACGAGGAGCCATAACCGTGTTCAGGCTTTACCTCGTCCCAAGACTGTCAACAGAAGTAACGGAGTTTTCAAAATTTAAATTAAATAAATGGTGATGTTCTTTCACAAGCTACATGTCCACGAAAGGGGGACACAAAGTACACTCTTCCGAGAGGTCATCGTCGAGTAATGATTCCTGCGAAAGAAACAACGGCAGAACGGAGTCGTGCTGTTGCACCTCGGTCAATACGCACCTTGAACGCTGGATTGCAAGTTCCCGGCGTGGAGTCCCCTCCCTCCAACCTCGAAGAAACACTGAAAAATAAATGGATAAAAAAATTAATAAACAATACTAGTAATCACAGTCGCCGATCACTAATTCCAATCCGACGGGGATCGACAAGCAAATATCTTAATAGTTTGAGCAGTCAGAAGAAACTGTCTCAGCCAAAACATTTAGCTCCCTCGTAACTTGTGCTTGGAATCAGTTGCCCATTTTTGCTTGTTTGATAATTTTAGCCCTCTCCGTTATCATTGTGCGGTACCTTACTGTGTTCTGTCGGGAATCTCTGCTGACTCCACTAGGAGACAACTTCAGCCCACCAAGATTGCTTCGCTGCTGCAGTCGGCGACAGGTTAAAATGCAACAAAAGCTCTGGCCCCAAACAAGTTTTCACCTTTTAATTGTGGGCACGTACAGCCAAAGTGAAATGAAAGGCAATAAGCGTGTGTGCTGGAAGCCGAGATTCTACCATGTTCTCGACATGTTACTGAAAGTGCACTCCAACATAAAGAATACGAGAACAGCTGTTTAGAGCGCCCGGCGACGGAAGGCCAAGGGGCACAGCGGTGTGCTACGGCGAAGGTCATAGCGACCGCATTCACGAGATAAAGGACAGATCTAACGAAACTCGGATATTACTGTCAAACAGAGATGAAACTCTGTACATCTGTACGAAGCCCCGATTGCACTACTGTACTCTCTGCTACGCTTTAGTATGGGGGCCTAAAGTCTCCCAATGGTGGCAGGGGGTCTTTGTAGTTGTCACATCAAGGGGGGGGGGGGGGGTGTTAGTGGGACATACTCTGACAAGCAGCTTGACTTTAAAGTAATGACATGCATCCAAATGCTGACACGGCATCCAGCTACATCAGTTGAGCGCTGCGTCAGAAACACGCCTATATAATTCATGTTGTACCCATGGGTTTAGTTCTCAACTTAGTTGCTATGGGTGCGACTGTTCAACCTTTTCCCCAAAGGGGTCTCGGACACACCTCATTGAAATCCGTGAGGGGTCGAGATCCCCCCCCCCCCCCGACTTTAAGCAGTGAAGGTCTCCAAACACCAGCCCGCGGCTGCCCACGGTAGTTACAGTGACGCCCGGCCCACGGTCCGTTCCCAGCGAGCCCGCTCGCACAAAAAGAAGCGCGTTTAAAGAAACTGCGAAGCGACAAGCTTCGTAACTTTTCCCATTCTTATCCCGCTGATAGTTGTGCGTCATACTTGTCGCACACTGTCATCACCGGTATCTTCATTCTTAGTCTCCTGTTTCATGCCACTGGAACTACGTTAAAAATATTTTGCCTTCTTAAGTATATTGCGCTTAGTGTCCCGTGTCACAAGCATTGCGTATTGTCCCATCGGTCTTACCATTCTCCTTATTCTCATGCCAATGGTCTCCGGGCTACAATTATCGTGCAATGTTGCAGTTAGCTAAATATTAATCTATATAATGTACTGAACTGTACTATAGACCGACACGCCGTTTACAAACAAGCCCGTGTTTGCCCACACCAGGTGTGGGCACTGAGCGTGCGCAGAAACCGAATTCGCGTGAAGTGAAACGACTGCGCATGATCCGTGCCATCGACAGCGCCACCGCAGCTGCATGACATCGGAGCCGCATGTTGGTCTATGGGGCGTTCTTACGTGACGTCAATCTGCCATTTTGATGTTAGGAGGAGTGAGAAACTGTTTTATTTCATCGGCAGAAGACAAAATAAGCGCAATGAAACAAGTTTTTGCGCACTATACTTATTCAAGGTGTCACACGCATCTTCGGAATACTCGCCCTCAGCAAGCACCAGACGACTCGCGACAACGAAACAGTGGACGAAATTATGTCGGTGAAAGCGCCCCATTGCTTGCAAGTCTTGTTGTTCGCGCGTAGGGTTTCCGTTAACACCTTGGATTTCTTTTTGTAATTTTCGAACTTCTGTATTGAAATGCTCATCCAGGTATATTTATTTAGTAGTGCTTTCTAAATCTATATTTACCCGTTTATTTTCCGTCCCTCGAGACTGCGACAGACCCTTAGCCATAAGGTTTGGAGACCGCTGCCTTGGTACATCCGTGTTCAAACCGGAGAGAACACTCACACATGCTTGTACTCCAGAGACAGGCTGACCGCCTCGTCCGGACTGAAGATGACCCTGCCGCTGCTCGAGTTGTCCAGCTCTCCCTTCTCCTCCGGAGTGAGCGTGGCACGTTCGTCTGCGCAACACGACAGAGACACCTCAACGTATGGCACATTCCACCTACGGGACAACGCGTGGGGCAGGCTCTCAACATCCCGCCAGGCTACAGAGCAACACGTAGGTCGTGCAAGCATCCGCAGGACCTGGAGTCGTCGCCTACCTTTTCCGCTCCGCGAGCTGTAGAAGTCTCGGCGTCGCTTCATTTCCTCTGAAACGTGCAGATGTACAAACGTTAGTGACGTTGACGAAAGTAACACTGACGAAAAATTGAAATGCGGAGCACCGAGTAAAACGCATTGGACAAGCTGAGTCCAGAAACAAAATGAGACTATTGAGAGGAATGCTGGCACCAGCTTTCTAGTTTTCAGATACGGTCGTGCAGGAATTAATAAATCGGTCTGGTTAGAGTTGACATCCCTAAAATAAGGACTTTTTGTCGATACACAAACTGCTTTAAATACATAGTAATATTCTCGCACAGAACACAGTGACAGAACACTGCTTCTCTTTTATTGTGCATCATTAATCTCTCTTATCCCTCCCCTCCCCTCCCCTCCTCCTCCTCCTCCTCCTCTCCTCTCCTCTCCCCTCCCCTCCCCTCTCCTCTTCCTCTCCCTCTCCTCCCCCTCCCCCTCCCCCTCCCCCCCCCCCCCCCCCACAAGAGGGACTTGCTCAAGCTAAACTGAAGGGTCTCGAGCGTATGTGCAAAAAATAGCGTAGATACAGGGCACTCACTTTGATACAGTCCTGGAATTGCTTTGTAGACTATGTTCTGAAGGATTTCGTCCTTTCTGTAAAAAAAACAAAGACTTTCAGCCCCTTTCAAGCACTTCAGGAAACAATTGCGAACGAGGCAAATAATTTACAGTAAAAAGCTACTGTCGCAGCTTGAGGAGGGCTCACCTCCCATTTACAAAGTTGCAAAAACTTTGTAAATAATCAAATAAATAAAAAAAATTAAAGAAGACACTTAAGACTGCTTATGTGTAGGAATGCTTTCACATTTCTACATGCAGCCCAGCCCATTCTTACAAGCAGCGCGCCACGTCTTCCTATCGCACACGACGCTCCGGCGGTGACATCCTGCTCCCCCACTGCGCAGGAGCTGCGAACCCTGCTGGCTTCGCAATGGCTTCCGTGACGAAGCATCCGCGTTGTTGCGCTCTTCTTTGTGTTTTTTGTTTTCCTGCGGCGCGTCCGCTTTGTCCTTGAGCACCCCGCCGACTTCCGTGAACATCTGCGTTGCTGTGCTTTCGGCCAATGGGAATTTAACTACCGTTTCGCTGCTACAGACGGTTACAGACAACGCCGGCTTCACTGTTAATGCTTTTGTATTAAAACTAAAGCCCCACTAAAAAAGTGATGTCTCCAAGATGGAGCCATATGTGGTCTGAGATGTGTAGGAATCAGTGACAGTGTGTGCCAGCATGCTGTAGTTTGGAGCATGGGGAACGAAAGCTTTCTCCAGAACCCAGGGATTCTATGCTCAATAAGCATGATTGCCTGCTTCGATGTAGGATCAGCGTCGCACCAATGTGTGGTCACGTAATCACCATGGCATGATATGTGTTAAAAGGACCCGGTTAGCAGTCGTTAACATTAATTCTGGCTCTAGTTGTCTACGTCGCTGAACTCGTAGTGTCAGTTTCAAAGGGAAGTCAAACTCTCGCTGTACAAAATATTTCCAATGTCCAATTTCCCCATTTTGTAGTACAGTTTCAACGTTGCTAACTGGAACTGTCTTTCACCAATTAAAAAACGGAAGGCGCATAAAGCGCATCATTAAAGCTGCACATGACAGAGAAAAATGTCATCCCCTGAACTTTCTAGGCTTGCATTTCAGGACCATGCCTATCGTCAGTTGCAACCCACAAACAAAATATCAGTGTCAATAATTTCGTCGTGCATGAAACGCATTTCCGGGTCGGTAAATCTCTGTGCAATCGTTCCTGCACTGAGACTCGTACTGCGACTTGTGACGAGAATGCCATAGGTTGCTGCTATGGTCACGTGATCGCTTGTACCAGCCAATGGGAGTGAGGCACCTCACAAGGAAGCCCCGCTGCAGCAGCGACCCTATTGCAATGACCACCGAAGTTAGACACGTTCCAAATCAATGACTTCCGCTAAATTTGGTGGGCAAGACATCGCCTGGCCAATTTAGAGGCCGGTGGTCATGTGACCCTCGTGTCAGATGACATGGTCACATGACACTAATGATGTCATGCTGGCAACACCACTTCCATGTCGGTCTTTTCCCGCATAACCAGACTCCTAACATATTTTTTGCTAATAACAGTGTCAATGAACGGCAGTGAACAGACAAACGTCATGCGACACAAATGTAATAAATGACTGTCATGTGGCTGGCAGGAACGGTGTAATTTACAAAAAGGCTCTGCTCGGCTTTTAAGCCTATCCTCGTTTTCGCTTAAAAAAAAGTTCATACTGGAACAAACTCGGCTCCTCGCAGATTGTCTCCATACGATGAATTAAGATAAATGTGTTGGCACTTTGAGAACGGCTCTTTGTCATTTGATCAAAACATACACATCAAAATGCAAAAAATGTCATTTATTTCTCCGCCAACCAAATCTCTCGAGGACCACTGCGCACGGCGTACAAAAAACGAATATGGGGGTTTTACGTGCCAAACCAACGAAGGGCATTTGGCATGCCCCAGTGAAGGACTGGAGGATTATTTTCAACCGCCCGGGGGATCTTGCGATGTGCAACTGAAATCCTGGTTCCACGGCGCCTTCCCCGCAATAAGCCTCCCTCGCGGCGTGCAATAAACGGGGACGGACGTCGGTGTCTGCGTGCGCAGCACGCAGACACCGATGTTTTTCCCATGCACTGGAGCAACGAATGATTTTCAGCAATCTGCCACAGAGCCACCTATTCGCAAGCACATTCATTTGTGGGCAATGGGCGGCACGAAAGGTCGCCAAGGGGGTGCATATTCGATGTGCCCGCACTGAGCAGCGTTTGTTGCTCGTCGACCGCAAGGCCCGGGTCAAACTCACCTTAGCTGCACCTCCATGTTGATCTTGGACAGGCGGAGTTCACAGACGGGGCAGCTGCTTCCAGTTTCCAGGTGCTTGAGGATACAAGACTTGCAGACTGCATTTATCGACACGAGAGGAAACAAATGCCGGTGAAGCGAACGCTTCCAAGAAACCAAACAGGAGCCGAGCGGAAGGCTCCAAGCTTTCTTTGCGCAGATTGCAGTCTGGGAGAACAAAGGCCCGTGGCCGTACGAGGCAGGTGGCTGAACAATAGACGGCAAAGATGTCAATTAGTTTCGAGAGGCTAGCTCTGTCTGCTATAGGCATGCGGGCTGGCCGATATTTCGCTGAGCTGAATTGATTCCACCTTGATAGTTAGAACCAAAAATAAAGTGCTCACAATCGAGGGAAAGTGCGGATGCATCCACGGATTGGGAAAAAGAAACAAAACTGTTTCTTTCTTTTCTGCTCTCGTTTTTACAAAATAAACTTGCACAATGGACTACAAGCCTTGCCTATTCGCTGTGACCGGAAATTAACTGAACCCCCCCCCAAAGAGTCACAAAAAATAATGATCTCTCTTTTGCAATTTCTGTGTTATGCAAGTTCGCTCTTAGATAGTAGTATCGTCATCAAATAAATGCACCACCTAAGCCCTGCTTGTCTGACAACTCTCGCAAGGTTGGGCTTTACGCTAAGTTACAACATATTTGGTCTATTTGCGACATAAACACACTCGCCAGAGCGCAGAGGTGAAACCAAGGGGAGCAAAAACGGGAGCAGAACGCGGCAATTTGCAAGTGCTGACATTGGTGGTACAGAGAGAAAGAGTGAGGGAGAGAGTGACTCAAGAAAGCAGCTGACACATTAGGCACGTTCGTTCTAAAATAAATCGATGCTAACAGCTGTTCCCTTTATAACGGGTGGTAGCTTGCGCCACCTAGCCTAGAAACTAAAAACCAAAAGTATGATCCCTCCCTTGACCCTTCTAAACCGATTTGCTTCCCCTCTGCAATTTTGTAACGATCACCAGGCGGTGTGGGATGTCACCAGGATGACTTTTTAGGGATCGGGCCAAAAACCGAAAAAACATCACCCCCTGCCTCTTCCCCTCCGGCAAGGGAGTTGACACTTTTCCTCCGGTCAAACCTGGTCTGCATTACACCAGCACCGCGCCCACTGGGAGACAAGGTTGAGACTGTGGCCTGAGGCCACGCAGAAGGGAGTCCCAATTTTCTTCTGTCCCACCTGTCCCCAGCTCTGTTAGTTGTACGTCATTCAATTCTCCCCTAGATAATTTCCACCAGTCTTCCAATCTCCTCTTTGCTTTTAAAATGCATCCATCGTCCATTCTTGCATTGTCGTCTGCAAACCCCGGCGCTCCGGCTAAATCCGTCGCACCCTCCGGGAGGGCGGGAGCAAGCCCCGCGCACCTCAACACCGCATGTCTTATTGTCTCGTACTCCCCTTGGCATATGGCACACCGCGTATCCATTTCCTCATACATTGTCCTATATGTCCTAGTCCTCAATACTCCTGGATGGCTAGGTTAGACATTTACATGTGCGTTAAAAGGTCACTTAAGTGACGTAATGGCGTCTGATTGGTGCTGCCAATTGCCTCCGCCAATCATACGCCATTACGTCACTTCCGTGACCTTTTAGAACGTACATGTAAATGTCCAACCTAGCCGTTTTGTTCTAGCCTCGAATAATGACGGGCTCCTTCGTGAATTATCATACCAATGTTCTTTCCTTATTTTCTGTTTTAGTCCTCTATACAGATTTGAAGCTGATTTTCCCTGGACTCTTTCCTCTCACAGTTCTGCCGTTACGGATTGGGTGGTTGCCAACTTTAGTTTTTACGGTACGACGCACGGCGCCAGTGCTTCCTTGAAATCCGAAGCTAAAAGGGACTAAGTGGCAACATTGCAGGTGGTGAATGGTACTGCGAATTACTGCTTCTCTGCGTCTGTTAAAGCCTCGCCAGCAATATGTGCCCACGGGTAGCACCGCCGTCTACCTCTGCGTTCCGATATTCCGAGGCAACCGAAATGCGTGGGAAGACAGCGGACCTTCTCTTCTAGATTGAAGGCTCTTCCAACATTTGCATCTGCATGTGACCGACCGTATAGCAACAGCTTGTGACTCCTTACGGCAACCATTGGGTAGCAGCATATGTTTCCTCCCTTATTTCCTTTTTCTACGTATCATTCATTCCGCGTGGGTGTGAAATAACGATGCCAACGTCAAGAGAGCGACCAGTGCTCGTAGACGGAGCGGTACATTTTGTCTTGCAAATAAAGCGAAACCTTTAGTCTAGAAGTGCTCCAGGGGTATGCAACATTATGGCGCTCTATTCCCAGATTCCCTCGTGGGCACCGCCATTTTGGCGATTCGTGCAGAGTTGGCGCAATTGGTGACCGTTACAATTCGGAAGCGACTTCCCGAGCTTCGGATATAGCTTCGAAAAGTCCACGCGACGTGGTTTCGTTCCGTCGCAGACTATTCTATAACTTTTGGCAGATCAGAAAACCATTTCCAGCGACATCGGGTAGCGTTTTGCATAACTGGCAACCATGATTTCAAACACCAAAATGGCTGAAATGTCGTTACTTTGAAGCGTAGCTAGTTTGGTGGCTCTTCGTGACCGGTTGCACGTCGTGTCAACGCGATCAGGTGCACTCAAATGCGGACGTGTTGACTACGCCGCCTGGAACGCGTCTCTGACCGGTGCGTTTAGCGCTCTATTCCTCCCGTGCGTCGCAAGTGGTCCTATAGTGGCAACAAATGAGGTCACAAAAGCCATGGAGTGTAGCGCCGGCGGACGTCCCAACTCTTGGCTGCAGAAGATTCTGTGGACCGTCAAAGTGGACAATGACCCGCAGTGAAACGGGTGCCTGCCATATCCACCACCACTGCTGCTGTAACATCGAAGGCGATGTCAAGGACGGCGTCTAGAACGACATTGAGGATGGCATCAAAGACGGCATCTAGGATGACCTCTAGGACGACGTCAACGACGGCATCTAGGATGAACTCTAGGACGACGTCAAGCATGATCTGTGGGACGTCAAGGACGGCATCTAGGATGGCCTCTAGAATGACGTCAATGACAGCGTCCAGGACGTCGTTTAGGACCTCTAGGATGGCGCCTAGGATGACCTGTAGGACGGCATCCATTACGGCATCTAGGACGACCTCTAGAACGACGTCAAGGACGATGATCGGGCATCTGCCACATTCACCACCATTGCTGTGACCCCGCCAGGATCACGGCCAACGATGGCGCAACACTTTTACGACATTGTCGGGCGGAAACCGCAGGTCCACTTCTTGGGAGACGATAAACGCACCAGTCGAAGACGCATTCCAGGCACCATAGCGTGAGCTGGCCTCCGTTATACGAAGTCTATGGGTGCAACAGAGCAGCAGAAAGTGGCGAGGGCACTCACAGGAGTGTAGACACTTGACCAGGGTCACCGCGTCCACCAGGTACCCCCGGCAGAGTGGGCAGCTGAGGCAGCCGTTGAGGCTGGCCACTGGGGGTCGCTCCCACGGGGGCCTGGAAGTGGAGGGGCCGCCCAGGGGGCTGCCCCCGCCACCCAGAGCTGCCATCCGCTAGTGCCGCCGGCGGGACACCCTGCAAGGCCCCGGGGTGTTACACTGTCGTTGTCGCCAGCCGAGACACTGAATCTCGACGCGCAGTTTTGTACAGTGTGAACCCGATAGCATGTTGGTCCAGGAACTGAGAAATCATGGCCTGTACACCACAGCTGTCATCACTATCATCACCAACCAAGACACTAAATCCTGGCATGCAGCTTTGCACAGCCTAGACCCAGTGGCACCTGGGCCCTTTGACAAACCAAGACACTGCTGTCATCATCATCAACAACAAATATGGGGGCATTACGTGCCCAACCAATGAAGGGCATTTGGCATGCTTCGTAAGAGGACTGAAAATTGATTTTGATAATTTCGACCACCCGGGGATTATTTGGCACGCAACCGAAATCTCAGTGACTTGGGATCTTTAGGCTGGCACTTTGCCTCTGAGTCACTGAGGAGACTTCACCGTCATTGTTCATTATGATATTAAATTTCGGAATCCAGTTTTGTACAGCATGGATCCGATGCAACGTCGGCCCTTCAAAGAAACCACATAAATCAGTTTCTTAACAGATGGAGGCACAATTCAGCAGAGGTGTAGTTAGGTGGCACATTTTTATAAAAATATGGAAAAACAAATTGCTCAAATAAAAGATTAAAAGAAACCTTTTTCTAATTCTCCAATTTGCACGAAACCATAGAATTTTGTGATGGTCCACTGTGGCATTTATTTTGGCCAAACAAAAGGAATAAAATGCGAGCTGAGCCAATATTTGTAACCTTCTCTATCTGTTTGTTTGCTGTCGTAAGAAATGCACCAATCACCCACCAAACTACTCAATGATTTCGAGAAAAAAAGAAAAAAGAAGGCTTAGCTAAACTTTTTTTCAAAAGAAAATAAAAGTTTTCTTCCTTTTGGTTGAACTCAGTTGAGCTCACGAATTCATACTTTCGAACAAGTGCACCCCCCACGGGCACCTCTGTAATAATTTGTGGCACAATATGTTAAGAAACTGATTTATGTGGCCCCTTAAAGGAACACTGACAGGTTCTTTATGCTCACCGAGACTTTTAATTGAACCTGACCTCTAAGAGCCCAACTACCCGGAATACAATTTGTGGCTCTTGATTCATTTTCTTTCCGCCCGAAAACAGCCGGTTTAGAATTGGCAGGTTTCAGTTGCACTCACTCTGTTCTCCATGGTCACATGGAGTTCAAACTATGTTATGAAATATATTCAAAGTCTCGAGTCATCAAGGCCCATAGTCAATAAATTAAGAAAAAATAATTTAAAGCCCTATATTTGTGGCCTCCAAGAAGCTGCAAATGCATTGATTGAAAAAGAAATGTTGCACAGATCACAAAAAGTACATGTACACGTCATTCTCAATATGGCGATATACTGCGGGCATACCGCGGGCTGGACGCAATGGCGGCGCACAACGGACCAACATTACGACGAACGTGAGGATGCTACTTCGGAATTGTCGTTCGTGGTACCGGCCAATCAATCTTCAAGCGCAGAACATCAAGCAGAAGGGATAGAAGTGTGAAACAATCGCAAAACAAACGGTGCACGCAACTTTGTCTTCTGCTTCACCAGCCAGAAAAGCGGAGAAAACAAAAACACAGTCGGGCACCTGACTTCCGGCCATGAGCTTCCGTGCTCGTGTTTCGGTTTCCAGCAGTTGAGTTTTCTGGCTTTTTCATAAATATATGTGACTCTGTAGCAAAATATTAATTAGGTAGCCTCCAGACACCATATTAAATCATCTGGCAGATAATTAAAAAAATATTCTGGGGGGTGTCAGCGTTCCTTTAAAGGGATATTGAAATGAAGATTAAAATATACTTCTTACAATCAGAAATGAGTTAAACATGACCAACGAAATCAGCTAATGACAATCGATCGTACGCTTGCATTTTGAACGGAGCGCTCAAAAAGAAGCCACTGAAGAGCGCGATGCGTCTCGGGAGATCCGGTGCCTTCAGCGCGTTCGTGATGTCACGTTTACCTTCACGAACAAAGCTACGGGGAAGTTGGCGTGATTGTGAGCTTCGCCACTTGGCTGCGTCAATGCATCGCACCATCGCCGTTTGGGATGCCCGCTCCATGTTACCCGCAAGTGTTGAATAGGCACAAGAGAGAAGGGAAATCTGGTTTGGCCAAGTTCGACAGGGCTCGACCGCGTGCAGCATGCCGCCGTACTTCCGCAGAGCAAAGCTGTTTTATGGGTTGTCTGACTTAACGACATTTAGGTTATTCGTTTTAAGAATCATTTCGGTGTCATTTCGAGCGAAAAATTGGTCTCTCTGGTGCGGCCAGAACGTGGTTGACATTCACATAATAAAATAGGCGCTAAAATGTTTTCTGCAGTACACCTTTAAAAAGTGCCAATACGCCATCGGGTGCACATTGTATTTCATCCATCCTTTCCACTTGTTTTTGATTCGCTTTCCAATAATCGACTTCTGTGACAAGCATTCAGTCGCTTACGTCCCGAGACAGAGAAGTCATGTGACCAGTCATGTGACTAAACATGTCACACGTCTCTACTCCATTTCACAATAACTTGGCGAACTGTAGAGTTACGGCCACTACGACCCAATAAGAGTGTCGGAGCGAGGCACGTGACACCAGGTCACAGGGCTTGTGTGTCACTGTGCCGAATGCGAGGCCTAAAGAAACCGGCTGTCGTCTGCTAGCCAAGAGTCGTCTGCTGCGAAACCAACCAACTTCGGATGAACACCCACCTCCATAACATTTGCGTCCGCTAGAATAGCGAGCTCTTTGGGAAGAGTTCATGAGACAACCATGCGCTCAATTTACCCACGAATCTGTGAAGGGTGCTAATGTCCGGGCCCAGTGCGATGTTTTGAGCGGAAACGGTCAATTACACGGCTGGCGTCGCCAACAGCCACTGCGCTACAAGGCGAAAAAAAACCGGGAGCGGATACGGATTTGGCGTCACTTTTTTTGGTT
Source organism: Ixodes persulcatus (assembly GCA_013358835.2). NCBI lineage: Eukaryota > Metazoa > Arthropoda > Arachnida > Ixodida > Ixodidae > Ixodes > Ixodes persulcatus. Next base: position 337,549 of record JABSTQ010009453.1, read on the forward strand.
TAAATATAAGTGAAAGACGTAAATCTGTGATTATTCATTTTTATTTTGCATATCTTCTCAATAGAGATGGAATCGCGTGAGTTCAGCTGCCTTTAACCCCTTAAGTGCCACTTTGTTTTTTACAAAAGCAACCTAAAAATGCCATATATTTTTATTAAGGAGTTTTAGTCCTCTAGTATAACAGATAAAATTTCAAAAGTTTATTACGCAAAAATCAGAGGTGGCGAAAAAAAAAAAGGCACCAACTAAAACGAGTGCTGCCATCTATGATCAGCGTCGCAAACTACTCGAACGAGCCTATCTCGTCCATAGTATCGAGGGCTACCGAGAAAACCACTCGATGAGCTGAGCTCGTCCATGGCATTTTTAACCAGAAAGCGGCAGACGGGCTCAGCTCGTCCAAGGCACTTAAAAGGTTAAAAGGGAAAGAAGCTTAGAACTACTTTTTGTCGCAGACAGCGCTGTTGTTGTGGCAGTAATGAGGCCCCTGTGGCCTCGACCATGGGGTGTTATCCCGTGCTTGCTCCCACGCTCTTATGGGTAACAGGAGCCGCAGCCTCTACAGTTCGCCAAGTTATCGTGAAACCGAGTATAGTAGCAGATGAGATCAAATACTTTTGCCTCCCCCCTGCTTCTTTTCCTCTGCATAGAATGCCCGCCACACATACGCTCCACAACCACCTCGCCTATCGTCAATTTACAGCACCTGCATTAATGGACCGATCCAATAAAAGCACTGTTCAGGAACTGAACGAAACGGAAAAACATCCACAAACAATGTTCACAAAATTCGAGACAAAAGAGCTGCAATAATGATGGCTAAAATTAGCAGCCGCAGCATTCTTTGTCCACCTGGAGAAGATTTAACAGTTGCTTTTTGCAGGCAATGTCTTTACAGAGAGTTCGGTCGGGCCAAAGCAAAGAGAGCATTCGCTTAGTGACTCGGTGCATCGCTTAAAACAGAAAAAAGGGAATGTTTGCCTACGACAGTTAAGTGTTTGTTCAGGAATGAAACTCGCGGCAATGGAAAAAAAGACCCGAGCATGTGCGCGCATTTTTTTCAAGTTACCTTCAGGTGCAACGAGGCTACCGTAAACCCCTGCATTACATAAATGTGTTTCAAGATTATGCACACAGGCATCACGACCAGATGCCGAACGATAAGGAAAGGTTTTCATAAGTTGAGGCTCCAGTTTCATGCACGTGCGACAGCGCGTAAAGGAAGCCCGACGACGTAACGCTGAACCAGGTAACGTGTTAACATGTGGCCGACAGCCGACGCAGGACAATGCCTACATTGTTGCGGACTCCCGCAATACGGGAAAAGACAAATGCAGCCAACGTGAGCTAACACGTTCGTAACAACCGAGGTGTTTCGAAGTGCGGCGACACGGCTTGTCGGGATGACAAAAACGAAGCACCAAACACGTGGCAATAGGAGACTCCACTAACTTTGAGAAGTGCCCATGTGAAACGCGCTTCGGAAGACCTTTTAGTAGCCGAGTGAAAGTTATACTAATAATAGCACGCGTTGGGACGCCACGGGGCAATGGAACTGTGGACCACGCTACATCTCTTCTACAATTTTACGAATGCCTGGTATATTTTGTATATCCATAATTTCAGCACCAGTCGTTCATTCCTAGTGCCATGTGCGCTCTCAATACAATTTACCTTTACATTGACACTTATTTGTTCTTCGCTTGTGTGCCACAGTGAACTAAACATTTTGAAATATATTCTAAAAAAAAAAAGTTATCGGTTATTAGAGATTATCTTGCAGAAACAGTGCCCTGGAGTGGTGGAGTACTGTTTTCTTTAATCCCTATTATTAAAATTTTGTCACCCGCATCAGAAAATTTAGAAAATGTTTCGTTGGCAAAACGGCCACTGTTCCCTATGTCCCACAAATAAAATTTCCGGAATTCATCTTTTTGAATGAGTATCGATTGATTGGTTGCACTAAGAAAAGCGCGAAAAAGGAAACGTCAAGTCGTAGTTATCTTTTTCACGTGCCTTGTCATTTCATTGCATTTCAACGTCATTCCGCGTTTCATATTTGTAACCACGCGAGTTTTCCTCAAAGCAAAAACTTGAGAAACACTTACGCGCTTTAAATTATAACCTGTGGCTCAAGCCACTCTTTGCATTTGTCACTACGGCTAGCATGGTGGCTAAAGTGTGCATATAGCCCTTAAAGACCTTCGGTTCTGAACTAGACGGCAAACTTTGGCAGTGTTTGTGAGATTAAATCAACGCACCCTCTTCGGTAAATGATCGCTTATAGCACTTTCAGACGTAATTCACTCTTATGATGCGAACATGATGCATATAATATTAGGAAATATACGTGGACTACAAGAGTACCACAGTCACCCGATAGACGGCGCTACTGAGTTTGTTGCCAAACAAAAAAGTAAATATGCAAAACAAAAATTAAAAAAAAAGGAAAAAAATTAATTTGTTTGATTATTGATACAAAGTTTCGCAAAAACTACTGCATAGATGAAAAAATAAAAAAAAATAAAAGGCAGACTGAGAAACAGTGCACTTCGCGATCTAAAGTGGAAGAGCATCGATGACCAACCACCATCGTCGCAAACATCCGGCAATCCGAATTTCGACGGCATAGAAATGTGCACTGTCAACAGCCTGAGGCCGAATGTAGGATCACAACACAGGACCACTCTGGCAAAACAACACGAAAATAACCGTATGGATGTCAAAGGGCTTCCAACAAGGTATTCAAGACACCAATACACTGTAAACGAGTAAATTTTCGCGAGGAGCTAATTTTCGCGTATTTCGCGAATCGCCTACAATTCGCGAAAAATACGTCCCGCGAACAATTCGGGCAATATGTGAACGCTATGGAAGCTACACTCGATTCGCGAAAATGAGAACCTGCGAATAACTTCAAATTTCCAGCTTTGGCCCGATTCGCGAAAATTTAAGCCCGCGAAAATTAAGTCATTTACAGTATATCTCTATATTTTTTTTTTCTTCAGAAACACAATTGCTAGCAATTAAACAAAAACAAAAATTCAAACTCAACAAAGATTTTTTTTTTTTTTAAGATGCAAAAATTGTTTTACAATTAGCTGTTCAGGGCTGCCTCCCCACCCCTTTTAGATGAGCCGTGTGGTGAGGACACAAGGCTTTGAATACATGATAAGTAATTGTTGTCAGCTTTAAAGTGCACTTTTCACGGAACATTGCAATACAGGCTTGGCCCGGCAGCCATGAGATAACGACTCTACACCGTAAATATGTTGCGACTCAGTACCAGTAGAATGAAGGCATCGTGGCTTTATTTTAAATATATGCCAGATGTTTGAAGCATTATCACGATTATTAGATAAACCACTAACTACACTCCATTAACTCCTAACCTGATGTGCGGCAGAAGCTAAGCACCTTGCCGGACCAATCAAGGGCATTATGCATTTGATTCGTTCTTGCACCAAGTGCAGCAACGATGTACCAACTGGCCCATATCTCACTACTGATGCAATCAGATGCCTTCCTTTCATCACCCGGCCCCACTCTCTGCGCACAACTTCATGGACTAGTGCGCTAGTGCACCGCGGCTCGGAGCGTGGGACTGTGAAAGCTCGCACGGCAGAACCCAGGGATCCTGAATTCAATCCCCACCCCTGCCCGTTTCGATCAGGATGAGCATCGTACCGGCGCGTGGTTGTGCATTGCTACTGCGTCGTGCACGTTTAGGACCCCAAGCTAGCAGATGGTACGGCGCCGGCTAAATTTCTTATCTAAGGCTGAGTTAGAAGTCACCCACAAAGCCTGACAAACTGCCGGCTGTCTAAACATACGTATAACACAATTTCTTTTATGCTATGTGTGGGTGCGTGATCACTTGGCGAAAGAGAGATAAACGGTTGGCTCAACGAGCGCACAGCTTCCACCGCACTGTCAGTGTAGGGGTGAACAGAGTATGCCGTAAAATCCCGAGATGTCCCCCCCCCTATTTTTGACTTTATTTGCTTTATTTCTTTAAACACCGAAAGATAGCCCACTCACAGTAATAGTAGCGTTGGGATAGATTATGGCCCCGGCGTAACTGCGGCTAGTTAGCTACAACGAGACATAAGCAAACATTGCTGACTGGGAAGTGCAGTCATCTTTCTTCACTGCCCCTCGCCACCATAACAAGCTTGGAAGGGACACACGACCTTAAAGGAGCTGTGTAACGGTTTAAACGTTGAAAGAATTTGCATCTTCTAGTTTTGACATTGTTTATCTTGTCACAAAGGACAGAAAACACGTCTCCTTTCTTCGAAACGTGATTCCGCCGCGTAATCGCGAGGCAAAAGTTAGAATATTTCCCGACCTGCAGCCGCGAGCGGCGGCCTTGAGAACCACGTGGCGCGACGTCAAAGGGGAACTTGTAAAAAGATAGCAAGTTGTGCAAATACCTGCTTGATAAAAGGTAATTTTTCCATCAATCTTGTCGTTCCAACATAAATATAAATGTGTCAAAAAGCTGGTATCATCGACAAAACTTGTATTATACCGAGTTTTAGTGGCGCCATCTATACGAAGTCAAAAAGATTGTCAGCTGTATCTGCTACCGCGAACAGCCACCAGAAGCTGGAGGGGGGGGGGGGGGGCAGAGCCGGACGGGGATGGCCGGACCCGGACGAGCACATTGGCACTTTCCTCCTTTCGCCAAGTGGATTCCGCTGCGCAAGCGCGTGGTCACGTGGTCGCGAGCGGGTGAGTTCTCACTGCTCACTGATGGCTCTAGGGAGAGAGCTTCACCGGAACCCTGCGAGTGCTCCTTTCACGTCACAGCGCACGTGACTCGGAAGATGGTGAAGGAGTTGAGAGGTGCCGAAAACCTTAATCCTTGTCAATTTTTAAAATAAAATCTACGACATGCAGGCAAAAGCGTTTTTTTGTTCTTTACTTCAGAAAGGTCGGGACACCTACTCCCAAATTATTTAAGCAAAGCACTGAAATTGTTACACAGCTCCTTAATAATAGATTTTTTTTCTCAACTTTTCTCGATGCTACACTGAAAGTTAGCCCACTTCGTATTGTCAGCCGGTTTGCTCTTGATTTTAGGTGGGCTATTTCTCGGGATATTAGGGTAGTCTAAAAACCCCTAGAAACTCTTTTCGCCCTAATAAATTTTGTCACCACGAGCAGTGTTCATGTATGTAGAATCAAAACAACAACAAAAAAAGGTTTTAACATATATATATATCTTTTTAAAAAAGCAGACAGTTTTTTCTTTAAATGGCATTTCGATTATTTGGAAATATTATAACCCCTAGGTCCCAAGCATAGATGACATTTCCAATCGTCTACCCTTTTTTACGGGTCCGTGGAGTCTAAAGAAAGAGCCGGTGCGTCGACCGATCTCCTTTACGGTGGCTTCTCTGAACCCACGTCTGCCCATTCGGTCCTCCGAGAGATCTGACCAGAGTTTAAAGTCTCCCATAAGTTGGAGGGGGGTCCCTACAAGAAGGTAAGGGGGGAGGGGGGGGGGGGGGTTCGGATGAGATGAAATAGATGCACATAAAATAAACCCCACTGCTGACTCTGCTTACACTGTACCGGCAACCGTCAAACTGTTAATCCCCAAATGTCACATCCTTGCAAACAAGCTATTTTATTGCAAGATATGATTTTGATTTCACTAATGCTTGGGTTGCGTTGGAGGGTCTCAGACCATCCGTTAAAATCAGTGGGGGGTCTGAGACCCCCTGACACCCCCAGACTTTAAGCCCTGGATCTGACTGGCTGAATCCTAACACCGGCAGCGCAGCTCCGGTGCTTCAATCTGTCCCTAGGAAAACCTTTCCCGTAGCACAACGAAAAGATTCCAGACCAAGTAATCAAAGGACCGTGGCATCATGCACAAGATGTAACATAGATTACCAGATCAACAGAAGGAGGAAGCACATCGCTTTCTCTGCGGTGTACACCATTCCACTGCTTTTCCAAAGACATACCGCTCAGCATGCAAAGAACACCACCTTGTCAACCGAAGGAAGCATGCACAAAATGCACCAACCTCCATACTGAATTTAGATTCAAGCATGCAAAGTATGTGCGTGCACTTCTCCCAGTACTCGGGCTTTTTCTCTGTATCTACGAGATGGCTATGCAACTTCACGCCACAAACATGTCGCATCTCGGTACCAGTAAATGGAGTGTCCGAAGAGTGCAATAGATATCACCAGATCCGCGAAGGGAGAGAATGGCCGATCGCTCCCTATGTGGTTGCAATTAAAGCTGTGGCAGAACTCGGTTAAGATTCAAGCATGAAAGGAATGTGCTTCAGGGATCCTTCCTTCTGAACTGAGATCTTTGATGTGATATGAGGGTGTCTCCTATCATATGATTCTTATCTTAGGATTCCCATCTGGCAGGGATCTCAAGTCTCCAAACTTTTATGGAGTGATCCCATTTTCGGGCATGTTTTTGTGTTGCCTCGGAAATCACTCGAGTTCCTACTGAAAAAGTGAGTTTCACGGACAACCTCAACAAACCATGCAATGATGTGGGATGTTTTAGCTTTAGCCATTTCTTGAATACTCTACCAAACAGCATGCACACAATTTCAAGCTCATCCAAGAATGCTGCCATTGCAACAATACTGCAGCACAAGCTAGAAAACATTATTTGAAAACGAGCGTGTTGGTGAATTACATACAAATACATGAAAGCATAAAAACATAGAGGACGGGGACGTAAACTTCTCTTTCTGTCCATATCCTCTACATTCTTATCCTTCTACTGTATTCATATCTAGAAAACCAACTGGCTCGATTCAGAAGTGGCCAAGCCATATCCGCAAATAATGCCAGATAGCACGGTAAGAGGTAAACATATATTGACATCGCATAAGCGATAAACAGAATATCGACGCACTCGCAGAAATACCCTACCATGAATCAACATTCATACAGTGATAATTGTTTGGCTAGTTCTCAAAAACCTCCTGCCATTATAACAAAAAAAAAACAACGAAATAGCAACTTAAGTTATTTAGGAGCTCTGTCACAATGCTACGACTAGCATCAGTATGAACAGAAGCTGAATGCAACCAGCGGTCAATATACCGGTGAAAGTCTATAGTCGGTGACAGGTCAAGAACGAAGCAGAAACTCCTCCCACCCTTTCCCCTTCGGCAGAGCAAACACTGGGGAGGAAGTAGCCTCCTCTCCAGCCTTAGCTCCGCTAAAGTGGAAAGAGGTGGGAGGAGCTTCCGCTTTGTTCTTGACCTGTCACCGACTATAGTTCCCATGGCAACGAACCTAAATGAGCATGTTCGTTTATAAAAAAAAAAAAAAAAAGCTTCCTGAATTTTAAAATAATAAATCATCCGGCTAGTAGCCACCTGTTTGAGTCAGCTTGATTGAATAAACAATGTTTCCAAATTAAATACTAGCTCAAAGCAGCTGTGCTGAGAAAACACTGCTTCAAACTTGTTCAGTCCCCTGCACGCAGAAATGCAGGTGCACTGTAGTTGCACACAATGACCCCGGGGGAATGAAGGGAGTGTAAAAATTAAATAATCTTCCTCGAATAATCAAATAAAGAGAGGAAGCGAAAAAGAAAGATGTTTGCAGATTCCACGTTCGAAAGGTTATGAAGAAGAGGCACCTTGACAGAGCTTGTTGCATGCTAAACTCGATGGAATGAGGTAGCAACTGTACGCATTGATGGAAAGCACAAACGTCTGATTTTTTGGCGTTTTTTTTTTTTGTCTCGTTTTAATTAATGATTATGGTTTTTAATACTCAGCCTTCTTTGTTTTCTAATAGGCACGATCATACCCAGCAGTTTGCGTTTCAATCAAGCTGAGAAACCAAACAAAAGTTGCATCTAGCAAGGGAGACTCAGGGTGGCAGCTAGCACCACACACACACACACACACACACATACGAACACACACAGAATGCAGCATACTTGTGACCCCCTCGGGCCAAGCGACGACAGCTATAAGCCCAAATACAAGCTCAAATGAGTCCCTAAGTACATCTTGAAAACCAGCCCAAAAGTTTACCGAAACCGCAAGGCAACGCATGCCACGCTTCAGTGACCCCCCCAATGTTTACAATCGCGCAGGAGATATCGCAGCGCGTTTCGACCCGATATACAGCTGGATTCGTAGGTTTCGGGAGCGCCTCAGTCCACCCAGCGCTCATCTTCGAGCAAACCGGCGATCACGAACGAGGAAGCAGCTTTTGGAATCTGCGTTTGTCTCTGGGCATAGCGACAGCGCGCAAGCCTAGGCGACATGATACGTCGGAAGCCATGCACGGCTTGAGAACTTCCTCGGTTAACCAAGCGCTCTGCTCCCTACCGCGTAGGTCTGCAAAAACTACCTCTCCATACTCTAGAAACAATCATAATAAATAAATAAAAGGGAATAGAACGAAGGATGGTACAGCTCAGTTAATGCAATTCCTGCGCCAGAACGCGCGATGAAATTTAATTAGACCGACTACTCGACCATCTATAAAACCTACGTTCCGTCGAACGAGCTCTCGACGCGCCTTGCTTCGCTTCGCTGCCCACACCCCACAGATTTGGGAACTTTAAGCGTCCAAAAAGATAACGGTGGTCGAGAAATAACAAACGGCTTCCTATTCAAAAATTGGGTGGACAGTTCGTTGCGTGGAATCAATACACTTCTCTCCACGTCAGCGTCGCACAGTTGTGCGCCCCGAACTCCCCGGAACGGGCTACGCTCGGTTCAGCGGTGCGCTAGTCGAGAGATTAGGTCGTGCATGCGAGACACTGGCAGTTTTATTTACCTCATGAAGGCCGCAATGCAGGGGTATGGGTCCTGTGTTGCGAGGACGAACGCCGAGCGGGGCCCACGGGCGCTTGCTCGCAGCATCGCTAGGCCTAAGCTAGGTTTTGTTGCACCTGATACCTCACCACCGGACCGGTCCGTCTTTCTCGGGCGAGCCCGCACTTGCTCCCGGCCGAAGGATTCAACACGCGAAGGGCACCCAATGTCTGTGGTAATTAAACATCGAATCCGCTTCCGAAGAGACAGCCATGTTTGTTTGCGACGGAAAAACTCACACACACATTCGCACACTTCGGGGTTTTTTTTCTTGCGCGGCAGGCGGCGCCACCGGCCGGATTGTTTTCGTTTTCTTTTTGGCTTGTTTTGGTTTCGGGTTCGAAGACGGGAACTGCCGTTTAATGAATCGTTAACTACCGTGATTTGAGCTACAGGGGAACGCAGTTGTGAACGTCGTCAACGCGGCCTTGTTGTGAGTCTTCGTTAACACAACATACCGAACCCACCACGAACATTGGAGATGGGAAGCGCGAGCTCTGTTTCCTTCGTCACCTCTGCTACGGAATGTGAAGAAGCCGCGCGCTGGTCGCGTATTGGAACTCTTGTAACCATGGTTACGGCGTCCAAAAATCGATCGCCACGCAGGGAAAAGCTCCCTAGCATCGCGTACTTCGAGGGAGGGGTAACATATATAAGAATATAAAAATAAGTCAACGCGAGGGAGTGCGGTTGTGTGTGCGAGTAGTTTTATCCAGCCCCGCTGATTCATGATTCCTTTTCTCTTGGGCCTCCGTGGCAATTCTTCCGTGGTAGCACTGTGCTGTGTGTGGGCTTGGAGCGTTTTTGCGACTTGTCCTATGAAATTTTAAGTAAAAATAACTGAAGCAATGTGTTAAAATATCTATACATTTAGATTTTTTTTTTTTTTTTCTGAGGAAGTGATTTCAAACAAAAGAATTCTCCCGATGGGGAACTAAATGGGTCGTCTTTGTTCGCCTAAATTGTAGGAAGGAAATGGAATTCATGACCGCTAAATGTGTCTTATATCGTTCAACTTGTACAATGAACCACTAATTCTTTTAAACCGCATGGGCGGTCTAAAGAAAACCGCACGACTTACTTATTTAAGTATAAGATTAGCCAACGAATTTCATTTTTGCTTTGAAACATGAAATATCTGTCGTGAACTATTAATAAAATACTGTTTCTCTTGCCACAGTCACCACTTCTCATGGCGCTGAATCAACATATTACTCCAGGAGTTTAAGATTCGGTCTTGGTATGACCTAGTTTATCTTTCAAATTTAAACAAATAAAAAATAACTCATCTCTATTGGGAAGAAAGAATGTTAGAAAAACGGCTGGCGACATACAACCCGCAGGCCGGAGCAGGATCACTGCCCGCCGCGGTTGTAGTCGTCTGCTAGCCTCAGATAAACTGAGTTGTCAGGCGGAAAAGTTCTGAAAAGCGCCCTGAGAGTCAAAAGACGTTTGACACGCCGCGCCGTTCCGGACTGACGACACGAGGGCCTCCCATTGGCTGCTGGAACGAATGACGTCAGACGGACAGCCACCCAGGCCAGGCATCGTTAGCGTCGCAGCGAACAGTATGGCGACCCCGATCGATGTCTTGGGCTTCTCTCGCGCAACGGCTTCCCACCAGAACTCTCACCACGCCAATCATTCCCGCGTCTCTCCGCCGACAAGGTGCATCTCTCCCATTTTCCAAGATGGCGTCCACCCACATAAGTAGGCTCGGGGGGCGGAGCCTCTCTAATTATGCTCGATTGTCTCTTTTGGCGGGACTCTTCCCTCTTGTAGGCCTCAAAGACGGTTCGCGAAAGAAACTATTACAGCAGGTACCCCCAAGCACTGATTTGAGTGCATTTTGATTAGGCTGAAGCCTGGACCTTCTTTGTTGGGGGGCATGCAGTCAGCAGGCCTTTATAAGGAGCCTGGAGTTGAGAGTGAGAGCAACTCGAACAATAGAGAGCGTTTGCAATTTAATGGAGGACACCTCCTTGGAAAATTGGTCGGAAGTGTGCATGCGCCGACTTGTGAGGTGTGGAGGAAGACGGACGGAGGCGGTTGCAGACGATCAACGCATCCATCCCCTTCTCACGGCTTGTATTGCAAACGCAGCCCATAAACCACGTGATCCCAATCGAGCAATTTGAGAAACTCTGTGATCTAGGCACTCTAGGCCTTTCGGAGTTATAAGCTGTAAGTGTGTAACAGACAACAGCAGCGAGGAATTGGGCGTATGCGGCGGCGTTGGGGGGATGACGCGCCACGGTACGTCTACTCCGCGGTCGGAGAGGGAGGGACCCAACTTTATATTGTTCCGCGGAGACGATGCGGCACAATCTCGGCGTGCCATCGGGTTTCTTGACCTTGGCCGCCTCCCCCTCCCCCCCCCCCACAACCCCATCATCATTGACGTAGCACGACTTGGCCCGCAGAGACTGGTCGCTTCGGATGTGTGCCGGCGGGCGACCGCTGGGCGAGTCGTTATCATTCGTCGCGGAGGGATTGTTGCTCGCTCTTTCACGTTGGGAGACACATCTTTCAAACCGTAGCAAAAAAAATAAGAAAAAAGTCAGGCTCTTTGCGGAGCATTACTACAATTGCCTCCTTTCTGTGGTGAATTAAGGTATATGTAGGTGTATCTTAGGTTAGCGATATGTTTGGTTTATCAAAACGTTTACGTTTTAACCGCCAAAAGCATTGCTTCTTCCCCAACCCAATCGTGTGAGCACTACTTCGCGAAGCGTATACGAACAACGCGCAAAACTTGCTGTTTTTCATCATGTGACAACGATTATAGGCGTATTTTCCGTTCTTTATTCTCAACAGATATCGGCGTATATTTTACGGTGCTTATTTTTTTAAAGATAAAGGTGCATTTCGGTAATCTGTAGCAAACAAACGCTATCGGTGAAAATAACAAGGAAAAAAGCCGGTTGAAAAGCGAAGAGTTTAAGTGTAAGAAGGCGAGGGTTTCGAGGATTCGACAAAACACAGTCCTAGGTAAAGCATACATTTCTAGATATCGGTATTGTACGGGTTTATCCGATCGCGTATTTTTGACACCGACAGATGTTTATCGATTTTGAGCCATTCTGTATTATTGAAACTGACGGATGTTTATCGGTATTTTTCGGTGGTTACATCCGGAAAGTCTCCGGCCTAGCAATAACGGAGCGCGCAGTGCGCGCGCTTTGAGGTTTGCGGGTGCAAGCGCATCTTGTTGAATGATCGATGCCAATGTATGCCTATTTTATCCACGTTAGCAGAACACTCGCGCCAGTAGGCTGTCGAGGGATTGGAGGAGGGTGACACACTTGACGGAGGAATATTGAGGACATCGCCCACGTCGCGATTCTACGTTGCTCCAATAATTGCGGAAGTGACACGTGATCAGCAAGCAGAAAAAAAAAAAAATAACTAAATAAAGGGCGGAAAAACGAGAAACAAAAATACCGGGAAACGAAAAGTACGATGAGGCAGCAAAACGCGATTCCCTTGAACTGTGCAAACAAAACTGAGCGAAAAAAATAAATCCTCCACCCAGTCGATCTAAAGCACGCGGAACAATTAACCAGTTCGTCGGTGCAACAATAAACAGGTAGTAAAGGAAACACGCGCATGTAATTGGGGATGTGAAGTAGGTGTAGAAATATTAAAGGCAAATCCGGCCTCTCTCTTTCTCTCTCTCTCTCTTTAAAATCACACCAACACGCAAACAATGCAATCAAGAAAAATACGAGAATTCGGCTAATAATCACGTGTCATGCGTCGCCTACCGGATGCTGTGACGTCACCGGTTGTCAGTCACGCTTTTTAAGCCGCTTCCTCTTCGCCGCTACGAGGTATACGCGTGTACGCGTTGGAAGCACGCAACCTCCTTTTTTCACTTCGAAGCGCGCACACAACGCAAACAACGCAAAAAAAAAAGCGCTATTTTTTGTTTTTGTTTGTTTAACATTGAGATGAGGTGCGAGATGCGATCTTAAGAGGTCATCGGAGAATATCAGATTTATATGTTACGCATTTTACGTGAGCTGATACTGACTCGACTCGAAAGCATATATTCCAACGCGACGCCATTAATCCAGAAGCTTCCTCGTTGCGGTGTCAGTTCCAGAATAGAAGCAAACTGTTTCCAAATTCTCCATAGCACCATTTATTTTCTTCTTCTTCTTCTTCTCTCTGTTTTTTTTCTCCAAAGTTTGCTGGTGTAGTCGAGGAAAACCATCGGGTGACGACTGTAACTTGCGGTTCATATGCGTTGACCACGAGCACGGCGTGAGGAAGCGACCTCGCCTCGGTTACAATCAATCATCAATGCCAGGGCCGTGATTCCTCTCTCGTGCACGATTCATTGTGCCTGTATCGCGCAGCTGCAACTCCACGCGATGCTTATAAACTGGTTGCTTATGAAAATATTAATGGAGGCGGGTAAGTCCGCCTACATCCTATTTTTAGGGTGTTCACCAGCATTCAAAGGGTGTTTTCCTAACACCCTTGGGGTGTTTGCATAACACCCTTGAGGTGTTTGCATAACACCCTTGGGGTGTTTGCATAACACCCTTGGGTTTTTTTCTTTACACCTTCACCAGATCACATGGACCCTCTTTCTAAGGAATAAATTAAAAAAAAAAAACGCTTCTTGTTTTAATTTTTTTTTCGACTGTTAATGGGAAAGAAGGAACCAATGCGCATTTTGTAGGAAATGAACTTGAAGGATTCCGTCTTCCGCTATATTAGTGAAGGTAAAATATTCGTTTCCTGCCCTTTAGATTCACATAATATTAAAAAGAAGCTTCTTGAGTGGGATCATGTCACGCCAACGACATGAAACTGAATGCGTTACAGGCGGCTACATTTCTACTTGCCTTTTTAGGGTGCGCGCGTGCACGGACAAACTCGATTATGATCGCTGTTCTACCATAGGAATACAAAACCTGTGCAATGATTCTGTCAGGAGCGTCAAACCCGATTCGTATGGTGCGATTCTACCAATTGCATTCTTCAATTGCAACGTCGCTCGTGCAAAAAAGAAAAAAAAAGAAGAAGTAGGGGGACGGCAGTTTAGTGCGTGTTGTCAGAACTTACAATCGCAAGCAGAATGGCACCACGCGTGCTTCAGCCGCTCTGGCAAATACCGGCTACGAGACAAGGCCTGCCAGCTCACAACGCGTCTAGCTTTCAGCGGGACGAGAGACGCCGCGCCGGGGTTTGCACACGAGAATGCGAAGAGTGAATGATAAGTGTATTTTAATAACAAAGAGGAGAATGCAAGACTGGTAGAAAATAGAGAGAATTGAATGACGTACAACTAAGCTAGGTGGCGCAAGCTGCCGCCCAATATAAAGGGTATACAGCCGTTAGCATCCATCCATCCATCCATCCATCCAGAGCGTTTGCCGCTTTGGGGCGATGCGGAGGTCCACTAACGTTGACGTCATGCGTTTCCACTCGTCAAACTTCAGCTTGTTTGTCGCTTGGGGTGGGCTGGGGGTCCGCTAATGATGACGTCATGTGCAAGCCTTCTCTCCTGGGAGGTATTGGATCCTCCCATCCAGCGAGACGATATCCTTACGCTCACCGCCAGCCTCGATGGGTCTTTTGCCTACTTCACTTCTTTTGTCGCTTTGCGAGGGTGCGATAAGAGGTATACCGCGGGTGGGTGCGGCTAACTCTTTGGACTGTCGTCAAAGGGAATCACAACGCTTCTGTATTTAGTTACAGATCGCTAGCATAATTTTACGGATAGCTGCGGATAGTTGTATACGGATGTAATTTTACGGCATTTCGTCATCTTTTTTACGGGCGGCCCGTTTTCTGGATAACGGAGAAAAGATTAGCGACAGTTTACCAGCAAAGTTTACCGCGAAGTACGGGAAAATGATTTTGCAGGGATGTCCCTGTAGATCACAGTCGTATATCTCCCCGCATTTGACTGTACTCGGGAATTCGAAGGGTCATTTTCAAAAAAACAAAAACAAAAACAAAAAAAAACAAATTTTTGTGTGTATGTTTATACAGCCGGAAGTTAGTCTGTCTAAGCTGTAGATGAGCAATTTAGCCAGTGCATTACAACAGCCTGGAGTCTTTAACGTGCACCACGCAGTAGTGATACACGACCGCACGCCGGTACGATGCTCATCCAGACCGAAACCGGTAGGGGTGGGGATTGAATCCATGGGATCCCTGCAAAAATGCTGTATGAGGGGGAGGGGGGAGAGGAGGTCCCAGCAAAATGGAAGATTTCGGGGGGGGGGGGGGGGGGGGGGGGCCCGGGCCCCATGGGCCTCCCCCCTGGATACGTGCCTGGATCCGTGGGTTCTGCAGCGCGAGCTTTCGCACTATACGTGCTCCGAGATGGTGGGCGCTATAGGAGGTATTCACTGGTCGCCATATTTGAGGTCACTGTTTAGAGCGCATGCTCAGAACGAGCTCGCATTAATAGGCTGCCAAGACCGGCAATCTTGGTGGTGCGGAATGCACGTGGCGAAAGAACTGTGGAAGCTCGCGTTCAGCACGCGCTCCGCAGCCGAGCACACAGCTATGGCCGCCAGTGAATACTCCCTATAGGGAGTATTCACTGGCGGCCATAGCTGTGTGCTCAGCTGCGGAGCGCGTGCTGACGGCGAGCTTCCACAGTTCTGTCGCCACGTGCACTCCGCACCACCAAGATTGCCGGTCTTGGCAGCCTATTAATGCGAGCTCGTTCTGAGCATGCGCTCTAAACAGTGACCTCAAATATGGCGGCCAGTGAATACCTCCTATAGACGTTTTACACACGCGCCAGAGCCGTTTATTGAGAGAGTTTGGCCATACATTGGTTTGAATAGGCGAGCATCTCGGGCCAACCACAGGCCGCGAAACAGCCCCTAGCGGTGGTCGCGTGCTCTAAATTTGTGCCACGACTATACTTCGTTTCACCTTATGTGCGAGCGAAGGCAAAACTGGAAGCGCGAGCACGGAAGCTCCGTGCGTTCAGGCTTTGCTCGAGCGCGCGAGCTGGGGAGAAATGCAAAAAGCGCTGGTCTCGCGCTTCTAGCTTTGGCTTCGCTCGCAGGTAAAGTGAAACGAAGTATAATTTGAGCCGTGCCGAGCGGAACTCCGCGTCTCAAGACGCTCGCGCACCCCACCCTTTGCACTGCTTTCTTTCAGCCAGTCTCAGGATGCTGTTCTAGCAGTGCAGACAAAGGCATGGGCACGAGCGCGTGGCTTTGGAAAGTGCCTCCTATGCACGAGGTCTCGTACAAACAATAGCGTTTCGCTGAGCTAGGCTCACGCGCCTGTGCCTTTGTCTTCACTGTCGACATTTGTGAGATGGAGTAGAGGTCTCCTGATTGGTCGACGCTGTGTCACAAATTTAGTTTACGCTCTAAGCGTGGGGGGAATATTCGGCGCTGGCGGCGGCCTTTGCTCCGCCTATTGTCCAAACTCTCCTAATATACGGCTCTGACACGCGCCAGATTGAGCCGCCATAGCCGCCCTTCTCTTGTCTTACCGAGATGGCGAGCCACTGAAGCGGGCGTTGACGAGTCTCCACAACGGCCTATGCTGGGGGGAAGGACACAGTAACACTTAAAATGGCAATAACCTGTCCTGCTGTGGAAATGATGAAGTCAAGCGAACGGAATAAGAGGGAACAAAAACTGAAGGTCAGTTATGGCGGCGCCCATGCACAGCTGCTGTAAAGCGTCTATAGTTCCCTCGATGCATTGCGGTAGCGGTGGCGTAGTCAAACTGGGGCTATCACTCACTTGATCGAATGACGTTTTAGCGAACGCCCCCGTTTCACCGAATGACACTTCAGCGAATAGGCCCGTAGCTCTCAAGTTTTGAGCAGCGCACAAGGCGAGCAAAATAGAATATTTGGCTGGCGTTTCGAGCATGCGTCAATATGCTTCCCCACTATACTTCGTCTCACCTTAGTATGGACTATTGTTAGCCGCGCGTGCTAAAAGCGCGAGCTAGTCGCTGTGAATGAATCCGTGGCGGCTGCACGAGCGCTCGTGCAGCAAGGGCTCTAGTCAAGGCAGTCAAGGCTGGCCACTCGCGCTAGCACAGCCTTCGCGGTTAGTTCATACAAGGTTGAGACGAAGTATACAGTTTTCTATATTCCGTCCCATTCTAAGTGCCAGCGTAGCAGAGGCTACAAGAGCGAGCTGCGAGCTTTCAGCGTCCCTGCCAAGCACGCGCGCTCGTGCAGTGCGAACATCGTTCAGGAGGACGTGCTTTGGCGAGTAGCTTCAGCTTCGCTATCACGTGAAGTGAAGCATACGTGCTCGCGGAAGCTATGAAAGAAAGCGAAGATGAAAGGAATGTTTAATGGGACGCTACGACCACGAGCTGCATAATTTTTTTTTATTTTATTTTTTTAGACGTTTTGTTATCGCGCATTTACTGATGCTTGTATTCGAACCTGGCACGTGCAAAATCGAGCGTTACAGCGCCGCATGGAAGGTACAGCCAACATAACATGGTCGCGTCTTGCTGACGCGCTCGCGCCCCCTGCCCCAGAGCAACGGGTCTATAGCCGGATGCCGCGAAGCAGCTTTACGGGTGGGCCAAGTGGGTTCACATTTTGTAATGAGGCGCCGCAGACTGTCGCCGCGTAAGCGCAGCGCGGGGGGGGGGGGGGGGGGGGGGGTTTGACACAGGCCTATGTTGTTCGCTAAAACGTCGATTCGCTCAAATGTCGCTGTTCGCTAAAACGTCCTTCGCTCATGTGATATATGGACCCTTGTCACACTTGCAATCGTCTATTCGCGGCATGAAGTTTGGGCATCGCCGCTTGGTGGAATTTTTTTCCAACCCATGCAGAGCGAGGATACTTCAGCTGCCTCTGCAAGCACGTGCAATGCCAAGCTCCTGTGCACTATGCAAATTAAAACATAACGGCCACACGTGGGGAAAACAGAAGTGCCCCTCGCGTGCTTCTCACCGCGAATAGACCTATTGCTAAATTACCCAAGCATCAAGGAGAATGCATGGGATTGGTGTTCCACGCGCCACAAGTGCACGCCTTCCCCGTATAAAAGATTCGAAGTAAATAACAAAAATAAAGCGTTGACGAACGCGCGTGCAAGATGCAATTTGTTTTAGGCATTTGCTTTAGAAAAGTATACTGCTGAGGCCAGCACTTGCGGCGCGTGGAACAGTAATCCCTGCATTCTCTTTGATGCTTGGGTAATTTAGCAATTAGCGGCGAGATGCTTTGGTGGCGCCCTCCTGTGGTTCCCCCTTGTGACGTCATTACCCATGCAAACAACAAGTTCGATGGTGTTTGTTATTAGCATGGTGGAAGCTTGAAATCATTGCGCTCTCAAAGGAACACTGCCAACACCGTCAAAATTAAAGTTCTTTCATTCCTCTTATTTCCGTCGATGATAAATCCCCTTTCCGACGTCATAGTCAGCGTTCGGCCAATCGTGGAAGGCCGACCACAGCGACGCTTTCGGTCGCGCACGGGGCTAATATTAGCGGGGAGATGTTTCGGTGGCTCCCTCGTTCGGTTACCTTTCGTGACGTCATTACCTTGTGAACAACAAGTTCGATGGTGTTTGTAATGGGCATGGTGGAAACCTGAAATCATAGCGGTCTCAAAGCAACACTGCCAACACCGTCAAAATTGAAGTTCTTACATTCCTCTTATTTCCGTCGATGAGACATCCTTTGCTGACGTCATAGTCAGCATTCGGCCAATTGTGGTGGGCAGAGCCGTTTATACTCAGAGAGTTTGGCCTTCTTAAGGAGATTTTGACAGCCTGACAACCACAGCAGCGTATAGTCTGACAACCGGGGGATGACTACTTCCGTCCGCCATATTGTGGCTCTGACTCATAGGAACTCTACGCGATTTCTCAGGAATGAACAAGACAAAGAAGTAACGCCATATTGTGTTATCGCGAAATCCGCTTGTTCTAGCGGCCAACAAGCTCCGCCCATTGGCCAAACTCTCTCAGTATAAACGGCTCTGGTGGTGGGCCGACCACAGCGACGCTTTCGTTCGCTCACGTCGCCAATAGCAGCATTTATTAATTGAGTTTTTTTATGTGGATAGAAAGTGAGGGAGAGGAGGAGACGAGTGCACGCGGAAAGCCACAGAGCCTTCGCCTTTACTCACTGTTCAAAAGCTTTCGAACGCGAACGCCGAAAGCTGGACGCCATGTGTTCGGCGGTCGAACCAGTTCAAAGAGTAAAGGCCCGTTCACATACTTACGACTTCTTGAAACCGGATGCCTTGGAACCTCTTACAACGAGAGGACACAGTATAAACTTGGCGGTCCGGCATATTTGCTATTCCTCTCGCTCATTATCCATCTTTCTTGGCTTGAAAAACTTTTGTCAATGTTGTAAACGAGCCTTTCTTATAGGCATTACGTACGTTTGACCTCGGAAATCCCGAAAAACCTTCGCTCTTGTGAAACACAGTTCCATGGTCACCGCATAGATGGCGCCAGAGTACCAGTGTGTTCTCTCGTCCTAAGAAATTTTAAGAGGTTTCAACGGGTCTCGTCTCTCTCGGTCGTACTCGGCTGCAAGAGTGTGAACGGGCCTTTAGTTGAGACAAATGCAGCTATACTCCGTGTCACTAGTTGCGTGCAGTACAGGCGAAGGCAACGTCAGGCGAAGGGAGAAAGGGCAAGCACTATAAAGGCTATTGCAGAAGAGAGAAACCTCCTCTCCTCTCTAACGTTTCCTGGCGCTCTCTCTTTCTCACCTCGCCCTACATTGCTTTCCTCTCCCGTCCCACCTTCCTAGTACTCGCCCTTTCTCTCTTCGCCTGGCGTTGCGTTCGCCTGCACTACACACAACTAGTGACACCGGGTATAGCTTTGCGTATACCCACTAATCATTCCAGTTAGAGTTGGACTCTTGCGTCCCCGGGCGCATTCATTTCTTTCCCTCTCTCTCTCTCTCCCATTGCCTACCCACATTGGCCGAGCCGAGAGACCCATGAGGAATTTCATGGCCGCGCCGACTTCCACACTTCGCTCCATGTTTGAAGAATAGCCCGTTTCTCTCGGCCAGGGGGGCGCTGTAGCGTTCACGAGACGCGACCACAAAACGAGGCACATCCACCAGCGTCCGCGAGACGCGACCATTTTATGCTGACGTGGAGCGGCTTCTTAGCGTCCCATCATGTACCGCCCATGGGCGTAAACTAGCGTCTGTCAGTTTCCCTCGGCGTCTGCCCAAGGTTCACGCGGACTAACAGAGCGTTTGAAAGGACACAACGCTACGCACAGTGGAAGCGCGACCTAAACATATCATACGTTTCTCGGCGGGGCGCTGTTGAAAGCTTGAGAGCTACAGGCATGTCCAACGTAACCTCCTTTCCCGGACGTGTTCTTCTTTACGGCACTTTCCAACGTAACCTCCTTTCCCGGACGTGTTCTTCTTTACGGCACTTTGAAACCCCGACGCGTGTTTATCTTTTGGGCTCGTTCACGTTTCGACCTTCTCGCTTGGACTTCATCAAAAGGACTATTCTCAAAACGTCTTTTTCGGCAGACATGTACACGTTACCCCCAAAAAGTAACTCAATACCGTTACTCGTTATACTCGTTCGTACGCTACGAGCCGTGTCGGAGACAAGCTGGCGTTGAAAACGTACCACGCGCCATTCAGTCCTAGTGGGAACGGGACCAAATGCGAATAGGCCCAAATGCGAAAAAAAAAAACACCAACAAACAGTTTGAATGTTTTGAAAAGGTTTAAACGAGAAGGTCCAAACGAAAATGGGGCAAAACGAGAGAGACCAAAATGCGAATGAGACGTTTTGAGATACACCCTGAGGTTTTGTCGACTGTCGCGCCACAGATTTGGTAGCAGAAGTAAAGAAGGTGGTTGAGCGCAGCGTCCGAGGAAGGCTGTGACGTGGTCCCAGAGGGAAAGAGAGAGAGAGAGAGATACATTTTTCGAATGCATCTAAATGATCTTTTTGTCTTGACGCGAGGCCAGGGAAGTCGGGTTTGCCCTTCGGCCGCGCAGCGCGCACGGATATGGGGAGTTCCGGCATCAACGACGCGACGAAAAGAGAGCCTTTCGTGTCGTCGCTTAAAGACTTGTTTTCGAACATTCCTCGCTTTATGCGAAATCCCACTTGGGCAGTATCGAGTAGCTACGCGTAATGTTGGATGGTTTTAGAAACTTCCACCGCGCTTACCAATTCACTTCACGGATCACCAAGCACTCGTGGCGGCCGTCAGTGGCGTCCACGACGCCAACCACGTCGGCAATGACTATGAGAACTAGCCACGTCGCACCTTCGTCCTCAGGTACTTGACGGCACCATTCCACCCGCATTGCGCGACCGTGCTACAGCTAACGCTTTCGTTTCTTCTCACATTGTGGGCATGAAATACGACTTTTTTTTTTTTTTTTTATGGATAGGTGACTATTTTGTTACCCGCGAGCAGTACACGTTTGCTAAAGGCGCTGTCACATTGAGGAAACACTTGGGCAACTTTGACCGTCAACACGAGGGAAACATGTTTCTGGCGGTCCTGTCACATTAAAACATTAATTCTTGAGAAACATGGTTTCGTTGCCGGCAACCGTGTTCCTCGATTTGTTCTCCGACAGTTGAAGAACACCCTGTCACACCAACAAGCTGGCGGCGCGGCCAACACGGGGAACATTCCGCCATCTTGTTTACCTTCTTTTGTGTGCGGTACGGAGTCACTGGAAATGTCCTCAACTAATTTACAGCGCGTTCAAAGGGCCAAAATTCACCACGAGACGACATCCACCAGTGACAGTGCTAGGAAACTGACATGAAAGGTATTTTCTGGTCCTTGTCTTATCGAAATGATCTTCCTTCGCTGACAAAGCAGTTATAGACCCCTTTCAAGTGTGACAACTCTGTGCGCCTCGGGCAAGAGTGTGCGCGCTCTCCATGGTGAAGGAATGTTTTTTCTTCGGCCCGCTGGCTCTGCGTGAAAAAGTGGCATGGCAAATGAAGTAACGCGGCTGTTTCCCGCCGCCGGCTGGGAAAATAACCTTGCTAGCTAGCTTGCTAAGTATGAAACCTGAAAACAAAAATGATGAGATGATGACAAATCATGATGTGTCTGCAAGTCCCCACTAAACTTGCATAAAAAGATGCCCTCAAGGGGGACCTAATGCGGTGCTGTCCCAATTCTGCATGGAAGCATAAAGTAACATGGTGTTAGTGGATGCCTCAGTAACATGAAAGAAGATTAAAAAAAAAAACGCGCCTGCGAGGTAAAGTTTTTTTTTTCGCAGGACTGATACGGGAATTCAACTGATCGTTTAGCCTCACCAATGATATCTGTCTACCGAGAAACACCAAATAAATGTGCGATGAAATAACAATGTAGTGTATGAAGCAACTGCATGCACAATTGTGAGGCTGGCCGAAAGGCAACGGATCCATCGGATAAAACCGACGCTCGTTTATCCGCGTCAAACGTATACCTGGCTAGCAGCAATAGTAAAGAAAACGCAAAGCAGTATAATGCAGAACCAATATATTATCCTCATTAAGCAAATGCATGCGAATTCATGAGGTTAGCCAAACGGTCGCGGCAGCGGACGGTCCGGTATATATAAGTACTCCCTTCCGTCCGAATTTGTCAGTGTATCTATATTGCGTGCAGACCGGGACACAGCACTGTGTTGGCATCTTCACTGATACTCTGGAGCGCGTAAACAGTCCTTAAAACAACACATGAAGCGCCTAAAGCTCGGTTTGCGCACAGCAAGGTTGCAACCTGCTTTCCTTCACCATGTCATGCAGCTGCTGACCGCCTCGCTGTTGCCATGGTTACCCTGCCGAGACACACTGTTGCCGGATTTTTTGCAAGGGGTCTATAGTCATAACTGACGAAGAGAGGATCACTGCTAATTCCATGATGTACGCCAGGCTGCGAAACCGTTCTACGTTTAATAAAATTTCCATTTGTAGTGTAAGAGACGCTATCGACCACTGTATACCTCCAAGCGTTTTGTGTAGTCTGGCGCTCACTTGTAATCATGTAAGATTGACTGACAGTTTGGTCGTCATGACGAGCGGTATAATAAATATTTTTAAATACTGTCTATTTACCTTTACCATTCGTCCAAAGTTTCAGGGTTAAAAAAAGAAATTTGTCTCCAACTGCCGTTTGCAAGCCCCAAATATCAACAATCACTTTCGGTAGCGGTTGTTTTCAAACTCCAATTTTTGTATCGCCTTCTTTTGTAAATGATTTTTAACATATTTTTCAAAGAATAAGAAGGCTTTTTTTAAATATAATTTTAGGGATATGAGGGCAGATAATTTTCGGCAATCCAACTCCTCATTCTGGCCCTTCAAATGCTCACGACAGTATCTGTGACATTCACAGCTGCACACCAGGTTGGAATATTGTTAAATAGCATTTGCCAGCCCTTTCTTCGGATAAATATGTGGAAAAAAAAAAAAAAAAAACAAAACAACACGTTACTGATGGTGGGCTTCACGCTCGAAGCAGTCTGTAGTTGTCCTGTTTTCACAAAATTCGCTCATCCACCGAACCGGGCAACACACGTTGTCCAACATAAGTTGCTGCTATTTTTGCTGCCGAAAGCTGTAACACCGAGGCGACAATGTCGCTGTCCTCAATGTTGCGCTGATGTTCCCGGAATGTGACAGGTCTGTTGGGCAAAAAACTCAACGGCCAACATGTTGTTCGACTGTTGATCAATATGTTGTGTTGATGTCGCCGTCGTATTTAATCAATGTGACAGGGCCTTCACAATCATGAATCTACCTAAACAAATGCCGCGTCTCCTCAGGGGTCCGTTTTGGGGTCTGCCCTTTTTATTTAAATATTAGTCTTTGTCCAGCAGTTCTTTTTGATGCTGAGATTTGCGGTCGAGCAAGAGGTCCTTCCACTCGTCTTCATATTTCGAGCAGCAAATGCACCTGTTTCGATATCTTCAGCTGCTCGTATCATCCACTCTTTGGAGTTAACAGCTTGACACTTCGATGGCGAAAACAACAATGAGGCACCGTATCTCGATTCCTGGTGGAGGTGTCTTCTTCCCATGACCGCGTCTTATGCTGCTTTCCATTTCTGCATACACAACGTTCCTTATTTTTCTTCGTCAAGATCTGCAATGAAAACGTGAGATTTGGATTCTCTAGGTCATGTGCTCTAGGTGGACAATAAAATCGGTGCAACGATGACGTTCCAAATAAACATCTCCTTCCGACAGCGTTTCACGCTAATTCTCGCAAAAAAAAAAAAAATATGTACACAAAAGAGTTTGGAGGGGAAAAAAATCTCAAAGTAAGTTGATTCGCAAGGCCAAGGTTACATTCTTCTTTCCGTGGGCCCACCGAACTTGAAAAAATAAATAAAATTCTACTAATAAAAAAAAAAAAGATCTACGAAAGCCTGTATTGTTGTCTAACGTTGGGGAGGGATCCCACGGCGCCGCGTATACAAAGACGCAGTAAAGGCTCAATGGTGGGGATATCAACGGTGTAAACCGGACCCCCACGAAAAGGCGGTTGAGGGGTTTGGGGAGGAGGGGTGTTCCCCGAGGGGTGGACCTGCCGCACCCGGTGTATAGTATTCCGTTTCCCCTTAAGATGGACCGCAGTAGACGTTACGAGCCATCACAGCCAATAGGGTGCTACGAACGTAACCCGTGACTTCGCGTTCCACGGATCGCTCCGTTCGCCCTCCCCGCAGGTCACGTCACACTCACGCGGCATCGAATTGGCTTAAAAGGAATCAAAGCGCGGAAGACGACCAGGGACCAAGACTCAGTAGGCTCTAGGTCAATAGCGCCAGTGTTGTCTTATTTCCTCTCGGTCCTTGTTGTTTTCGGCTCTCTAATACTTTTTACGCTACGAACCAACTAGCCCAATTAACCACTTTGCGGCATTCCACTGGCTTCGATGTCTCATAGCACATGTTGTGTGTATGTTTAGACAGCGGGAAGTTGGTCAGCCCCAATGGACATCTGGCGTCCCCGCTGTAGATGACATATTTATACCAATGCACTACTGCTAGCCTGAAGTCTTTAACGTGCGTCACACGCAGTGGTGATGCACGACCGCACGCCGGTATGCGATGCATTGAAACCAGGATCCCTGCGTTCTGCAGCGCGAGCTTCCGATCGCAGTGCGCCGGGCTGCGGTCCACTGACACAGGCGGGCACCGATCCCACGGCTTGTAGTGAGTGCCTTCGGCGGTCCATCACAAGGAGAGACCGGGTACAGAAGGCGAAAGAGCCGTGAAAAGAAACGACGAAAGTGTTCATTCAGTGGGGAAAGGAGATTTCTCTGCCGGACCGCGGTGCAAGTTCTGTGCTCCAGTCACTTCGAAGATGACAGCGGTGCTTGAGCTGTTCGCCTGCTGGGTTAACCAGACGCCGTAGTTGGGGGTTCGCCGAGGGCGATCCCGTGGTTTCCAAGTTGTCCGTCGATTGGACTAGCCGGCGTGTAAGCTTCCGGTCTATACTGTCGACTTACGGGAGGGCGGAGTGCATGGTCCGTTTCCCACGTTTCCCGAACAGCTTGCGCGCTCGTTGTATGGCGGCAGTGGCACGTCGGGGCCGGACCCTTCTCAAAATAGTCACCTCCCCGTCTCGGAAGGGTCCTGCTGTCCCACGTGACGTTCTGTGGCGCAGTCTTGCTTGGAAGTTCGAGATGTCGTCAGGCTTTTGGAGCGACGTCGTCGTTGAGCGCCTGCGTGATTGCGTAACCTTCAAATGTTACGAGAACTCGTGTATTTTTTTTTAAGAGACTGTAGTAATTTGTTGACTTATATGTTTACTAACTAATTTCGATTATACTTCGGGAGAATAATAAATGCGCTCTTAAGTATGTAGTTTCTGCATTAAACTCACTGTTTAATGCAGTACATTGCGCATAAGCAGAAACGCAAGCAAAGTGTCTGCGCTTTCCTCGCTTCTCAATCAAAGCTGTCAGAAACTTGAGTTGGGCAATATTATAATAACGATAGCCGTGTACTGTACTCGTTGTCACGTCAAGAAGAAAGAAAGTTTTGCGCATTAATCAAGCGCTACGCGGAGTAGTTTTTACACGATATGTTTGTCGAAGGAAGCAACAATGCTTTTAGCGTTTGAAACGTGTATACGTCTTGATAAATTAAAATAAAACTAATCCTAGATGCACCTAGATATATCTTAATCCAGCAAATAAAAGGGGTAATTATACTTCGTATCAGCTCGTGTCGCGTCTTCGGCAAAAAGAAGGCCGACGACCAGACACGAGATTCTGCAAGGCAGAACATCCTCCTCACCCTGGAGGAGGAGGAAACAGGCAACTGCGGACATGGTAGAAGGGGGGAGAGAAGGAAGCGGGGTCAAAGTGGAAAGCCCGAACTGGTCGTCGGTCTTTAAGTTCAGACGCAGCCGAAGCTACAGGACGAATCGAGCTGCGTCAATAGCGCAAGTCACTGTGACTTTCCTGTTTATGATTGGTTCAGCGATGATAGAACAAACACAGAAACGTGACGAACATCATGACTGTGCGCTTTTGATGCTGTCTGATTGGCCTCATCAGCTCGTAACTTCTGCTGCGTCTGGACTAAAGGTGAAATGAAGTAAAGTAACCTTCTGCGTAAAGCAGGCCTTAATATTTTTATTTTTGTTTTATGACGGCTTTTGAGGTGAATACGAGTATACTTGTGCAGAAAGCAATGCAATATTTCAGATTCCGGTATCGCGGAAAAATGTGTTTAAAAAAAGAAAGAAAGGTATTAGTTGGGAACAGATTAATTTATTTCTTCCATCATTTATATTATTTTATTTCCTTAGCCTTACCACAATATAGTGCAATAAGTGATTGGACCCGTAGACAAAGGCTATAGTCTGGAGTCCATAAACGAAACAGACTTTTGATTTGGACGGACAGCATATGACACATCGTTTGCACCATGCAGTAAGGCAGCTGAAGACACTGACAACTCAAGTAACTCAGGACGTGGCTTATTCTATACTAGCTTTGTGCTTCGTAGATGACGCGCGAATGAAATAAAAAAAAGTACCGATAACAAAAATTCATTAAAATAATATTGTCGACCATATAAGCTTTGTTTTATTACATGTTATTTTTAGGATATGTTGGGAAAACTCCTGTCTGAATATTTTCCGAGTGTACTGGGTTCATTATTTCAAGTAATTTTGAGGAGTGCCTATAGAGTTGCGTAGCAACTGAGCGTTTGAACATTTTGAAACGCGTTAAAAAATGTGTGCCTCCGATGGTGTTTTAAAATGAATCAGGGATTCCATTACACTTTGTCACACCATTCTAAAGTTGGAGGCCTAAAGTTGGAAGTAAAACAAAGGCCGTGGTATTTAGATCTCGAAATACAAATTGTAGTCCTAGGTCTGTACTTTTGCTTGGTGCAGGCACTATTGCTATAGTTGAGAGTGTGAAAGTCCTGGGGGTAATCTTTAATCAGTACATGTCTTGGAACGATATGGTGCAATACATAAGTAAAAAGCTATCGAAGGCTGTGGGTATAATATACAGATATCGCAACATGATTCCTAGTTCGGCCATGATACTCGTTTACAACTCTATTTTTTACGGTCAATATAACCATTGCTTCTTGGTATGGGGAAATACGACCTTGACTAATATCAATCAAATGCATATTCTTCAGAAGAGAGTGATTCGTATAATATGGCATACTAGCTATGACAGTCATACGAAACCATTGTTTAAAAAATTAATATTGTGCAAATTACCAGTCACTATAGTTACAAATTAGCCCTTGCCTATAAAAAGTCGTTTTGTACCAACAGTTTTATCGATCTCGAATCTTCAGTTCAAGGAAACGTTCTACAACACTCGTTCTGAAGATGCGTGGCCAGTACCGCACTCCAGGACCAATTACGGCGATCAAATGCTGGGATATACACAACCACGCCTTTTAAATTGTTGCATTGAATTGAATATAAATATTTTGAGTGGAACTCGAAGAATGTACTTTCCGTTTTTGTTAATGATTTTCTTAAATACGTTCCTGAATAGTTAAAGTATGAATCGATTGTACGATTTAGCTCACTTATTTTCTTTTTATTGGTGTAGAGATTGTGAATTTGTATGAATGTGTGTACGTGTATATATTTCTTCTCTGCTGCTGTAAAGGGGGGGGCAGAGCCTCGTCAAGCAACACTGCGTTGCTTTTTTCTCTGCCTCCCCTCTCCAAACGGAGAGAAATAAAGACTTTTGACTTTTTGACTTTTGACTTTGAGCACACTCAAGTTTTCGCGTGTCGTAAAATAAGAAATGGAGTGGTTGAACAGAAGTAGAAATATTCGTTCTCGATTCCGGATTTGATAAATGTTATGTTTAGATTACTTCTTTAGCTTAGAAAGAGTTTTATTTGAATGCTACGAATTTCAATTAGACAAAAACAGATCCTGTAATGCAGTTTAACACTATCATATCTGCATGAACGTTAAAAAATGACACCATTCGCAACAACATAGATGAAGCGAATAAAAGACAGTCATGTACAAGTCTAGATAGAGGTACGTCCAAAGGGGTGTGTCGTGTGTGCTGCCGGCTCAATCTTAGAAGCCATCAATATTTCTTCGACTGTATAGGGTAATGCAACCCTCTAGAGGTTCATCGTACCAAAGCAATTGTTAGCGTTCTTACGCTTGCTCACATGTTCCACAGCATTATATTGCATGTTATATGTCATCGTGTTGCATTGTGTATTATGTCCTGTGCTTGAAAATTCTTTTCTACGACACGAGGGCTTTGAACTTTTTATACCCGGGAGGGGTCTGGCCTTGTCATCGCAGTCGTCGGTGATTTTTGCATGCATACCTGTTCGTTATACAATTTATACTTTCACAACTATTTAGTGCCAATTTTGAAAAGTGATTCTGCCAGTGATTCTAGCCAAGTATGTGTGTGTGTGTGGGGGGGGGGGGGATGTAGAGGAGGTGGCGAATTTTGCGCGTCGCCAGGACGGCGTTTCGTTTTAGTTTATCGTTATCTTCCACTGATCCGTGGTCATTCGTTTTGTTTTAGTGCTTGCAAGTTGCACGTGTCTTACTTTGTTCCGTCTACTACGAACGGAGTTGCATATCCCGCACGGCAGGTCGTTGCCCGCGGGCTTTGCCCCTCACCCGGGCTGGGGGAGGGGAGGGGGGCTTTAGACACACAAATCTACGCGGGCGCTCGGGGCACGCATCGGAATGCGGCTATCAACGGCTGGCGCGCCATTTTGTAAACTGGGCCTAGTCTCGAGCTCGGGCGACTTCGTCGAACACTTCGGGTCATGTTCCAGTGTTTCGTGGCTTTGAGTGGAAAAGCACCGGACGCAACTGGTGTACGCGCCGGCGCGGACCCAGCATCGTGGGATTTTTCACGAAACGGCTTCCCAGGCGCGCCTTTCGTTTACGTTGAGGCTCCGGCACGCGCTCCGGAGTGAGAGGACGTTTGCTGGTGAGGCACGTTTCGAAGATTCTCGCCGAAACCGAGAACCAGTAGATCTTCCTTGGGACATAAACATATCAGGGTTTCGACTCTAACTGCAGGGCCCGATCTTAATCACCCCCTCGGCAACAGCAATGAACTCTCGTGCGATTGTTCGAGAGTGCGTCGGGGCCTCGACCTAGTGGAATGCGGACGAAATCCTCATTGGAGAGGGCAGCTTTCAGCGCACTGTCTTGAGGCCTGACCGAGCGTGTGAGCCTCGAGTTTGAACGGGCTTACGAGCCCCTGACTGTTCTTCTTCCGCGGTTCGCCGCGTTACCTGCCGTACGCGGCAGCCCTTGTTCGCTGGCTACTTAGTCTCGTAAACGTAACCCCGTGAGGCCACTTATTCCCAGTTGTTTGATTGAATCGTACACTCCTGGAAAGTTCAAGTAAAACTTTTGTGCTTTTAATCAGACACTAAGCAGTCTTGTCGTCCCTCTCTGGAGTCCTCGCCACCTACAGCCAGCCCTCCAGCATCGTTCCACGGTCCCCCGGTCAACGACGGTAGACACCCCCAGACTTTCCATTGAGGTCCCGGACAACAACCTTACGACTACTGGGGATTGGTTGTTTTTTTGTGTTAACGCACCGCAGCTGGGAGCATGTAAAGGATACGCTTGCCCCGCAGAACCCAAATATCCCGGTTGCAATCCCCATCCCTTCCCGTTTCTATCTGAACGAGCATCGTACCCGCGTGCGGTCGTGTATCACTACTGCGTGGCGTACGTTAACGACAGTGCTTAAAGTCTCCCGTAAGTTGAGGGGGGTCCCTACAAGAAGGGGGGGGGGGGGGGGGTGTTCTCACGAGATGTACTTGATGCACATAAAATAAACCCTACTGCTGACTCTATTCACGCTGTACCTGCAACCCTCCAATTGCTAATCCCCAAATGTTACATCCTTGAAAACAAGCTATTTTATTGCAAGATATTATTTTGATTTCACTAGTGCTGCGGCTGTGGAGGAGGGTCTCAGACCATTCTTTAAAATCAATGGGGGGTCCGAGACCCCCTGAGACCTTCTAGACTTTAAGCCGTGGTTAACGACCCTTTGTGGCGGTCGTACGGCACTGGCTAAATTCCTCATCTACTCAGAGGCACCAGACATCCACTGCGGCTAACTCCCCGCTGTCTAAACAAACGCACATCACAGCTGCCCGGTATGCACCACATGTCTCATCTTTAGATCCACGGTACACCTCAAAGTTTATATGTCAATCATAAAAAAAAACAAAAAAAAAAAAACGACCCCGGAGACATTGATGTTTTGAGTTTCCAAAGGCCCGCGCGATTTGGAAGCGAACACCGGTTGGAGAGAGTGGACCGGTTGCGCCATCTTTGAGTCGTACGGCGAACGACACTTTGAATTTTGCCTTTTTCTTCGTGGCTTTCATTAATCTCAAACACCGCCTCCGAAAACCCATCTGCGTCAAATACCTGAGATTTACATGCAACTAGGTAGACATCGAGGCTTCTTAAATCTACTTATGTTACAATACTTGGACTTTCGATGATTTTTCTATGTTGATTTTTTATTTACAAAGTACTAGCCACGCTCATCATAGCGTGACAGAGATGCTTACATTCTTTGATGTGTTTATTATCTGTGGGCATTCTCGGCAGTCGCGATTGAATTGAATAATTCGAACCGCAGGTTTTAAGTAAATATACTGTAAACGACCATATTTTCGCGTGCTCAATATTTCGCGAATTTCGCGAGGTGTCACGGTATCGGAAAAATTTCACAGGTACTAAACTAAAGTGTACGCCAGTATTGCCCGACTGCGCTGGGCTGTGGGTTTTCTCGTCAGTGTGCTGTGGCAGCCTGCGTAGGCGCAATTTCGGACGCTGGTAGCGGCTAAATTGCCGTGTTTTCTTTTTCTTTTGTGTTCTATGGCGAGTAGAATTTCTCTAGGTTTTTAAGAAACCATTGTACTATTTTTGGGAACAAAAAACAAACAAACAAATGAAAGCTATTTTGGCGAGTATGTGCGCGACAACACATGCAACCGGAATGTTTGCTTCATTTTATGTTGATTTTCTTTACGACACCATGCACCCAGCCGTGTCAATCTACAAAGTATTAACTCACAGGATAGCCGAAATGCTTGCGTATTCCTCGCTCACAACATGAAATTGAACAAGTCTCATCAATCGAACAACACATATATTGTACGTACGCCACGGTCCAGCATTATCAGAACAGGATTTGAAAAATGTATCGGTGCTCGGTGGCACCCGAAAGAAATGCGACTGACTCCGTGTCACGGCAAACCAAAAAGAACGTTTATTCCCTCGTGGGCCACGGGCCACGGGCGTGCGTGCCTCGCTTGTAGGAAGCGGGAAGTTCAAAAGAGGCTCACGCCACATCTCCCTCTGGGGATAAACAAGAGTTTCGAGTAGTCTGTAGTTATTCACCAAACCGCCGGGGGGCAAACACTTTTCTTCCAGCCCTTGTTACTGCCACGGGGTCTCTGCAGTCCTGCATTGATGACTGCGACTGCGAAGCCTGCTGCAGTGTAGGCGGGTGCTCCGTGACGTCCTCCCCGGGTAGGGCAGACCCGTCAGGAGCGGTCGTGTTGGCTGGCCACAATAGCAGCTCGTCGCGTTGACCAGAATGAGCCGGAATTCTGTTGAGGGCTCTTCGGTTGCGACGGACGTCCCCACTTGTGGTTCTGACCCAGTACGACCTGGGCGTGTCCGCGTGACGGAGGACCTCCCCTGGGCACTTGAGGTCCTTCACCCAGAGAGTCGATCCGGTACTCAGTTTGGGTAGCCGTCGAGCTGCATGTCGGCGGTCGAAGTGTGCCCGTTGGCGCTCTTTCACTTGACGGTCGCGTCTAGTTGCGACGTTGTTGTTAACTTGGCCGGGAGTCAGAAGAGCTGGGTACACCGGGATCCGTGTCCGCAGACGTCGCCCCATGAGGAGTTCGGCTGGACTCCGCCCTGTCGAACCCGGGGTATCCCGGTACGCAAGTAGAGCCAAGTACGGGTCCTCTGCTTTCTCAAGCAGACTCTTCATAGTTTGCACCGTGCGTTCGGCCTCTCCATTCGCCTGAAGATGACGAGGGCTGCTGGTAGTGTGCTGGAAACCGTAGTTCCGGGCAAACTCTGCGAAAGCATCACAGGAGAACTGTGGTCCATTGTCGCTTACTACCGTTGCAGGTATCCCATGGCGGGCGAATATGCTCTTCAGACGTTCGATGACAGCCTCAGCTTTCGTTGAAGATAGATAGGCGATCTCGGGAAAGCGAGACCTGTAGTCAACGCAGAGCAAATACTCCTTGCCTCGTAAATGAAACAAGTCCAGCCCAACCATTTGCCATGGCAGAGATGGCGTCACCGTTGGCATGAGAGGCTCGGCGTTTTATTGACGAACCTTCGCGCACACAACGCAATCATTGACAACTCTTCTCAGCTCGGACGACAGGCCTGGCCACCAGACAGCTTCTTTCGCGCGCTGCCTGCACCGTCCAATTCCCTGATGTCCTTCGTGGAGTCGTTTCAGCATCTCCTTCCTTAGGGAACCAGGAATAAGGAGGCGGGTTCCGTAGAGCAGAAAGCCTTCGCAGTGGGACAGGCTTCCTCTGTACTGCCAAAAAGGCGACACGTCGAGAGGAAGTCTTGACTTTGATGGCCATTCGGTCATGGAGTACTCCCGAAGCCTCTGGCAAACTTTGTCTTTCTCTTGGGCTTCTTTTACTGGATGCAGAGTGCTGCTTCGGAGCCCCATCACTGCTCCAACAGTGAAGGACTGAACCTCTTTGCAGGTCAGTGTCTCCGCTGGCTCTTCCTCACTCACCGGAGCCCTTGAGAGAGTATCAGCCGTCGCGATGCTCTTGCCAGGAACATACTGCATTCTGTAGCTGAACCGCATCAGACGCATGCGGAAGCGCTGGATACGAGGAGGGAGTACATTCAGTGCCGATTTCCCCAAGAGCGTCAGCAAAGGTTGATGATCGGTCTGGAAAGTCGCCGTTAGGCCCCGCAAAAAGTCTTGAAACCGCTCTGCTCCCCAGGTCAAAGCCTGAGCGTATCGGGTTTCAGTAGGGGTAAGGGACCGTGATGCGAAGGCCACAGCTCTTTCCCTCCCATCGGGCTGGACTTGAAGCAAGACTGCCCCTAATCCGTGTGAAGACGCATCCGCGGAGAGTATTGTGGGATACGACGGATTGTAGTGAGCCATGCAACAATCTGAACACAGGAGATCCTTGACGCTTTGCAGAGCGGCTGCTTGTGGTGGACCCCAGGTCCACTCCGACGTTTTTCGAAGCAGGTCTCTGAGTGGCGCCGTAATTTGTGCCAAGTTCGGAAGAAACCTTGCCAGGTGGTTTGCCATTCCAAGGATCCGACGGACGCCGGCAGGATCCTCTGGAGCCGGAAGATCTTTGATTGCCTTGACCTTTGCTGGGTCCGGTCGAACACCGTGGCGGGATATAATACACCCAAGGAAGGTAACTTCCCTTCTGCTGAAGACACACTTGGCTTTGTTGAGGGTGACTCCAGTTTGCTCTAGGCGCTTGAGAGTCTTGTGCAGATTTGCATCATGCTCAGCTTGGTCCTTGTCGAAGACAAGAACATCATCCATGAGGTTGAGAACCCCGGGCAGTCCGCTCAAGATCTCCGACATGCGTTTTTGGAAATATTCCGGAGCTGATGTTATCCCAAAAGGTAGTCGTGTGAAGCAAAAACGGCCAATTGGGGTGATGAATGTGGTCAGCTCTTGGCACGAGGGAGAGAAACGGATTTGATGGAACCCGGAATTAGCATCCAACTTCGAAAACACTGCCGCCGCCCCCAGCTGGCCAAGCGTTTCCTCCACAGTTGGAAGGACATAACGCTCTCGTCGGACGGAGGTGTTGAGGTGAGTGAAGTCGATGCAGATCCTTACTTCTCCGGAAGGCTTCAGGACTGGAACAATCCCAGCACACCAGTCGGTGGGACCTTCAACTGGGCGAATGACGCCCAGATCCACCATCTTTCTGAGTTCTCGGCCGACAGCATCTTTCAGAGGGATGGGCACGCGACGTGCGACGCTCAGCGAGTAAGGCACCGCCGCTGGGTCTAGTCGGATGGTGTACCCTCCTGAAAGTGTCCCAAGGCCGCTGAAGAGTGGAGCAAAGCGCTTCTCGAGGCTTTCGGTGCTGCAGAGAAACTTGACGAGTCCTAAGTTCTGCATGGCAGGCAATCCAAGAAGGGCAGTGCGAAGTTGTTGTACGACGTAAACCTCTTGCCTTGTGGACTTGTCCTTCCACCTCATGACAGCGTCAAACTTCCCCAACACCTTCAGGGCATGTCCATGGGGCCCCGAAAGGACCTCTTCTGCTGAGCGCAGGCCAGAAGACGGTATTCCCGAAAATGTATCTGGGACCACTGAGACCTCTGCACCGGTGTCGATCTTTGCAGTCAGTGAAACGCTGTTCCCGGTTATCGTCGCGAACTTGGCGTCTGGACGTCTACCGAATTCATCGACGGCGCCGAGAAAAACCGTCGGTGTTGGATTCTGTTCCACTGAGGAAATGCCTTTGGTTCCTCCAGGCATCTTCTTGCAGACACGTGCGTAATGACCCTTGGTCTTGCACCGAGCACACTTCTCGGCTCGCGCAGGGCACTCAGAACGAGCGTGACGCAATCCTCCGCAATAACCGCATGTGGAGCTTGGTTGTTTTGCTTGTGAGGTTCGCTTCGCATTCGAAGAAGATGGAGCGCTGTGAGGCTTAGATGACGAGCCTTTCGCCACTGCGCCCAAGTCGGCGTCTTCAGTCTTGACAGGCGCTTGCGCTTCAGTCTCTCTCAACAACTGCTGCTGCTAGTGAACACACTCTTTCTGTCGAGCCTTGGCAAGCGCGGAAGTTAGAGTGAGCGCAGCGTCTAACTGAAGAGCTTCCGATAGTGACTTGTCTCGCAGCCCAAAAACGAAGCGGTCACGAATCAGGCGGTCACGCAGGCTTCCGTAGTCGCATCGGTCCGCCATGTTGTAGAGCACGGTTACGTATTGGTCCACTGTTTCCGAGGGCCCTTGCTCCCGTCTGTTAAATCATGCAGACTCGTAAACTGCGTTCCTGACTTGAATGAAGTGACCGTCGAATCTCGCTTTCACGGTGTCGTACTTCTTGGCGTCGGCGTCAGATAACCCGAAGGTGTTGAAAATTTGCCTAGCCTGGCGACCCATGACGTAGAGAAGCGTTCGTACCTGGGTTTCCTCGTTCTGTGCGACCAGTCCGGTTGCGTGACGAAAATCGTCGAACTCGGCGACCCACGCCGGCCACTCCGAAGCGTTCCCAAAGTGGAAGGGTTCAGGCGGCCTGAGGGCGAGTCCAGTGGCGACGTTTGCCCGATCCATGACTCGGTGCGGTCCGCAACCACAAGGCGACGCCCGAAGCTTCAGAGGCGGCGGGATCCCACTTCTGACACCATGTATCGGTGCTCGGTGGCACCCGAAAGAAATGCGACTGACTCCGTGTCACGGCAAACCAAAAAGAACGTTTATTCCCTCGTGGCCCTGCACAAGCCACGGGCCCCAAGGCACGCGCGTGCGTGCCTCGCTTGTAGGAAGCGGGAAGTTCAAAAGAGGCTCACGCCACAGTGTCGACGACAGTCACTTCACGACGATCGGACGGAATACGGCTTGTTTTGTGGATTATTTTCGGAGATTATCTAAATAGAAATAATCTTCGAAGAACGTCGAACGGCCCGCGTCACGGGCTGCTTGACGTTCGCTTTCTTCGTTTGTTTCCTGCGAATACCGAGCAGACTACGAGACCTGGTATTCCCTGGTTCTCAAAGTGAAAGATAACACGGAAAGGGTAAGCATTCTGAACAGGCAAATATAGTGAAATCTCTCAAGAGAAGACGGCGAACTCAGAATGCACAATGCAGGGGGGGTTTCGCGTTGACCGGGTTTCCACAGCTCAGGCGGGTGGCAGCAATTGCTGGCTGATAGAGGTCGCTCGAGTCGCAAAATGGCGGCGGCCATAGCGCTCTTTTTGCAAAGGTTTATATGTTTGTTACCATGGGTTGAGATATATTCGCGGGATACCATTCTTCCTGACATTTTAAAAGTCGCGAAATCAGTGAAAATGTGGCCCTCGCGAAAATAAGGCGTGTACAGTGTGAACTTTAAGCTATACCCCGTATTGTTATTAGAATTTATCAATATGTCTTGGGATATAACGATCACTCCGACCTGAACTGAAGCACTTCGATACATTTAGGTTTCCCTTGTGGGGATTCCTGTGATCCCCCTTCCCCGATGGCTGCGATAACGGCCATAGGTCGGAACACTCGGCCTCCTTCGCCGTGAGCTCCGACCTGTCCGTGAGGCAGAGGGTTGCCTAGCTTGGGGGGCTCTCCTCTTCACTCTCTCCCGAGGGGACCTTTTTCCGTTCCCCCACTCGGATGCGGATCCCTGCTGACAGGCGAGGAGGTTTCGCCTCTTGTTTTCCCGCTTTTTGGAAAGGGACTCGTCCGGTGACCGCGAAAGAGATAAGACGTGTATCGGCGACTTCTCCGATGCGTCCGCGATCTTGGCTCTCCGGAACCCCGCGTCTGGCAGGTGAGGACCTTTTCTTACCTTGCCGCGAGGGGGGCATTTTGGATGGGGACATTGTAGTTCATTTTAAGAGTGTTTAATAAATGCTCTTGGACCCTGTCCTTACTCTGGTACGTGTGTCTTCTCTTCCGCTATATTCGAGAGAGTGAGACAAGGTAGGCGATCATTGGCACCGACGGAGGTAATTTATCGAACCGACCCGCGGTAATGTAGCCCTAAACGTCGTCTATATCGCCGCGGAGATTTGGGAACCGCGCTACTAGGTTTGACGTCTCCTTTGAGATCGCTGCCGCTGTTGAGATAACCCTTTGGTTACTCTATCGGTACCTGTGTTGGCAGCTAGCAAATCCCACACCTTTAATCACAGACCGTGGCGAGCCACTCTTCATACCTGTTACACATCTGTGCGTAACTATGTAAATAAGAGCTATCTGTTACTATTTTGTTCATTCGTTTGAGAAGTATTTCTTCCTAAAAAGCCAATTTTTGATTCTCTATGAACTTTCCTACTTTATTGCCCACTTCGTTGTTAACATAAAGGGACCAGACGTCCCTATTTAGGCGGGACAGGTCCCGCTTTTCCGTCCGTGGTCCCGCTGTCCCGCAAGCGTGCTTGTGGGACGGCGTTTTATCCCGCTTCGGCTCCCCTGAAGCCCGAATAGATAAGAGACGCGGCTAGACGAAAAAACTGCACCAGTGAGAGGGTACCGTCTTTTATCAATGTACAAGATTCACTTGGCAGAGAAGATGCTGATCCTATGGACATATTACCTGCAAAAATAAATACATTGATACTAAAGAAATATTTGAACCAAATGTATTTGATGTGCATGAAAAGAAATGTGTACGGTCTATATAAAATACAAAAAAATGTGTGATTTGTTACCAAGATCTGAAGTTTTCAAGCCTCACAACACGATAAAATTTAATGTTAGTGCCTCACAACAGTAAGGTTAAATGGAAGGTGCCATTCGCATGCTGAAAAAATGAGCAATAAATAAGAAAAAAAAAGTACCATACTGAAGGGTGCAGAGTTCTAGGGAGTAGCGAACCTTAGCTTCATATGTTCTGGTACTTAATTAGCACGCTTAAAAATAAAAAAAAGAATATCGGATTTAAAGTATGACACACATTCATAAAGGCGTTTTTTTGTTGCTTTTTGTAGAGATAAAGAAGTCACTTGCTCGTAGCACACCAAGGGTAGCGACACCAGCAACGTGACGAGTGGTGACACAACTGTAACCCAAAGTGACTTCTACACTTTAATGAAAAAATAAACTCGACATGCCATAGACGCTTTACACACGCGACAGATGACAGCCGCCATTGCTGACCTTCTCTTGTCTTACCCAGGGGCGATTCCAGAACTCCGTTTTTTTTTTTTGGGGGGGGGGGGGGCGGGAATTTTTTTTTGTGTGTGTGTGTGTGGGGGGGGGGGGGGATCTAAAGTGAGATAAACAGGACTCCGGTTGCGCCTTTTGTTTTAGCCACCGCAGAACCACACTGCGCCGACGGTCCCTAGATGTGCGCTGCCGCGCCGACCTATTGGCTCCAAGCCGTGCTTTGAAACAGACGCCGCGGACATCAGTCTCGGTTGAAGCGACGTAGTGGTTCTCCAAGTCCAGGGTACAAGTGTGCCTGCTGGTGCGACCTGCCTTATTTTGAACCCTCGTCCTTGAGTGCCGAGCCTTCTACCACCTGGCAGGCCGGTAGTCCGTTTTATTTCGGGGGGGGGGGGGGGGGTCGACTTTGTTTGGGGGGGAAGGCGGCCGCCCCCACAAATTAAGACTGCAGTTAAAGATTTATTTCCGCAAAGCTTAGATTTTCTTATAAAAAAACAACTTTAGGAGATTTTGACAGCAGCTGTCAAAATCTCCTTAAAGGGATATTGAACCGATATTTGGATTTCGCAAAATAAGAGCGCAGAAGCGTTGAACGGGACGCTAGGAACTCAAAAGCATCACTCATGCATCGATATCTCGAACAGGTGGCCGTACTTTTGGAAATGAAGGGCGCGATCAAGCGAGGTCTTTTACGTCACTGTCCTCCGGGAGAATATGAGAACCAGGGGAAGCGGCCTCGCCTCTCTCCTCCTCGCTTCGATTCACCAGCTCGACGGGACGAAGCGAGGAGGAGAGGGAATGAAAATCGTGACGTGCCTTGTTTCGTCGGCCTCGTCGGCTGTGTTCAATCGCGCACTTCTTTTCGAAAAATACGGCGATCTTTTAGAGATATCGTATTACGAGGGATGTTTTTGGGTTTCGCAGAGTCCCGCCCATCCGTCCAGCCTTGTTTTGTGAGCTCGAAATTTCGGTTCAGTATCCCTTTAACAAGGCCAAACACTCTTAGTATAAACGGCTCTGCCGGCGGCAAGGCCGCTGCCCCATGGAGAGGGCTTCTCTGTCGGTTGGTGTTTCTTGTAACAACGCCTCGCGCCAGCCAATGGGATGGCCGCAAGAGACTACAGGCTCCGCTCCATGGGGCAAGGGAATAGACCGATCTCACCAGCCAGTTTGACTACGCCACCGCTGCCGCAATGCATCGAGGGAACTTTAGTCTTTCTGCACGTGCGACAACCTCGCTGGAGCTCTGTGCGTGTGGAGCACGAGACGGCACGAGCCTTCGCATGCACGACCGTCTGCCCCCTGTGAACTAAAGTTATGGCGGCGTCGGGCATGCGCCGAACGCCTAGTGAGATTGGTCTAACCAATTGGTCTAACCCCCTTTGGTGCGGCTTCAAAAGCTGATAACGCCGGTTCGCTCCATGGGACAGTTAATGCTTTCGCATTAAAACAACGCCTCAAGACGCCTGCTGCATTACTGACACAACATCAAGTAAGGGGTCCAAAGCGCGTGGAGTGTCCTCATCGGTGAATAGTTTTGTTTCCTAAATGGTACAAAACCCAAATGTTTACGCAACAAATACTCTTCAGCTTCGCCCTCGACTGTAAACACCGTACGGTATGTCCTAAGAAACGAAAAAGGAACGCTGTTACGATGGTGGTCACCAGCATAGATTATCGTCGTTCGGACCTTTGCTGGGTATCTTCAACTGCCAATTGTGCTTGTCGTAGGGCACCATTCGAACCTCAAAAGATTTACTTGTGCCATTTCGAACATCTGCAGCACGAGTCATAGTCGCGGATGCAGTAGCGAGCAGGCACGACGAGTCAGGAGTAAGGGGGGGGGGGGGGGGCAAAAAGTGGCAAAAGGTCGTGGTTCGGTTGGTGCTGCGGTGGATGCAGGTTCGGCAGACGGTGTAGCTAGGACTTCTGAAATTGACCGCGCAGGAGTTATTTCTACCGGGCCTTCTCCGGGCGCTGCGTGGTCGGCCTCGTCGGGTGGCTGTAAAGCGGTGTCCGGAGGTGGGTCTTGAAGGGCATCATGGGAGTACAATTCACCTGTAGCGTCGACCATCTCACAGACGTCCATAAAATGGTCTCTGGCAGCTTCGTCGGCGTTGGCTCCCGGTCTTTGAGGCAACTTTTCAGCATTGGAGAAAACACAATCCACCGCAAAATGTCCGAAACGATGGCAGTCAGCACACCGAGGCGTGCGGCACTGCCGCCGGACGTGGCCCACTCTGTTACAGTATACGGGGACAGTAGAGGGCGTCCTAGTATTAAAAGATTGCTCTGGCTACGAAGCACATTTAACAGGTGGGACACTCGACTAACCGGTACATGGTCGTTGAGCATATAGACCAGCACCCTATTAAAGGTGTCGATGTGCTCCAGACCCGGACACTTCAACTTCTCCTAGGCTACGTTTTTCACGGTTACGTTAGGCTCTAGAGCCTCCATGACGCGGCGTCTTTAAAGATGTTGCGGTAGCCAGAGCAGCTTCATTTTGAAGTCCTATCTGTCGGGATCGATAACAAAACAGTTTTGCTCTTTCACCAAAAACTCGCCTCTGGAGACGAGCATTATTTTTTGGCAAGGGCGGTGGCAAAGGTACTTACCCGCATGTGACTCATTTGGTGTTGTCCTAAGCCTATAAGGTCTTTCAAGTTTAAGACTTTCAGTAGAGCGTCTCTGAAGTCGGCGGCACGGTAAGAGACAGGCGCCGAGGTCGGCGTGGAAGGACGTGGAGTTCAGAATGGTATTGTT
This sequence comes from Ixodes persulcatus, assembly GCA_013358835.2. Taxonomy (NCBI): domain Eukaryota; kingdom Metazoa; phylum Arthropoda; class Arachnida; order Ixodida; family Ixodidae; genus Ixodes; species Ixodes persulcatus. The sequence continues at coordinate 378,497 of JABSTQ010009453.1, forward strand.
TGGGGATAGAGGAGGCATGATGATACGGTATTTGACTAAAACCTCGAAACTGGGACAAGAGGGACGGACAAACACGAAGTTGAGACTTTGTGTTTGTCCGTCCCTCTCGTCCCAGTCTCGAGTTTTTAGTGAAATGTTTAACCACCATCAGCTCGTTTGCGCCCTAAACTTTTGTTCAATGATACGGTAGTCGTTTTTAGCGTCAGTGGAAGTTAAAATACTGCCTTAGCCAGTGGCACATGCGCCAATTCCAGCAGAGAGCGCTTCCGGCGTGGCCGTGCCAAACGGCGCTTCCTTACAACATCTACAAGGACTTTTTTTTTTTTTTTTTGTGCGCCAAGCAACACGAGACTTAATCAGAAGAAAGTCAGTGAGGTGATAATAGACTAGCATTCTATTGTATGAGTAACGTTATTTCCGGTTTTATAAGCCGCGGTTTTTTTACAAAAATGTTCGTCAGTTTTCTTTATGCAATGGTGCGACCAATGTCAGCTTTCTTCTATAAATGAGGACGTAAACTGCAAATTGGGTCATGGGGGTCATGTTTATCTTTTGATTATTTCGCGAGAATATTGAAACCTGCTCCCCCTCCCGGATATATCGCGATCACTACTATAGTGGGCTTATCAATACAGTTTCGCCGTGTCGAACTTACAAATAGACAAGTGAGACTCATACAAAGGTTTGACTTACTGTTTTGGCGAAACGGCTATTTATATGGGGTTGCGGCATATACGTACAATGTCGCGACTAACAGACTTAAAAATACGGTATACTGACTGGTGACTTTACGACCTAAGAACTCAACGCCTAGGTTTTCTGCTATCCGGATGACAGACATACCCGAATGACGATTAAACACGCAGGCGAGCTGGTGAATATATCTGGAGCCTTTTTGTCCATACCCGGGGAAAGGTATTGTATGTATCACTCGGCCACCAATTTATACGACTGGATCACCACCTTGCGGGACTCCGAGAGGCAACCGAGATCCCAAGTTGCCATGTCGCAGTCCCATACCTTCCTGCACCTGCGTATGGTAGGCCAGAAGGGGAGGTGTGGCTATCTCTCGCTTTTCCAAGCAGCCGAGAGTGGTCCTAGGTTTCGTACATCATATGTCACTTTCCCCATGGCACTTTGTAAACTCACAGCAATACCACAACCTTAGCTACCTTGATGTTCATTCTCATAATCATAAAACACAACAGCAAGAAGAAAGTTTGGACGTATATTTAGTGTATTTTAAACAATCTATGGGTTGCGAGACGGCAAGCAAGTTAGAAAGTGTTTATCAGAGTTCTTGTGCACACAGATATGTTTAAAGAAGTAGAAAAATTGGAATGACCAAGAGCGCGGCAATTGCTAATGGCCAAACACGACTGCTCTTGACCATTTGGTGGAAGCATGGCTCCAGATTTGTTGATGTTCTCTCGCTTCGGCTGAGGTATATTTAATCGGGTGATACCTCAATATGGTTGAAAACTATCTTTCGACTGAACGTTCTAATTAACTTTATATTATCAGTACAACTAGATGTTCTTTTTTCAGGCTGGACGCTTCAGTTTGAATTCCTGTTGTGAGAGTTTTACGTACCTTTACGTCTGGGGGCTGGCGCTCAAAGGGGAACCCGATTTCCGTCCTACCCCGTGGCCGACGGCTACCAGCGAGGGCGGTCGTCGCGCCGGGTTCGCCACGCCTTGCCAACCACAATGATCCTGGTAACCAACAGGGTTCATTGGGAAACAGGGGTCCCCAACAAGACACTGTGGTCAAGCGAGCCGTGGACACAAGATGCCCGCAGTGCTCGCCGACATGAGAGCCATAGAGGATCGCGAGCGGAGTCATTGCCGGTGGGCTGAGCTCACGTTGTTACCCGTCGTCGCAGGAGTTTGGGCTAGAGCTCTCGGCAGACGGACGTCCACTCGGAGGAGGGGACGCCGACTGTCAGAGCCAGGGGAAACGCTAGCGAGGAGTCATCGCCATTCGGATTAGCTCACACCTAGACTCGACCTGTTGCTCGGAGTCCAACCCAGGACCCTTCGACCACATGGCCGTTCACTTGGAGAAGGGAAACGCCCCGTGTCCCGCACGATCTCGCTGGTCCCCCGAAACCCGGGAGACGCGCGGAGGTGTACGAGAGAGTCGACCAGCACGGTGGCGTACTCTCCCTGACACGATACGGAACGAGCAGGCTCGAAGCCAGACGACTCCTGCCGGACCGTCCGCGGCGTACGCCTTCATCGAGGGAGGGAAACCAATACAATGTTCAGTTCGCCGAAAATTTCCAGTTCGGCTGAATGACTTCCGTAGTTTTACGAAAAGGAAGAGGTTTTGTCCTGTTATAAAACATTTCTATCTACATTCCAGTTCGACTACCACGCACTTTGTGTCGTCGTCTAACATCGAGCAAAGTTTTCGGTGATGCACATCGTTTCTATTTGCGTCGCTGCATCCGGAACAAATATTAAGACTGGGTCACATAATTGCTTGTAAGTGTGACCACCTCTGATGGAACCGCTTGTGACCGCTTAAGATACGATGTATTTGAACACGAACATAATCTAACAAGTAGCCTTAGAACACGTCCGATAACTGTATAGTTGTCGGACGATAACTGTATAGTTGGACTAAGGGATTTGAAATATTTACGAGATGAAATTTACGCTCTCTTTGTGTGCGATAATGAAACCAACAGCGATACACCTTAAAAAATTAATGTTTCTTTTGGCGCCCGCGCCAGTCAACTGTCATCGTAGTAAAAGCGACTGCACGCACTACTCGATGGATCCACACGCGATGTTTTCTTCCTGCTCAGTAACATTCGGAGGGTCATCAATAAACGCAACTCGTTATTGTCACGATCCTTCTAGAACGTGGACGAAGGGGGCCGAAGCACCCGCCGAGAAGAGACGACTCGCAGCCTGGTTGTGAGGGTGGACGATGACTGACCGGGCGGCGTGCGCGCCACGGCGTTTATTAGTGCCGTGATCAATGTTGCCCGCCGAGGCTGGCGGCCATCGACGGGTTGACTGGAGGGGGCGCTATGTACTTGTCACAACCCCTCCCCCCCCAGTTTGTTTTTTCGAAAAAAAAATACATAAACAAACAACGCACACGACCGACACCAACTCGGCGTCTGGTCGTGCCAAGTCCTGGCCGGTCTACGACGAAGGCTACCCCGGCGAGTAGCGGTCAGGTGGCCTTCGCTGCCGCGTACTCCGCCTGGTCGCTGGTGTCGACGGGCCAGGTGTGGCAACGCCGGGCGCTGCCTCAATCGGTCGCGCTCCACCCGGTGGAGCCGCAGGGACCGGATTTGTGGGTGGCACCGGTCCAACTGGTGCCACAGGACTTGAGACTCTTGTTGCCTCCGTGGTGGGTGGTGCTCCACTGGCCGAGACTGGTGCTGTCGGTGGTCCCCCTGCAGGCTAGTCCTCTGAAGCGACGGCCGAGGGTACAAGCCCGGTCCCGAGGCGAGGCCTGACATGGTCGGCGTGCCGGTGCCAGGTGGTCCCGTCGGGCATGCGGACGAGTAGCGACGAGGCGCTCGCTGGCGAAACCACATGTCCGGCAGACCAGGGTGGGCCAGGACGGAAGTTCCTGGCGTAGACCGACGCTCCCGGCTCCGGCAAAGGCCCGGGACGGCACCCTCGGTCAGCAGCCAGCTTCTGCTTCAGCTGCTTCAGAAGCGCCGTGGACCGGAGGTCTGGATGCAAGACGTCCAAGGGTGTCTTGACCATCCGGCCCAGCAGAAGCTCGCAGGGGGCACGGCCAGTGACCTCATGGGGTGTGGTCCGGTACTGGAACAGTACCCGGGCCACCTGAATCCGGAAATCCCCGGGCTGGCTCTTCTTGAGCTTGTTCTTGATGGACTGTACCACCCGCTCGGCTGCACCATTGGAAGCGGGGTGGTATGGCGGAACCAGCACCCGGCGGATTCCATTCTTCTGCAGCCAGTCCAGGTACTCGGCGCTGGCGAAAGCGGGACCATTGTCGGACACAATGTCCGGCAATCCCTGCGCCGCGAAAACTTGCCGCAGCGCCGCAATGGTCGCGCTTGCCGACGGAGTGGTGACTGGCAGTGCCTCCACCTACTTGGAGAAGGCGTCCACTACCACCAGGAAGTAGTGGCCCTTGAAGGGTCCCGCAAAGTCCACGTGCAGGCGGGACCAGGGCCTCTGTGGGAACGGCCAGGCGGTGATCTCCACGCGACGCGAGGCTCGCTGGTTCTCCTGGCAGACCTGGCAGCCTTGCACCTGGTGCGCGATGTCCTGGTCCAGGCCAGGCCACCAAACGTGCGACCGTGCCACCATCTTGGTCTTTTCCACGCCAGGGGGCCCCGCGTGCAGCAACTGCAGGACCTTGGCCCGGAGACTTGTGGAATCACCACCCTGGAACCCCACAGCAGGCAGCCCTGCTCCAAGCTCAGCTCGGCGGCCTTGTGGCTGTAGGCCTGATGACTCAGCTCCTCCCCTCGGGACACCGCCTTGACCACCTGCGACAGGACCGGGTCCCGGCTGGTCGCCTGCGTCACCGCAGTCCTGGTGAGCACCCCCGGGTAGGCCCGCTCCAGCAGAAAAACGTCAGCTGGCTCTGGAACGGCAGCAGGCACCTCCGGCAGGGGCAGGCGGCTCAGGGCGTCGGCAGGTCCCAGGTCCTTCCCAGGGCGGTACACCAGCTTATAGCTGTAGGCCGCCAGAGTCAAGGCCCAGCGTACCACTCGAGGCGATGCTTGCACTGGGACAGCCTTGTCAGGTCCCAGCAGCCCCAGCAGCGGCTTGTGGTCCGTGACCGCCTCGAATTTCCGGCCCCACAGGTACTGATGGAAGCACTCAACCCCGAACATGAGGGCCAAGCCTTCCTTGTCGAGCTGGCTGTAGCGTTGCTCTGCCGCATGGAGACGACGAGAAGCAAACGCCACAGGGCGTTCCTGACCATCCTGACCCCGGTGCGACAGGACGGCTCCTACCCCGTACGGCGACGCATCCACGGTGAGGACAACAGGCTTGGCCGGATCGAAGTGCACCAACACAGGAGCCTTAACAACCAACTCCTTGCTGCGCTGGAAGGCCAAGTGCTGCTCCTTCTTCCAGGCCCACTGCTGACCATCACGCAGCAGACGATGCAGCGGCTCTAGATGCGTCGACAGGTTGGACAGGAACCTCCTGTAGAAGTTGACGAGGCCGAGGTAGTTCTGAAGCTCCTTCTTGCTCTTGGGCTTCGGCGCCTTGAGCACGGCCTCAATCTTGCGGGGTGCCGGGGCCAGGCCAGCCTGGGAGATGATATGTCCCAGGTACTCCACACTGGGGGTCAGGAACACGCACTTGTCCAGCCTCAGCTTGAGACCGGCGTCCTGCAAGCGTGTCAGGACTTTGCGCAGGTTCTGCAGGTGGTCCCCGTCGTCGGTACCGGTCACCAGGATGTCGTCCAAGTACACCGCCACGTGCCTCATGCCCCTGAAGAGGTTATCCATCTCCCTCTGGAAAATGGCTGGGGCCGAGGCCACGCCGAACGGTAGGCGCGTGTACTGGAAGAGTCCCATGGTAGTCGAAATGGTGACATACTTCCGGGCGGCATCCTGGAGCACCAGCTGCTGGTAGGCGTCTCGAAGGTCGAGCTTGGAGAACTTCTGTCCCCCGGACAGAGCCGACCAGAGATCTTCGATACGAGGCAGCGGGTACTTCTCGACGGTAGCGACGGGGTTGATGGTGACCTTGAAATCCCCGCAGATCCTGACGCGGCCGTCTCGCTTGAGGACTGGAACGATCGGTGCGGCCCACTCGGAGGTCTTGACTGGCACCAGGATCCCCTCTCGCTGAAGCCGTTGCAGCTCCTGGGTGACCCCGTCCTTCAGGGCAACGGCAGCGGACGCGGCTTGAAGAACCGAGGCCGGGCTCCCTCGGGAACGTGAATGCCGACCGTCGTGCCGGCGAAGGTGCCCACCCCCGGCTGGAACAGGGACTGGAAGTCGGTCAGGAGGCTCTGGACGTCTTTCACCACGTGCAGCGCAGCTTCCTGGTACTCCGGCAGCCGAACACCCAGCGCGTGAATCCAGTTCCGGCCCAGCAGCGTCGGCGACGACCCCTTGGTTAGGTAAAGGGGAAGGATTGCCTCCCTGTCGCCAAGGCGAACGCTGACTTGGGCCCGACCCTGGACCTGGGAAAGCTGCCCGGAGTAGCTGCGCAGCATGACGTCCGACGCCTCGATGGACACGCCGGGGAAGGTCAGCTTGAACAGCTTCCCGGCCATGACCGACACGCTGGCCCCTGTGTCCAGCTCCATGGTGATGGGGTGCCCGCAGACTTCGACGGACACCAAGTAAGGTGGCACAGACGATGGAGGCTTGTTCGTATGCCACACGTCGAAAATCTGCGGGTCCTCGGCCACGACGTGGAGCCTCGCTGAGGAGGGACCCGAACCTGGTGCCGCTCGTCCCCGCCGCGTTGTCTTGCGACGGCCACCCTGGCCGCGGGCTTGGCTGGAACCCGGGCTTGAACCAGGCTGCTGCTGCTGGCCGCCGCTCGTCCTCCCCCCTCGGCAGACACGTGCGAGGTGCCCAGTTCTAACGCATGTGAAGCATTGTGCTTGGGCGAACTGGCACTGTGAGGGGGAGTGGGCAGCACCGCAGCGGCTGCAGGCACCGCTCCTCGTCGCCATCTTGTTCACCGCCGCTTCCGTGGACGGTGAGCCGGCCGCACGCGCAATCTCGCTGGCATCCTTGGCTGCTGCTTCCATCGCCTGCGCTGCCTTCACCGCGTCGTCCAGTGAGGGGTCGGGGAGCTCCAGGAGTCGCGTCTGCATGGCGGGGTTGTTGATGCCGCAGACGAACCGGTCCCGGAGTAGCGAGTCCAACTGGTCGCCGAAGGCGCAGGTGTTCGCTAACCCTCGTAGCGCAGCGACGAACTGCCCGAGGGTCTCCCCGTCCCGGCGGCTCCGGTTGTTGAAGCGGAACCGCTCCATAAGCGTGGACGGCGCCGGGCTGAAGTGTGAGCGCAGTGTGGCGAGCAGCTCACCCAGCGTTTTGACGTGCGGCGTGGCCGGCTTGAGGAGGTCGAGCAGGAGGCTGAAGACGCGGGTCCCGCAGCTGGCCAAGAAGATGTCCCGTTGTTTCGCCTCGGGCGTGTCGTTCGCCCGGAAGAACACGTGGACTTGTTCTCCGGACAGGCCAGGCGGACCCATCTCCCTCGAACGGCTCGAGCCTCCCGTACAGCGGCATGGCGACAGGAGTAGGGGGCGGTGTTCCGACTCTCTCGGCGGCGTGGGCCGAACCGTGCACGTTGTCAGACGCCAGTGTCACGGTTCCTCGTCGCCAGTATCACGAACCTTCTGGAACGTGGACGAAGGGGACCGAAGCACCCGCCGAGAAAAGACGACTCGCAGCCTGGTTGTGAGGGTGGACGATGACTGACCGGGCGGCGTGCGCGTGCGCGCCACGGCGTTTATTAGTGCCGTGATCAATGTTGCCCGCCGAGGCTGGCGGCCATCGACGGTTTGACTGGAGGGGGCGCTATGTACTTGTCACAGTTATCATCGCTCGTTGACATATGCCTTGATGACGCTGTGACTTTAACCAAAACGTGGCTGTCAGCCAAAGTAAAACGCCCAAAAATATTAAATTACGAAAAAATTTAGTCTTTAGAGTTGCGATCGTGGTACTAAATTCGGTGGTGGCGTTTTGATTGCGGTTTCTGACGATTTGGTCTCTTTCAATGTTTCACTTGCCTCTCCGCTTGAATTGGTTTGCGTGTGCATCCGTATAGATCACAAGGATGTAACTTACTGTAATAGTTATCGGCCGCGTAATTCACCTGCCGGTTTTTCCTCGGATTTATATGATCGATCGATTAATCGACTACTGATAGTGAACTTGTCATCTCGTGAGAAAGTTGTACTGTTTTGAATTCTGCCTTCGTTTTTTGTTGACGCTATATCGCCTGTGTTTCCTTATATTTCTGCCTATGATTTTCTTCCAATGAATTCCTTAGTTATTGACTTGTATGGAATAGGTGAACTTATTCGAAACTTGAAGCTTTCCTTGTGTCCAGGTGATGACGGTATTCCCCAAATTTCTAAAAAAACTCAACTTTATTCGTCCATACTACTGTCAAAAAGGTTTCCGCAGTCATTAGAATCATTTTTGCTTCAGGACGACTGGAAAATGAGGAAGGTACTTCCCCTACTTATCGTTCCATTTTTCTAACCATTATACCGTGCAAACTCGTGGAACATCTAATTTACAGTCATATGGTACAGTTTCTCGAATCAAACTCTTTTTATTTTGTGTTTATCAACACGGCTTCAAATAGAAATACTCATGCGAGGCTCAGAATTTTTCATTTACTAATGCTTTATTCTCTGCTATAGATAGTTCATCGATTGTTCACTGCATTTTCATTGCCTTCTCCAAAGCTTTTGATACTGGATGCCATAAATAGCTTTTGTACAAACAAAGTAAATTTAATCTGACCCCTACCGTTTTAAAATGTATTGAATCTTTCCTGTCTAACGGCACGTAATTTGCAACTGCTAATGAATTTAACTCCTCTCCGTGCCCTGTAATGTCTGGCGTCCCACAGGGATCAGTACTTAGACCCCTAGTGTTTTTTACCTACATTAACGACTTACCTATTATCATTTCCTCGGCAATAAAATTGTTTGCAAGTGATTGTGTCATTTATCGGAACATTATACGAGTCCTTCTGATAATGTCATCCTTCAATTTGACCTAAATAACATTTCTTCTTGGTGTGATACTTGGCTTATGAAACTTAACACTGCTAAATACAAATTCATGAAAATTTCACGTCATGCCTCCGACGCTACACCAACAGTTTATTCACTTAACAACGCGCCCTTAACCCAAGTTAGTTCATACAAATATCTTAGCGTTCACATAACTGATAACCTTTCTTGGCAAACTCAAGTTGACTACGTAACAAGAAACGCAATCGTACTCTCGGGTACCTACGGCGAAACTTTTCTTTAGCCCCACTAGTTTGAAACTTCTGCTTTATAAAACTTTGGGAAGACCAAAAACTGAATACGCGTCATCAATTTGGGACCCTCATTTGAACTCGATCATTCTTCACATAGAAGTCATCCAAAATCGTTTTGTGCGTAGAAGTCATACAAAATCGCTGTAATATCTTTCGGCTTTGTCTTTGTCTTTTTCACAAAATCTACCATTTTAGCCCGTTTCTACGTGACTTCCTTTTCCAGCCGCCTTCATAGATCTCGTTTTGCGACGATCATCGCTTCAAGACTGGCTTGGCCAACAGTTGAACCAGTTTTCATTTTTGTTCCTTCATTCCCACCACATGCAGCGACTGGAACCACCTCCCCGTCACCATCGCTTCCATCACAGACACCAACTTGTTGAAAACTGCCATTTATAATTATTTATTATAACTCTGCCTATTTTTTGTTTGCTCACGTTGTTATACCTTTTTACTCACCCTTTCTGTAAGGCTTCGGCCTTGAGAATAAATAAATAAATAAATAAATAATGAATTTGCAATATTTGCGATTTGAAATATACGCTCTTTACGAGAAATGCTCGCTTATAAGTTATTACATTGTGAGAATTGCTTCAAATCTACGACGAGAGAATAATTTCAAGGCTACTCAATGCTCCTTTTCCGTGTAGTTGACATCTTGAATCGCGTAACCTCTGGTATGGGGAAAAATGTTCCTGCCCGCGCTAGATAACTGAAAGATAATCCCGCTTTATTTATGACTGTCAATTCTTCTTGTTTTGCCTCGTCTATGTTATTTTACTTGTTACAACTTGCACTGTCTTGATTTTTTCCCTCCCCGTATAGCGGATATGCAAACTATATGTGACTGAGGACGAGGGTAAACGGAAACGTGCTCTCCCGTCGTTAGAAGTCGCTGGAGAGCACTCGGTCACGCTCAAATGAAAATATGGTAACCAGACTTTAGGGCCTACCTAAATAAACATGGCTGCCCCCCTCCCCCCCCCCCCCCAAAAAAAAAAATCCATATGATGCCGGGATTTTATCACATTCTTAACATTGCAATATTTCTGAAAATTCGACTTCTTTTTGTGAATCTTTTTGCGTACAGGAGTAGTTTTTTGCTAACCAACTGTAGTAAAAAGTGCCTCGTTTTCATGTCAATAATTTGCGATAATTTTAATTCGATGACTGTGATACTGCATAGAAACAGACGCAGTAATAATAGCAACAAATTATTATTTACTAGTTTGCTTAGACCAAGGTGTCTAACTAGAAAATGAGAAATAATAAAATTAATTTTTAACGCACGACTTTATTCAGAGAAATCTCTGCGCCTTGCCACAAATTCTCTCGTAAACCCAGCAGCAGGCATTGCGTGCGGATCCAACCAAGCTGCTGATTAATATTTTCCCCCTGAAAGGAAAACATTGATTTAAATTCACGACAGATGAAACTTTAGGCGCGTTCAAATCAAATCGATCGAATAGGTGTATACTGGTAAATAAATTGTACACAGTGCCTGGGCTCCTTTTCTCTTTGTACATGTTTTGGGGATTTTCCATGCACGCCGCAAGTACTCCGATTGTAGAAGTGTGGTTAAATGAGAGGCGCCCATGGCGTCCGTACAAACCAACTGAGAAACCAGAGGAAAATAACCATAATAAGGATTGTAGAATTAATAAGATTAGGTAACTTTAGCCTCATATGTTTTAATACTTGCTTAATATAATTGAAAATGTGAAAAGTACCTGTGCTCAAATATAACTTATATTTTTCAAGCTGGGTTTTTTATATTATGTAGATACATAAACTGACCTACATTTTAATAAAATAATAAACTCGGCATGGCATACTTTGTTTAATTCCTGGCTTTAATGCAGACCGAAGAATTAATAACTTGATTACAAGATGAGTTTCTTAGGTACTAGAAGGTGTAGCGTTTTTCGTTTTTATATCATTTCGCAATGTTTGTTATGCGCAGAGAAGCTAAGGGAGAGGAGGAGACGATAGCGCGCGGGGAACGTCAGAACGCCTAGCTCTGATTGAAATGATTAGTGGGTCAACGTAAAGCTAGCTGCCTCTGTTTCCATTGCACTTTTCAAACGCTTTAGAATCTGAAACGCCGGCGTCTTGCGTTTGACTTTCGCATTCGAACGCGTTATGAACTCATTGTATAGTATTGTATGATATAGACTCCCTATATCAAGGGTCTCCAACTCATTGAATTGTTCGGGCCGAATAGCCCACCCCCGAAAGGATGCAGGCCAACGGGGGAAGGGTGGAACGGGCATTTTGCAATTAAAAAGAAATACAACGTTGGTGTTCTACGTTGCAAAGCAGCCGACTGTCCCAGCGGCACCCCAGATATTTTTTCGAGATTATAAGGAACCTTATGCTTTCTGTATTTTGTAAGCTCCACGTTTTGCTCTCTTTAGCTTTTATTTGCATATACGACTGCTTTGGGCCCACACCTCATGATATAAAAAAATTTGAAACGCCTACATACCACAGTATTCGCAGTTTTGAATAAAACAAGAGCAAGCACACCATACTTGCCCTGTTGTACAAAATACCATATATGAAATTGTTCGAACATCTGGCAACATACTCTGTGCGCTGCCACCTTTGTTGCGTCAGGATTCCTCTGCTGTTTGTCAATTTCGTAGCGCTGCCGGTAACAATCGAGGCCTACTGTCATCCGTCATCGATCCTCACCCACACCTGCGATCTAAGGGCTAGTATTGTTTTACGCTCTTCTTGCGCGTGTACGTGCTCGTTCACATCGCTATGGCAATAAAGGTTTTACATGACTACAAACGCACTTTCTAGCACTTTTGGTTTTGGTGGCATTTCTGCAGGCATATCGGCTTTTATATTTGTGTATACAGAGAAGGAAAGACGACAACATTCATATCGCAAAAAAAAAAAAAATTGACGGTTCTGATTCCAGTTAGAATCGGAACAAAGAAGGATTGAGTCCTGCACCGCAGTGACCCTGAGCGGAATGACAGCGCGAAACTCGGAGGAGCTGAGCCCCGTCCCGAGGCCGCCGAGAAGTGCAGACGTAAAGAAGGAACGCCGGTGTCGTGCGCAAATATTTATGCTTGAGAACGGACGTGCATCACCACCCTGGTGGTTGAACTACTGCCTTGTTCAAGATGGCGCCCGTGGGGCCGCAACCTTAATGACCACGGAATGGTGTCCTCGCAGGTTTTTTTAAAGCGCACCCAACAGGTCACAACCACTATGGGCCCATCAGTTCATATCTCCGTGCAACCAAATGTCGTATGACGAGCCAAAAAGACAGCCGAACCCGATCAGCCGACGGCCAATCACGGCCTCGCTTAAATGCACACGACGCAGTGATTGACCGGCGCCTGTTGAGGTTCGGCCGTGTTTCTGACACGCCGAACGACCAGACACACGAACGACCAGTCAGACGTTTGGCCTCCCATGGGTGTAACCTGACCGGGCCTCTAGTTGTTGTCACCTGTTGGGTGGCATGAAAAAACCCCTGCGAGAATGCCATGTCGTGGTCAGTGATAAGCTGGAAGCAGCTCTCCAGGCGTGGGAGTGAGACACTCTCAAGAAGTGGTTCCAGCAGGCCATAGAGAGGCTGCTACAGAGGTGGTGCAAAGGCATTCGGCTATAAGAAAAGGTGGGCACATGTACAAACCTATCAGTGATTGGTATCTGCAGCAAAAAATGATTTGTAAATCAATATGATTCGCCCTTAATATTTCTGTGTTTCCTAGTCAATACTTCAGAAACGAGAAAAAGGATAGAAATTTGACTACAATGTAGTTTCAACTCCAAACAAATCAATGGAGTTGACGTGCCACAAATCACTGTGGTCTCTGTTATTTAAAGGTCGGGGTTATCGCAGTTTAGCTCAGGATGCTTGAGCATGAGTTTCAACGTGGACCAAAGGGTTATAGATTTTGGAATACCAGCTCAGTATCTTTGGATCTAGAAAGGCGTGCTAGTATTTTGTGCTTTCCTATAATTTGTCATTTTTGTTAATTGCACCAGCATGACAGTGAAACTTCCTGACCAAATTGAATTTCTATGGGTCGCAGATCAAAATCTTCAAAACTGAATGCAGACTAACGACACTCTGCTTGAACATCACCCCTCAAGCCGTTTGCTTGCTTGATGCGTTGTCATGAAAAGCTGATACGGCAGGTAATATCTCTGTATATTCTTTTACATTATTTTTGTGTTGAGATTTGGGAAGGCCCAAGCAAGATGCGCAAATGCATCGGTACATCAAACATTAAAATTCACTGTTCCTGCAAGTAAAACATATGCATCACTACCAAACCAGTTTGCATCCCGTTTATATTGGCGAATTGTAGAATAGTTAGAAACCTTGATTCTTTCACTAAAGAAAAATAAACATAGAACACAAGGCAAGCCAGCAGTACGAAATGCAAACGAAAAAGGTTAACATATATAATCATATTTCGATAACACTTTCAAACAATGGCGAGATTCGAAAGAGAAAATATTTTCGAGCTTATAAATTCCAGTCCTTATTTTTCGGGAAAATCATGCAAACGTAAATATATTAATACGTGCAACATAGGGGGGTAAAAAGTGATGTTGCTGGCTTCTAATCGATTTCGTATAAAGCTGGTTTAAGTAAAAGCGGAGAGATTTATTACGGATAAGCTGATGAAAAAAATGAATTAGGCTATCTTACGTTGGTGCTGTAAAGCGATGAACAATGGTAGCGACGTGTAGGCTAGATGTCTAACGATCGGAGAGGCGTTTTTAAGTATATATCGAGCAAGACATTCACTTCAATGTTTTAAAATTTAATATTGAGCTTCCGTTTAGTGCTGTACATTAGTTGGTGAACATTACTGACTAATCGTCTGCCGCGCCGTTGGTGTGGGTTTGTGCAAAAAGACGGATACACAACTTAGAAACAATTTAAAATAAAACTTATATTTACATTTCTTTTTTAGTAGATTCCTAATAAAAAACAAAACAACACGAAAGTCTAAATTGAACTTAGTGTTAAATATAAATAAGTCATACTGCGCAGAGTTCTGGGCCATCGGGAGGCCAGAATGAGCGCTATAAAGCTCAGGGTATTTGAGAATGATTTCCAACGTAGACTTAAGGATCATAGAATGAACAACCAGCTCAGCCGTTTCTGGTTATAAACTGGCGATACAGTGTTAGGCGCTCCAATATTATGAGCCTGGCGGTGACACTGCAGTGATCAAATTGACTCTCCAAGAAGCCGTGCGCAAAAATCCCCCCAACCGAAATCAGATGAAAATCACCTTGCTTAAACAACACTTCACAACGTTTTGCCGATATGGCAGCTTGTATTGCATACAAGGTTTTGTTTAGAGCTGAACGTTAGTTGGTGAACATTACTTACAGCTTCCTTGCTTGCCGGGAGGGTGGTGTTTCCCTGCGCATACACACATACCCACATACGTAACACACATGTTGGAATCAATATTAAACCCCGCTTTTTATAGACGAGTTTATGATTCAGTTAAAAAATAATGTACTTAGCAGAGAGCAACTTAATAATTACAGAGGTACCGAAATTATTCTTGCATGTATCCTTTTCTTGCTCACTCAGCTTGGGGTTGGTAGTCAACACGAACTCTCCATAGGATGATGGCTGAATTCGTCTCCTTGAGTCACTTAAAGCATATATTTAACTTAAAAATTTCAGGACCCTTTATAGCATCAACAGGTTCTATGTCTGGTCGTAAACAGTTTTCTTACGAGCAAATAATAATAAAAAAGATTGTACCAAACGGACTCTTCAGTATGAGAAGCTTTCTGAAACAATGATGCGTCAGCTGCCTGGAAATAATTTTTTGGTGCTTCCTTTCTCTCAAATATAATATTGAAAAGGTCTAAATTTAGGACAGTATTCGAATGCTTATTCTTAATAAAGTGATACATTATTTTTCAGGTTTGTGCACCCACAATAACAAACTTCCAATTTTTTTGATCATAGAATGATCGTGACGAGTTGCATGACTGAATAAACTAAAACTTGTCTAAGTTAGATATTACGAGAAGCATTTTTCTACAACATCGGCAATCCTGTGGGGAGGCTGCGTAATGGTTTTAGTAAAAGTCAGTATAAGCAAGGTCTGTTTGGTACGTATTCATTTTCTCACAGAGCCCTAATAGGAAACGTCAGCATAGAGTATAGCTTAAGAAAAAAGGTAAGAGGACGTGAAGAACAGAATACGCGCGAAACTCACCGTATGGGCACTCAGTCACGCAGCATATTTTGTCTTCAAAGGTGTTGATTCCCATATCGCATCCAAAACCGCGCTCGCATTGGTTAGTATAATTGCTAAAGTAGTAAAAATTTCTTGGAGAAACATTGCTGGCACAAATTGCGAAGGGACGAGGTGCTCTGCATTGTACTTCTGCAAAAAAAGTCGCAAAAATAATTGAAAGACTTGTGTGTTAAAGGGGCGGTGCAACGGTTTCAACCTTGAAAGAATTGCCAGTTTGCATTTTTTATATTGTTTATCCAAGCCCAAGTGACCAAAAACGCGTCACCTTTCCCCGAAAAACTTCTATTCTGCTGCGTAATCGCAAGGCAAAAACAGAATTATTTGCCGATCTGCAGCCGCCTGTGGTGGCTACGGGAACTAAAATGACAGCGTCTCTGGGGGTACGCGGAAGTCAACAAACCCCGTCCCCCTCCGCTGCTACACTCGACGTCAGCCCCGTGGCGATCCGTCCTTTGTGTCCATCGCGCGCCGCGACCTTCGACGAGGCTAATCCTTTGAAAGTCGACAATCGCGGAGGAAGCGGCTGGGGTCTCTGAAGAGAGGGCCCAAGGGGAAACCACGTGAACCCCCAGAGTACGTCACAAGAAAGTCGGCGTGGAGAGTTGAGGCACTTGGACCTTCGATTTGTTTCATTTTTTTTTAAATAAGAACTAGCGCTCGCAAGAAAATGCGGTTTTCAGTTTTTTGTTCCATAGGTGACGCAGACTAATTTCCGCAGTTAATTGGTCAAAGTCTGAAAATCGTTGCACTGCCCCTTTAAGTACGCATCACAGCTTTTAGAACTTCATATAGTTCTTTTGAAGAATTATTACACCGATACATAGCTGTTTAGATAAAAAAAAGAGAGGCATGTTGTTTCCACCTAGAATTGGGAAACATTGTTTTATATATAAATGATCAACAGAAGAAAAAATAAATAAACATGATTCAACAAATAATAATAAGACAGGTAACCACATGAATGTTGAACAAGGCAAGATTAACTCTGAGGCGTATTGTTGTATCTGACCTTAATTATCATATACAATAAAATAAACGTCACCTTAAATGTTTGAAAAATTAAAACGAAGTATAATTATATCATCAATCTCGCTTTTAAAACAAAACAAGAAAAACATTGTTAAGAAATCTTGCATTACAAATATTCGCCATAAGTTTCGAAATATCTTGAAGCGTGATTACGGAGCCTGACCTATGCGAGAAGTCAACCTTCTTTATATTTTTTTTGGTTAAAAACATGACCAAAATTGTGTGTTGGTGACCCAGTAATACCGCTCCAGTATGCCTTGTTTTTAAGCAGGTTTTATATTTTAGTGGCTAGGGACATTCAAGCCTCATTCGCTGTCAAACAAATTTTTCCTATTACTGTTTTAAAATGAATGTTTTAAAACGTCCGCCCTATGGTCCCCTAGCCCTAGTAAAATATCTTATTTGCATGAGAAATATCTTGGTCCAATAAACACAATGATCAATTAAGAGAATATAAGAAAATTTAAAACTTTTAATACCCATGCAATAGTATATAAAAAGTTATAAGAGACTGATAATAAGTTTATTATATCTTCTTATATTGTACTTATACGTTCTTATATGATCCTATTTAATCATATGCGCTTATTGAACCAAGAACTTTTTCATACAAATAAGATTTTTTCACCAGAGAGCTAGCATTAGTAAAACGAGTTTCAATGTGTTTTCAATGCACCAAATGAATGGCCAATAGAACGCAAGGACAAAACCTAATTATGAGACTCAAAACATGAACTAACAGTATCAATATGCTAGCTTTAGACGTAAAAGTGATGCACTAAATCAGCCATCTAAAGAAACCGCGTGTGTGCTTTTGGACGTATATTTCGTTACAAGATGCTGTGCGCTATGGGCTGAATAATTTTTTAATTTTTGACAGGCTCTTTAGTAGTTTTGTTATTGCAGCCAATGAAGTGCTCGTAGATTGTAAAATAGTTTAGACACTGGTAGCGTGAATATCAACCGATTTGTTTGTTTTATTTGTTCGGATTATGTAACAATAAGCTTTCAGTGTTCGCTCTAGTGATACTATAGGTATTACACAAATAGATAAATTCTTCTTCCATGGCTCTTTGATCACGCTCAGGTGTAAAAACAAGAACGTGTTTTGGGATACTTCGACGACTAGAAGGTATTTTGCAAGCCAAGAACGGCAATCCAGGTCGCAAGAAGCAAAACGAACGATCTAGGGAAGATCAGGCTTACCAAGCAGCATTGCAGTGCAGCACGCTACGACAGTAAGGAAGCAAAGGGCTGCAACAGATGACTTCATCTTGCTGGACAGGTGCCGACTACGTACCTACGAATTTTGGGACGGGTTTATATAGTACCTTGCCTTCACGAAAAGTGATTTTTTTTTATTGTATGTTATAATACTAACACAGGTGCGTTGTCACGTAGGACGCATTGTTATCCAAGGTCGTCGGAGGGGGTGAATATTTCCTAAGAATAGACACTTTTAGTTGGGCGTACGCAACGAGCTTACGTACGCAGGAACGTTGCGGGCCGCGAGTGCGCCTGCGCAGAACGCTCTGCGCAGGCGCACTCGCGGCCCGCAACGTTCCTGCGTACGCAAGCTCGTTGCGTACGCCCAACTAAAAGTGTCTAGTATCTCGCGGTGTACTTGTACGTGACATCATATATTTGATTGCAACAACTCAATTTTCGTTGCGTCACGGTTTGGAAGGATCGTTGGCAATATACCGGGAGGACGGTGTACTTTTTACAGTTTTCGCTTGTTTAAGTTGTGTGTATGCAAAAAGAACAAACGAAGAATAAAAAAAGAGTGGCAGATAATTGTGCCTTGTATTTTTATGTTTGTCTTAACTACATTGATTTTTTTAAACAAAAGTTTAATAATGTTAAATAAATTTTTGAGCACATACGAAATGCTTTTTTAACGTCAATGATTCACGTTCACAAAAGAACCGTGTTTTTATAAAATATTATAGAATAACATTGCCAGCTTTCGCTTACACGAGAAACGAGTAAGCCTCTTTACTACATTTATGGCAGGTGGTACATGCTCGGTTTGTTTAAGAAATTGTCTCACTGATTTGTTCTGAAAAGTGCACATGTATGTGGTTCTTTTTTTTTTTTTTGAAATACATCACCACATGAAAGTGTCGAAAAACCATAAGGTTATGCATATTAAAGGGAATTTTGATAGTCGTTTCGATTTCTTTAAGAATAAAAAAAACCAAGATGCTCAGATATGTAAACAGTCCAATCTAATTAATTTAGAAAACTATGGGAACGAGGAACCGATCTCGAGATTCCTGAATACTGATCATGTGCGTTCCCTGATCAAAAAGTTCCGAGACTGATTTTGTAGCATAAAAAGGGCAGCAGAATGATGCGCACGCAGCAGTAGAAGGCGTCAGCAGTAGACCTTTCTGCGTCATTATACCAAAGGGCGTCACTCTGTGCACATTTGGAACTGCGCTACACGAGTTGATTTGACCACATGTACGAGCATAATGGTTATCTCTTCATAGACTGCAAACCAAAGCGAGAGCGAAGATCAATGCTACGTCAAACTTGGCAAAACTAAAACAGAGACCTCTGAAATGATTTAGAAGGCTAATGTCAAAAACCAGTGAGATGTGCTAGGTGTTTGGAGTGGCACTCGCGCCTCAAGAATGACAGAACTCTACTGAAGTAAAAAAGAGGTCGGATAAGGACGCCCTTCCGCTCATCGTCTTCCAGCAATGTTCTGCCGTTGCCGAAGCGCGAGTGACATTTCAAACAGCTAGCAAAATGTACTGATTTTTGACACAAGCCTGCTGAATCATTTCAAAAGTCTTTGTGTTATATTTGCCGAGTTTGACGCAGAATTAAAGTTCGCTCTAGGTCTGGTTTGCTGTCTATGGCGAAATCGCAATGTGCCTGTGCACGTGGTCACAAAATCTCGTATAGCGTAGCTCCTAATGTTCACAGAGGAACGCCCTTTGGTATAACAAGACACGAAGGTCCCTTCCTTCAACTGCGGCGCGGGCATCACTGTGGTGCCTTCTCTTTTCACCCTACACCATCAGTCTCAAAACTTTTTGATCACACCTCGTATGCTACGTGGCGTTAGGCAGTTTCCATCTGCTCTCTTAGTCCAATGACGGTATCTAGTTAAAACCGATTTGGAGACACATGCCACCACGTGTGAACACCACCACCTAGATACTGACAAGGGCTGCGTATTCTCCCTCATGACGTCAAACTAAGGGTCAGATAAGGGGCGGCGCGGCCCTTGATTTGCTTCCTTTCTCACACTTAAAATAGTATTCGCGTGTGTTTGTTAGCTCGGCCAATAGCCGGCGGTGTCCGCACACAGAATGTTACATTGAGTGGAGTAGAGAGAAAACTGTTCTATTGTATATATAGGCATTGGACACTTTCTCGATCGGACCCGGTAGAATAATTGCTTCAATAATTAATGACTGTTAACAACATGTGCGTTCTTCAGGGAACGACTATCAGCGAAAGAAGGGATTGGTTTCATCCGTGCAGCTGAATGTATAGGAGGATAAAAGGTAGTGATGAGACCTTTAGTTTTGGGTGGTAGGATGCGCCACCTAGCTTGTTGCTGGTTGCGCACCGCTGCATCAGCTATGTTTTGTCATCCTCATCTTTAAACGCAATTCTTTTCCACTACTTCGAGCATTTGCACGCACAATTATTCCCTAAAACACTATTTTCAATTTTTTAATTGCACTGAGCTAGAAAAGTGCTAGGCAGTGAGGGCGGGCACCCAGGTGAGTGCTAGGCGGTAATATCCCTACGTAGTCGTGTTTCCCGCGTAAAGGAGTTTCGGTATTGCGTTGGCTTGTTTTCGGCAGTTTCCATAGTCGAGCAATTGAGATTATGACTTCAAGAAAGGAAAAGAAAGCAGTGGCTGTAATGGCGATCACTGATCTTCTACGGACATGATCTAGGAAGACACGGGTATGGGTAACGTGGTTTATCTATAGCCGAGCAGAATTTAGTGCCCATGACCGCTTGGTGTGTGATTTCCTTCGCGGCAACTTGGAGTATGGGCGCTATGTGTGGATGAATCTAGACGCCTTTAGCGAGCTGGCAGATGGTATCCGTAAACACGTCACACGCCAGGACACTCTGACGCAACGTGCCATCAGTGTTGAGGAGCAGCTGAACGTGATGCTACGCTTTTTGAAAAAAAGTGTAGATACATTGATCAACCTAAACCTTATGAACACCAATTGAATCCGGTATTGATCTACCTTTGGCACGCAGAAAGAGCTGCAATTCGTCTTGTCATGAATTATACAGTTAATTGGTAGCTGGCCTGAGGAAGATTGTGTCAGATTTGCAAGCTCAGAGCCTGAGATCAGGCAGTGGCAAGGGTATCAACCGAAATTCATCATCTTGCTATTCAAACCTCTCTAGGGTGTGTTCAAATAAGATCGCACACGCGAGTCCCAATTGAATTTTTGTTTTTCTTCATATTTTTCTATGTTACTTCCCGATATGTGGAGGGAACGAAATCACAAATGTTTTCTAGAAACAACAACAACAATTTAAAAAAAAAGAAGAGTTATGACTGCCCCAAGACGGCAATGCCTTTTTCTGGCTACGTCTGTCCTGTCAAGTTTGACAGCATGTAATAGGCAAACTAAACATACCAAAGAACTGAATATTTTTCAAGACGCAGTGAATTACAGTTACTATATTCTTGATTGTTTGTAGAATTTCAAAAATTATATATCGCACGTTAAAAATTCACAAATTCGGCGGCTTTAAGTCCCCCCCCCCCCTTTTTTTTGTGACTTGTTATCTCGTTATGTGTGAAGGAAATTAAATTGAAACTTTTTTCATGTGTCTTTCATAGAGGTGTCTCTTATGGAAAAATAATTTGCTGCTCTAGTTTATAACTCAAGTTATTTACAGCGTTTCAAACATATTCAAAACTGAAAAGTTTCGCAACTTCAACGTGTAATTAATGTAAAAAAAAAAACATCTTCGATCTTTTTAAAATTTAGAGGGATCTCTCTCCTTTACACCCTCGTAATACTTCATTAAAAATCATGTTGCATCATTTTGTCTCTGTCAAAGGTACAGCGCTTGGAAATGTACCTTCTCACGTGGATATTTTTGCCCAAGGCTTCGGCCGCAGTGGCCGCCTTCTGATTTTTTTATTTGCTTAGAACTTCTCTATGTCCTGTTCTTCACTGGTGCACAAGTTCGAATTGTACATTTGGACAGCTCCAGGGCTGCCACTGAGGCGATAGAGGGTCCCGGACAGGCCCACGAGTGAAGTGATGTGGGCCTGATGCCTCGATAAAGTCTGCCGATGGCTCGAGTCCGGGGTTCGGACTGCTGCGGAAAATCCCAAAGCAGGCGCCGCAGGTCCGCTTTAAAGGAGCTGTGCAACGATTTTAACGTTGAAAGAATTGGCATCTTCTGCTTTTGATATTGTTCACCTTGTCACAAATGACAGAAAACACACCTCCTTTCATCGAAATGTTGCGATTTTGCCGCGTAATCGCGAGGTAAAAATTAAAATATCCACCGACCTGCAGCCGCGAGCGGCCGTCATGGGAAACACGCGGCGTGACGTCACTTGGGTAGTTGTAAAAAAGATAGCAAGTTCTGCAAACACCTGCTCGTTAAAGGGTATTTTTCTATAAATATTGTCGTCCCAACAACATAAATGCTTCAAAAACGTAGTATCATTGACAAAAATGTTTATTATACATACAGGGTTTTAGTGGCGCCATCTACCCGAGGTCAACAAAACCGTCAACTCGAGCAGCGTCAGCGGCTAGCACGAGGAGCCGAACGAGCGCTTTGGTTTGGTTTTCCGCCATGTCGATCTCGACTTCGAACGCCGCCGCTCGGCAATGCCGACCGGGTGCTCTGTTCTCCTGTGTCCTAACCGGACTCCACAAAGCCCTCTTGTCCGTGCTAAAAAGCTCCTGTTCCATCGTTTACCGCGCGATGAACCTCTCAGGGGTCCGGCGTCCCCGCGTACGGAACGAGCCCCAGTGACTCGCTGTACTCCATCATCTGGAGCTCGACCTCGTTGAGCTCGCCTCTCCAGCAGCCGGTGGCCATGTTGATCGCGTGTCGCAAGCATGGGGTGACGCGGTCACGTGGTCGTGAGCGGATGAGTTCTCGCCGCTCACTGATGGCGTTAGAGAGAGGAATTTACCGGAACCCCGCGCCTACTCCAGTGACGTCACTGCGCACGTGACCCGGAAGACGATGTACGAGTTGAGAGGCGGCAAAAACCTGGATCTTTTTCATTTTTTTAAATAAAAACTAGGGTATCCAGGCAAAATCTGTTTTCTGTAGTTCACTGCAGAAGTGTCAGGCATCAACTTCCACAATTATTTAAGCAAAGCCCTGAAATTGTTCCACAGCTCCTTTAAGGAGGCACAGCCCGCACGTGCGGGTCCTTTGAGGACCCGCACGGCGGGTCCTCAAAGACCGGGCTGCCGTTCACGCCGGGTTTCAAAAATATATTTCGTCAAACAATTTCAATCAATCACGGATTATCACCCACGCTATTTTGATGGCAGCCTGCCACTACAACTGCCACAACGCCGTCTGCCATGAATGGACGATAGTGGCTGCAGCAGCTGTACCTTGGCTAGAGGTAATATAACTCTACCTAAAGGTGGCCGCCAGTGGCCGCATTCGCGGAGCGGGCAAACGCGATCCAGCAATTGTCATAGAGATCAGTGGTGCAGCCGACCACAGCCGACCGGCGAAAGATAGCAACTACACGCAGACGAAATCTGTTGGCAGCAAAAGCGCCGCCGTTATGAAGACGTGTTTTTTTGCTTTGTAAGTTTTGCTCTTATTGTTCGAATTTATTTTTTAACCGAAGGTACATTCTAAAAAGATTACATTCATTTTAATAAACCATGGTGGTTTGCGAGCCGTCGTGATAAGGAGGTAGCGCCATCTATCAATACGAACGCCAAGCACACCCCGCTATTGGACCCCTGTCGTCTGCGTTGCTGGCCTCCGTAGACCCTGGCAAGTTTCTTGGCCTTATTTTTTACAGAAAGAGAACTAGGCTTTGTAATTTTACAAGAAAAAACCGACCTGTGAATTACACCATTGACGAAAAGTTTAAATTGCTACGCGCAGGCGTAGATTTTTACGGTCCATTTTAGATCGAGCCTGGTGACTTGAACCACCCTATCTCTCTCTGTCTCTCTCTCTCTCTCTTTATATATATATATATATATATATATATATATATATATATATATATCGTGGGGGTGTTAGTATTCCCTTAAAGGGATACTGATTCCAAACTTGAAATATACAGAAAACATCAAGAAATAAGTCGAATGCGATCAGCTAAAAGTGTAATTGATAAGCGTATATAGTTGCATTTTAAGCGGATAGCTATATTGCTCTCTTCCGGAATCGACAGACATGTGCATCATGAGCTGCGAAAATCAATGCGAAGATGGCATGCCGAACTGTGCGACCTTCACAACCCAGTATTCGTAAAGATAAAGCTTGTGGCCGGTGCGATCATCAGTGTTCGTGTGTATGGCGGGTGCTTTGCTCGCTTTCCGAAGCGACAAACAAGGGTGTGCTGGTCTCTAAAGATAGCACACTGGGCGGTGATTTTCTAACACTAAAACGTTGTATAAGTGGTATAAGCATCTATCAGGATGTGCTCACCGGCGCTAATAAAACGTGAAAACAACAACAACATTTTCAGCGTTTCATTTAAAGACTAATCTTGGTTTTCTTTTTTATTTCTCGTAATTATTGTTTTTTTATACATTTATTGTTGTGTGCAACATGAACGACCTTGCAGAGGCGTAGGGCATTTCTGAAAAAAGTGAAGAGCGCGCGTGTGCAGCTTTCAGCGGTGCTCAAGCTACGCGAGTACCCTAACGCGAGCGCATAGGCACCGGTAGCTTTGGCTTCATCTCCATGGATAGCTGTGCCAAGCAAATGTCGTGCGGCACGCGCCGTTTCCTTCACACCGGGCGCGGCCGAGATAAATTGTGTTCCGTGTATGTTTATACAGCCGGAAGCTAGCCTAAATGGGCGTCTGGTCTCTCAGCTGTAGATGAGACATTTAGCCAGTGCAGTAGAACCACCAGCCTGGGGTTTTAACCTGCACTACGCCTCTAATACGTACTACCTATAGTACTTACCACCATTCGTTTTGTCACTTTTTTCATCTGAGCAATTTTAATTTCAAAATTCCCTCAAATTGCGCTTAAAACCGCCAAAATGGTCATAGTTCTGGATTTTAATAAAAATCCATGGCACTCTCAAGGTAAAATCCAAGAATCTTAGGACCTTCATGACATCTTTATGACGAACCACAAAAATAGACAATACTCTACTACACTTCTGAAACTCAAATTCGTGTAGAAAAATTTGCACATTGAGCGACGAGCGGCTGACTACCCCTTAAACTCCTCTGTTATGACATTTTTCTGGTTGCTCTACAAGATAGGTCTGACACTTGCTCAGTTCGGTCATACTCTAAACCGGTACAATACAAGATACACTACAGTATGCAGTTATGTGTGAGATAAATATTTAAGTCTGTGTTTTTAAAATTCAACGTATATGAGTTGCGAGCAGTTATGTAGCCAGTGTGGTTTCTCCACGAAATATTTTCACTATGATATGCACCCATGTATTTGAAATATGAGAATGTAGCCAGAGAAATAAGTGACTGTGCCTTTTGTGTCCGAGTTATTTCAGGTCCTCCAAGAGTTCGAGGTCTTATTTTCGATTATATTTGGCGAAAAAAAAAAGAAAAGAAAACATATCAGATATTAAGAACATTTTGATAATACACGCGTTTTAGAATTTCAAGCAAGCGTACGTTTTGAATGTCACTGTGCTTACTTTCTTTACAGGGTTTAAACCTTTCGTTCACAATAGACTCGAACCTCGTGAGCCAAGACAATAAGAACGCAGTACTCTCATGACGTCCAGCGCTTCAAGTAGCAAACAACCGTTTCGTCCGAAAACAAAAACACGTCGAAGGACAATGGCCGCACGCACGCAGGCGCCTTTGGAGAGGACATCAGAAAGTTGTTCTATGGTTATCTCTTTGAGAGAGCCAGATATAATTTTAACCTTGAATGTTTACACTCTTAAAAGCTCATTATATAAGTGTTGATATATGTCCTATCAACACAAGAAGACTGTGGTCTGCGTTTGCTTACAATTTAATACCGTGATATGTTTATGGATACAAATATTACATGTAGATATTGACACTTGAGTTACCGGTAGGATGCTCAGTAAGGTTATAAATTAGTTGAAAGCAATGGATTATATGGATGTGTTTTTTTTTTAGCTTACCAGGTAGCGCAATAGATCGGTGTCAGAAGCCAGTTTGGCTACGCCGCCGCTACCGCAATGCATCGCGGGAACTTTAGTCTTTTTGCGCGTGCGACAACCTCACTGGAGCTCTGCGCGTGCAAAGCACGAGACAGCACGAACCGTCTCGTGCACTGCCGATTGCCTCCTGTGAACTAAAATGATAGCGGCGTCACGCGTGCGTGGAATGCTTAGTGAGATTCGTCTATTCCTTGACCCAAAATTTGTCGTTTTTTTTAGTTGAAATATAGAGCGCAAAAAGGCCAAAAACGTCGAGGTAAAGCCAACCTTTATCTTTTTTATTCTTTCTTTTCCCGATCGGGTCGGGAGGTGGGCAGAGACTAAAGGCGTGATGTCTGACGAGGTCTCGGCCCCCCTTACAGCTCTAGCACAGCATTGTAAAATAGTACTAAAAGTTCACGCAAAAAAAAACTCTTCAAGAGAACATGATGTAAACACATGTACATAGAAACAAGTAAAACAAGCGACCGCACAACGGTTTTGTCAGAAAAAGGTTAAAAGTCTGAGCGAAATAGATGAATACCAAATATAAAATATGAATATGATTTATGAAATTGCATAGGTTTCTATTGCAGTGTCCCTGCCCACCAAGATTTCTTTTAGCTTTTTTTTTTTAAATTGTAGTAGGTTATATTTAAAATCAATTAGTTCCTCTGTACTGTTTAAAAATTTGGCGACTTGAAAACGTTTTGTTAGTCTCCCGTAATTGGTGCGTATTTCAGGAGGTCGTCTATGGGTGTGTCGAAGTGTGTAATGTTTACTGTCATCTGGCGAAATCATGAAAAGGTTTTCGTTGTGTATTTTTTGTAATAGCTTAAAATAATATATTTGATTGACTTTGAGTAGGCCATATTTATTGAATAATGGTCCAGTGGAGAGATCTTGGGCGTTATCTTTATGGTTTTCAAAAAGTCATAGAACTTTTTTCTGTAGGACGGCCAGTCTAGTATAATTTGTGATCGATGTCGTTCCCCAAACTAAAATACAGCAATAAAGTTTCGAGAAAAATAGTGAGTGATACAAATTAATTTTTAGCCAATGCTTCTTAAGCGAATGTCTAAGTATCTTGACCCTAATTCGCCAAGCAAATGACGGAGTTAGGCTTCGTTTTTTGCACGGTTTTCATGTGGAAAATTTGTACCTAAATTTCCAAACAAGTGCCAGATTTAGGCTGCTGATTCTTCGGTTCACACGTGGCATCTTTGGCTCAAGCCTGGCTCATTCATTCATTCATTCATTTATTGATACTGCCAGCCCTTACACAGGGCTATTACAGGGGTAGAAAAAAAGACAACAAACAAACATGTACGCTTACATGCAAGCATACACAAAGATTACAAGCATATTGAGACGATTCGTAATTTCGGCAGTTTACGGAACGGATCACTTCGTAGTTTTGAAACATTTATTTACACGAGCTATAGGGGTTTTAATTTGTAGCACATACAACAACATCAGTGATACGCTCTGTAGGAAGCAACACGCATCAGCCAGCATGGAGATTCGAACGAATGATCTTTATGTCGCGCGCTTCGCGCTCGTGTTCAGACCGCGGCATCCCAGCGAGAGAGGTGGCGCCATCTCTCGCTGGTTACTACATCTCTTTTCTCTGGAAAAGTCAGCGTAGAGCGTCACCATCAGCATGGTTGGGGTATCGCTGTGGTGGCCTTCTTTTTCTTGTTCCTCTTCGCAGCTGCGGTCCCGGCTGAGGCTGACTCTGGTTAAAGTCACTGGGACTCTGTTCTGTGCCGGTTGTCTCTTTCCCCGTGGAGGTCAGTTCTTGTCGAGAATCTGTCGCCGGTCGTAAGTGTTCACGGGTTCTTCGGCGGACTTGACCTTCTGGGGTTAGGATGATGTAGGACCTCGGCGCTGGATGTCCTACGACTATGGCAGGTGACCATGTGCGCCGCAGGGTGTTGTAGACGGTGATTGTAGAGCCCGTGTCAATGTCTGGCAGCGTTCTTGAGTTTCTATCGTAGTTCGCCTTTTGTTGCCGCCTTGTTTCTGTGAGACGACGTGTGACATGCTTGGGTGGCACAACAGCGGGCAGGTAATGTTCCGATCGCGCAGGTAACAGTGTCCTTGTGTGTCGGCTCATCAGTCTCTGTACTGGCGATTGGAGAACATCGTCTCGTGGAGTGTTGCGCCACTCAAGGAGGGAGCAGTAAAACTCTTCACTGTTCGCACTCTTTCGCAAGAGTTGTTTGGCCTGTCTCACGGCTCGTTCAGCCATGCCATTTGATCGAGCGTGGTAGGGGCTTGATGTAACTTGCTGAATCTTGAGGTTTTCCAGGAACTGCTTGAACTCCTGGCTCCCAAATGGTGGGCCATTGTAGCTTATAATTTTCAATGGCAGTCCGTGAGTTGCGAATACTTTAAGGCAGAACTCTTTTACTTTGGAAGCTGTGGTGCTTTTCATTTCTTCTACCTCGAAGTAAAACGAGTAAAAATTCAGCAGGATTATGTAGTCTTTTCCTTCATGAGTGAAGAAATCGGCCCCGACAAACTGCCAAGGAAGCGTTGGCAGTGCGTGGCTCAGGAGTGGCATCTTCACGTTTCTTGATTTGTACTTCTCGCATTTGCTGCACTTGTCATGTTCGCGTTCAATGTCGGCATTGATTCCTGGCCAGAACAAAATTTCTCGGGCTCTTGTTTTCATTTTGTCTTTGCCCGCGTGGGCCGTGTGGAGCAAGTTGAGAACTTTGGATCTGATGGCCGTTGGTATTATTATCTTGTTGAACCGTAGCACAAGGCCGTCTTCCTCGTGGATCTCCTCTCTAGAGGACCAGAATGGCCTTCCGAGTTCAGGAACGTGATCTTTCTGCTCGGGCCATGACGTCTGTGCATACTCGCGCAGTAGTCTCATCTGCGCATCAGCTGCAGTTGCGTCTCTTATTTCATTCAGCCGATCTTGTGTGACAGATATGTACTCCAGTGCGTTGACTTGAAATTTCTCTTCTTCTTCTTGCATTGTTTCCTTCGTGGGAAAGCGTGACAGTGAGTCCGCTAGCTTCAGTTCTTTTCCATGCATGAATTTCACTTCCAACGAGTATCTTTGGAGAGCCATCTTCATCCGCTGCAGTCTCATCGGGCACTGATGCAACGGTTTCATGAAAATCGCTTGTAACGGCCTGTGATCGGATTCTACTGTTACGTTTGGTTGGTCGAATATGTAATGGTGGAACTTGCTGCAACCATGAACGATGGCCAGCATCTCTTTCTCGATCTGCGCATATTTCGTCTGTGCGGCTGTCAAAGATCTCGATGAGTACGCTATTGGTCTGCCGTCTTGGGTGATAACGGCCCCTACGCCGTATTGGCTTGCGTCGACTGACAGCGTAATTGGCTTTTCTGCAGTGTAGTAGGCCAGCACTGGTGCCTTCGTCAAAGCGTCTCGCAGGTCTTCAAAACTTCTTTGTTGATCTTCCGTCCATACCCATGCGATCTCTTTCTTCAGCAGTTCTCTTAGTGGTGCCGCACGCTCAGAAAGTCGTGGTATGAAGCTCGACAAGTAGGTGATCATTCCGAGAAATGTTCGAAGTTCCTTGCGATCTTTTGGTTCTTTGACCTCCAGTCTGGCTTTGATTCTCTCTTGGTCAACAGCTACTCCATCACCAGTCAGCACTTGTCCTAGGTAGCGGACTTCTGTCTTGGCAAATTGGATCTTCTTTGGGTTAAGTCGTAGATTCACCTCTCGGCAGCGTTGGAGCAAGTGTTGAAGATTTTCGTCATGTTCCTGACGGGTCTTTCCCCACACCAATATGTCGTCCATCACAAATGCCGTTCCCGTGAGTCCATCTAGTACTTCGTTCATGACACGCTGAAAAACTTCAGGGGGTGTGCTTATTCCGAAGGGCATTCTGTTAAACCTGTGTCTTCCATACGGAGTGCTCATGGTGCACAACTTTGAACTCTTTTCATCAAGTTCAATCTGCCAGAATCCTGAGGATGCGTCTAGCGCTGAGAACACTTTCGCTCCCGCGATTCGAACGGCAATGTCATCCATTGTCGTAATCGGGCAGTGCTTTCTCCTCAGGGCTCGATTCAAGTCAACTGGGTCCATGCAGATGCGCACTTTGCCCTTCTTTGCGACAACTACCATGAAACTGGACGATTTTGTCGGTTCTTTTACTTGTGTTAGAACTCCCTGGTTCTCCATTCTTTGAAGTTCACACTTAACCTTTTTTTTTGCAGTGCCACAGGCACCTAGCTTCCTTGCTGGGCGAACGACGCCTTGTGAACCTGGCTTCACCTTCATGTTGTACACAAATTCCTTGACCTTTCCCAGTCCGCGGAAAACGTCTGCGTATGGTCCGGCAGGGTCGCAAAGATTTGTACCTGCTGCATTTGTGTCTTCGTGTTCTCTTGACACTGAAGCCAGACGCTTGATCATTCCAAGTTTTTCGCTCAGTTCTCCTCCTAACGTCACCGGTACCTCTTCCTTGAGCACGAAGAACTCCTCCTGCACCGTTCTGGCTCCATTCAACACTGTCAGTGTTGTTCTCCCACATGCTTTTCTCTTGTGGCCAAAAAACGATGACAGTGTGATGTCGCACTTCCGAACTTTCTTGTTTGATAATAAACGGAGCAGTCTCTCTGGGATGACTGAGCAATTAGCGCCGGTGTCGAGCTTGCAGCGTACGCTATCTTTTTCTATTGTGACTGTCTCGCTCTATCGGTCTTCTTTCTCTATCTTATCTACGGTTAAATGGCACAGCAAATAATCTTCATCACTGTCGTCCGTATCCTCGCGCTCTACTTGTCGTACTTTGGGCAAAATACCTTGCTTCGGGATCAAATTTTCGTCCTTTTTTCGACTGGCGTCGCTGACGGCTGTCTGATGTCTGGGTCCCGCTCTTGCAGCCTTTTGCAAAATGGCCTAGCATGCCACAACCAAGGCACTGTTTTCCAGCAGCTGGGCACGTGCTCGCGCGATGAACGAAGCCGCAACAGTGGCACGTGGCTTGGTCCGCTCTTGTGAGCACCTTTACTGCCAGTGGGTCCTTGTGTCGCTCGTCGTTTCCACGGATTTCGTCGAACTGTTCTACAGTTCGTTCCCTTGTTCGGCATATCTCCAGGACTTTGTCAAAGGTAGGATTGTCGTTAAACAGTTTCTGCTGTAACTGTCGGTCTTTAGGTCCGAGTATTATTCGGCTTCTTAGCATACGTTCTTCGACGTCGCCGTATTCGCAGTTGCGCACAAGCACCCTCAGTTCCGTCAACCACTCATCAAACTTCTCACCTTCTTTTTGGTCTCTTTTCCCAGAGATAAATTCGTGGTACGTGAGGTTGATCGCAGGCTTCATGTGCGCCGCGAACTTATTCTTCAGGACTTCGAGTTTCTCTGTGTCTTCCTCGTTATCGAATGTGAAGGTAGTGTAAATTCGCCTACCTTCTTCTCCGATGCAGACGAGAAGTGTTGCTGCTTGCACCTTGTCAGGTTGGTCCATGAGGTGCGTTGCTACCGCAAACAGCTCGAATTCCATCAGCCACTTCTTCCATGCGTTCCAGGGTTCGCTTGCCAGGTCTAGCGGTTTCGGCGGCGGCAGCAGGCTCGTCATGGACTCAGGGGCGGATTTAGAGAGGGGGTCCGGATGTCCTGACCCCCCTCTTTATTTCTGCATGTGTAATATTTAGGGTGTAAAACGAAGGAGGGGGGGAGGGGGTTTCTAAACATATGGTACGCTGACCAACACCTGACCCTCCCCTCAGGAAATTCCTGCATCCGCCCCTGGTCATGGTGGTCGCTGTTCGCTCACTTCGGCGTTCTTCGCGGTCGCCACCTTCTCCATTACTACTGTCCAGCGTTGCTTCGTTTCCTTGAACCGCTAGAACCTAATTGGGCTTAAATCGCTGCCACTATGTAGGAAGCAACACGCATCAGCCAGCATGGAGATTCGAACGAATGATCTTTATATCGCGCGCTCCGCGCTCGTGTTCAGACCGCGGCATCCCAGCGAGAGAGGTGGCGCCAACTCTCGCTGGTTACTACACGCTCCAGAAATTCATTTAGCGACATAGATGACACAGCGGAATCAGGTAACATATTCCAATCTTTAATTGCCCTCGGAAAAAAACTGTACTTAAAGCAATCGTTTTTAACAGATGGATTAGGAGTGCACATGCTATGACGATGTCTTGAGGATTCGGTGGAGCAAATTTCAAAGTACTCAGATTTCTTTATCTTTACGCAATTATGAAGAATCTGAAAAAATAAATTTTAATCTTTAATGTTTCGTTCTTGATTCAAATGTAGAAAGATTGGCCAGTTCGGATAGTTTTGTGGGGGAATGAACGTGGCTGTATGTATTTAAAATAAACCTAGATGCGAGCCGAGAAATTTCTCCAGCTTATTGCAATTTGTAACGGTATATGGGTCCCGTACAATTTTAGAATACTCGATGACGGGTCTTACCAGTGTCATATAAGCCAGGCTTTTTATTTCAGGAGTTGCGATAGCGAAGTATCGTCGAAGGCACCACAGTGCTTTATTAGCTTTGATGCATACGTTATCAATGTGAGTGTTCCATTTTAGATCAGGAGTAAATATTAAGCCTAAGTACTTATGTTCTTTTACCCTCTCAAGCTCAGCGCCCGCAATGCAATAATTATAAGCCAAAACATTTTTCTTTCTCGTAATAAACATGAAGACTGATTTTTCTGTGCTTGGCACCATTTGCCAATTGTTAAACCACTTCTTAACTTTTTCTAAGTTACAGTTTAATTCGATTTGATCATTTGATGTTTAAATGTTATTGTAAATCACACAATCGTCGGCGAATAGTCTGATTGGAACTGAGATGTCATTGCGCAGATCGTTAATAAAAATCAAAAATAAAAGAGGACCCAAGACACTCACCTGGGGTACGCCTGAAACAACTGGGGACAGAGTGGATTTGCTTCCCCCAACTTTAACATACTGTCGCCGTGATGAAAGATAAGAGGAAATATACTTCGTGATGGCTGGATTTTTAAAGACAGCACTGATTTTCAATAACAATTTTGGGTGAGATACTTTATCAAACGCCTTTGCGAAATCCAGAAATACTATATCATTTTGACCACGACAGTTTTTCCTTTGAGATAGATCATGAACCGTTTCTATGAGCTGGGTAGTCGTGGCTCTTCGGCAGTTATGTGCGGAATCATATAAAAACCACAGAAACTCGACAAAAAAAAAATTACTCCGCCAATAACTATCACCTTGGAGCAAGACCGTATTAGGCCCAACTTAGTCCCCTGGGATTGTCAAGTTTGTGCCAAGAAAGGTGTTTCGCTGGCGTACCACTTAAGGGTGATTCTCCCGCTCGTCACTGAATGGGCAAATTTCGCTAGAGAAACCTGAGTTACAGGAATGCACCAGAGTATTGATTTTTTTTAGGTTCACTATTAGGATATAATGAAGGTCGTACGGTTATTAAAAGTTTCTCAGAAAGGGCTGAAGATTTTTAATAAAATCCAGAAATTTGTCTATTTTGAATGTTTTGCACGCATTTTGAGTCAATTTTAGAATTAAAATTACTTAGATAATAAACGCGACAAGACGAATGGTAGTATGTACTAGAGACGTCTCTAACTTTAATTTTAAGACCCTTCCGGAAAGACTAAAAGTATTTGCATATTTGTGTAAATAAATTAGATAGGGTTAGTTTTTGCTAGATTTATTTTCAATAGGTTCAACGAGATGGCGACACCAGCACCAAATGCCCCAAGCCAGAGCGTTTGTTTCTGTTGTTGTTTTCTCGAGCTTGCACGGGCGGCGACTCGCGGCACGAGTCCTTTACTTGACACCTCTGAGATAGAGGGAGAGAAAAAACCTATTTTCGCTCCGGGTCCGGAGCTCCCGTTTTCTTTTCACCATTCATCACCACGCATGGTTTTGACATGTCGGACGAGGGGGGGGGGGGCATAGTGTAGCCTCGAGTGACTTGGAGTAGGGGGGCGGGAGGGTCGGCCCACTCTGTCCAGGTCTGAGGAAGGGGTGAAGGAAGTAGGTTACGCGATGTGTGGGCGTTGGGGCAGTCCCACAAGTAGTGTATGTTGGATGGATTGCCGGTACAATGTGAGCTGACTGGTAGACCAGGGCGTCCTTGGGTGAAGTGAGTGTAGTGTGGTGTCATGAGGGTCTGTGTTTGTTCACGTCTAATAAGGGTAGAGTCAGACCGGCTAAATATTGATGAGGGAGTGTGTAAAGTGGTGGTGTGTTGTCTGAGTTCGAGCAGCAATGCTGTACGTTTCTTGTGCATTTGTTCACGATGTTTGTTTAGGTCATAGGGTCTGGGCAAGAAGGTGGGAGGTCCCGGATAAGAATTAGCTCGGGATAGCATGTGCGCTTTGCATTCCCTCCCAGGCCTTGGTGACCCGGTACCCATTCCATATTGATGTGCAGGTGCGGGTGTGCGTGAAGGTGTTGTTGAAGTATGGTGTCTATGTGGGAAGTTAGGTCATTGCCTCGAAGGCAGCGGCACGTTCCCTGGTTGTCCGTGCGGATAAGAATTGTATCGGTTCAGGGGGTATGTTTGTGACGGCTTCAGCGATGGCGAATATTTCTGCGGTCGTCGGAAAGGGAACTCCTTCGTGTTCACGGGACGAAGATGATCGGGGTACGATCACTGCCGTAGCCCGATCATCTTCGTCCCGCTCCTGGTAGGTGTGTGGCTCGCGTCCGTGTTGTACACATCTGTGTCTGATCGGGTGCGTGAGAGCACCCGGCGGGCATGAGCCTCGCGGCGGGATTGGTAGTTGTCATGAGACATGTTTTGTGACATGTGGAATGGGAGACACCTCCGAGGTCAGTTTTGCCGTTTTGTCGTAGAAATGTCTGTCTGATAATTCTGCCTGCTACACCACACACGAAATAGGACCAATAAAAGGCGACCACTGACATTTATGACTGGATCGCCTTTGCCCAGATCCGCCTATGCACAGGAATGTGGCCACGGTGGCCATCTTTTTGGTTGTCTTATATGAACTGTAGCCATCATAGTAATATAACAGACAGCGCTGTGGCTGCAGGCTGCCACAAAAATAGCCGTGGGTCTACTACACTGTACCCTGGGTGATATTTCGCGCTTGATTCAAGTTGCTCGACGAAGCAGATTCTTGAAACTCAGTGAATGCGACAGAGGAAAGCCGACTATGCCGTCTGGTTGTGGGGCGCGCTGTACAAATCGGCCCGATCGCAAAAGGCATGAGCTTACCAACGGTAAGTATTCAGTGTTTTTTGGTTACTCTCTTAAAAAAACAAAAGGTCTATACAGTCCTTCCTAAAGGAAGGAACGCTCTTGACACGTATGTTCCTTCAGAAAGAAAGAAACTTTCGTCCCTGAAAGCTGTGGAGCAAAGCTCCTCCGTCGTCTGCATCTCATTATGGCGGCCGCGAATCGAGCGAATCGAGCTCAATAAGGCTTAACAAGGACGCTACGTCTATTGTACGGGGCGAGCGGAGCAGCAAATAAACGCGTAACACGACCTTTCTGCGAATTGTATTTATTTCCGAAGCCAGCGTTCGCTGCAGGTAAAAGAACTTGCGTTTGGAAAGCAGTCACTCAGTCTTCTCGTCGTCAGCACTGCGATGTTAAACGGAGACAACCGATGCCCAGTTACTTCGCACACAGACGTGGACTGTAGATAATCACTGCTGCATTACACGTTGCAAGAATTGTATAGTATAGGACTGGAAGACGATGTACAGTAGCAGTCAAATGAACTGATAATGTGGGTGCTTGGGTTAGTTGGTAATTCATGCTTGAGTGGAACAGCGCGGATATACAGTCGCACTCACAGCCACAAAAGAAGGAAACAGCGCTGCGAGTATGTTTCCTTCTTGTGTGCCTGTGGGTGTGACTGTATACCCGCACGGTTCCACTCAAGCACAAAGTAACTGGTACGCTCGGCCGCGCGTCTTTTTCCACTGGGTGCTAGCCTGGCGGTAGCCGGTGGTACCAGTTGGTCACGTGGTGGCGGCTCATCCCAAAGCGCGGAAAAACCTACACACACACAAAAGAAAATCTATGTCACATTTTTTTTTTTACTTTTTACCGTGCATCTTTATTTTGAACCTTGCATTACACAGCCAATTTTCCCGACACAAAACATTAAATAAAGATGAAATAATACCGTTTTGATTGTGGTGTACCTTTGATAAAGCTTGGATACTCGCCAGAGCTTAAAGTCTACTGTGCCGTCTCGTCGCGCTCTGAATTGGTCCGCCGCCACGTGACCACCATTTGATATCATCGGCTGCCGATAAACTATCGCTTGAAAAAAAAAAAAAAAAACAGAAACAAACACGCTGTTTGAGCATTTTTGGTCAAGTTTGACTGCGACTGTACTTCACTGTGTGACTTAGTTGGTGTTGCAGCACCCACTGTTTTGACATTTCCTATAGACCCTTTCAGGCAACATTTCATGGGCGCCGCCATCTTGACGTCACGTGACCCTGCCGCCATAGCCGACCTTCAATTTCTCGCCGTTGCTCCGCGTTGTGTGCTGCACCGGCCACCACCAGAGCTTTGTTTTCGTGTTCTTTTACGTTCCGCGTTGAAGTCTTGTGTTGTCTTTAGGTCGTTTCGATATTTCGGGCTTTCATTTAATCATTTGATATCTATATTTCAACATACCTCTTGTATTTTCTTATTTATGGAATGGAATCGGAAAGCGAATGAATCGACGATACAAGATTATGGCCTAGGCTTCAGAGACCATGTAAGTTCATCACATTCATTCGTTTTTGTCGCTAATAAAGGGCAGTCAACACCATTGCGACATATAAAAATTTCAACTGACACAGTAAGGCTATCGCAGTTGTGCTTCTCGCTGCATGTGCGCGCTTCAGACATCGTTTCCGTAAGCCGAACCGCATGTAAGCGATTTAGCGAGCGACGGCGACAACGACGAGAGTCAGCGACGAAGATCTCTTACTGTCGCCCGTCGCGTCGCTCGGTTTTTGGATTTCTAGAAAACGTCGCTCACCGCCTTGGTCGCTCGCTTCCGTCTCTTCCATGCGGTTTGCCTCGTCGCGCGACTGACCGTGCGACAGCGAGGTGGGTCGCCGTCGCTTGTCTCGTTCCTCGCCAAATCGCTTGCATGCGGTTTATACTTAAGATCTAGGCGCAAACGGTTCAGTGCTGTGTGCATAGAAATTAATTAAGTATAAACCACATGTAAGCGATTTGGCGAGCGACGAGACAAGTGACGGCGACCCGCTTCGCTGTTGCTCGGTCAGACGCGCGACGAGGCAAACCACATGGAAGCGACGGGAGCAAGCGACCAAGGCGATCAGCGACGTTTTCTAGAAATCCAATAACAGCGATGCGACGGGCGACAGTGAGAAATCTTCGTCGCTGACTCTCGTCTTTGTCGCCATCGCTCGCTAAATCACTTATATGCGGTTCGGCTTTTACTTACGGAAACGATGTCTAAAGCGCGCACATGCAGCGAGAAGCACGACAGCGATAGCCTTAACTGCGTCAGTTGAGATTTCCATATGTCGCAATGGTGTTGACTGCCCTTTATTAGCGACAAAAACGATCGAATGTGATGAACTTACATGGTTTCTGAAGCCTAGGCCTAATCTTGTATCGTCGATTTATTCGCTGTCCGATTCCATTTCATAAGTAAGAAAATACAAGAGCTATGTTGAAATTTGGATAAATGATTAAATGAAAACCCGAAATATCGAAAAGACTTAACGAAAACGCAAGATTTCAACGCGGAATGTAAAAGAACACGAAAACAAAGCTCCGGTGGTCGCCGGCGCAACACACAACGCGGAGCAACGGCGAGAAACTGAAGGTCGGCTATAGGCAACCTGCAATGCAGTTTGGCGCAGGGGGGGGGGGGGGGGGGGGGGAGGAAGGTGCCGCCGCTTTCAAAGCACCCTCCTCAGAATTTACGGCGCTCCGTGGGGGCCGCCATATTAAAACTTGATACCAGTGTTGCTGCATCTGTAGGTCATCTTTAAGTTAGAGCTGACGGAGAAAATCTGGCCACGGCGCAACGCCGATGTACGCTGGAAGCTAGAGCCGGTTTGCTTTCGTTGTTTTTGTTTGGTCGGAGAAAATCATAGCAACAACGCACGTTCAACATGGCGCCGGTATTGTTTTGGTTTGACGCGGTTTGCGAGCACATGTAGCGAAGACGTGACCGGAGAAGTGCCCCTGTGATGTTCCCGGAAGACGGAAAGTATCATTCGTAATCGTCGTGTGTGCTTTGAAAGCGAAGGGAGTCACACGGTCCACGAGTGCGCAACCACAAGCCAAGGTTCACGACAGCGCTGCGTTGACTTCGGCGATCTCGTTCTGTTTGGTGCATAGAGATAGGTTTGGTGCAACACGGCGATGCGACAAAGAGTTGAAACGTTCGTGGTGTGTCGTGCGGTGCTTGGAGGTAGAAGCCCATACTAACACGAAGCGCAAATTGGTTATTGTGGGGTTGAAAATCAACGGGTTCAGTCCCGTCGTCGTCAGCTGATCCGGTCCAGCTGGTCCGGGAGGACGCAGCGAGTGCTTTTAAAAGTAAATCTTCCTTCGTTCCGTTTCAAAATGTGGAAGATTCTCGACGCATACCGTGAGTAAAAAGCTGCGGGCGTTTTCAACAAAATTACGTCGTTTTAATTGAATAATGAACTCCGGATTGTTGTCCTAGACCTGCCGTTTTTTTGCTTTGTGTTGTTGGCGTTTGCACAGCGACGCACACCGCCCGAGTAGATAATTCGGTCCTGCAAACGACCGGTCATACAGACTTTCAGGGAAACTTAAGTCACCACCGATATTTTCTTGTAAATCTTGTGTGAGTTTGTCGCGCTCATCATGCTGTGTGAATAAATTTGGGCAACGTTTCCTACCTGCCTACGGATGCATGAACTGAGACCATTTTTTTACGTAGTGAACATAGTGTTTTTTCTTTATTTTGGGAGGAGGTGTTGATGAATTTATTATGGTACAATGACTTGAGAGTTCAGAAATTGGGGAGAGCGAGCATGCTTTCCCAACTTTGTCTCTTTTCTCTCTGGCATTGCCCCTAGTTTCAAGTTTCAGCTTCAGATGACATACCTACTAGCAGGTACAAACTGCTCTAAAGCAGGTAGAAGACTGGTAAGTCAGGGCAATGCGGACTCCGTGTTTCGCGCTTTTCGCAAGGTGACTGGGTAAGTGCTTTTGCGAGGTATGCGGAATACGCAAACGATTTTGTTATGCCCGTGGTTTGCGTCTCTCCAGCAAAACGAATAAGATGATCTACAAAGGCGCAATCACATGCCAAGATTTACGATAACAGTGCATTTGATTCGGTGGTCTAGTTGTATTTTACCCTGCTTTCTGCAACACCGTGTCATGACGAAGAGCTGGAACGTTCACGGTTTGTGCTGGGCTACCGGTTGACCCAGAGCTTTTAATACTGGGAGAGTTCGGCGGGTGGGAGTGGCTTACGGCCCAAACTCCGTTTTCTTTTTTTTTTCTTTTTTTTTTGGGGGGGGGGGAGGGGGTCGGGGAAATCTAAAGCAAGATAAACAGGACTCCGGTTGCGTCTTTTGTTTTAACCGCCGCAGAACCACACTGCGCCGACGGCCCCTAGATGTGCGCCGCTGCGCCGACTTTTGGTTCTTAGCCGTGCTTTGAAACCTCCGCCGTGGACTTCAGTCTCGGTTGAAGCGACGGAGTGGTTCTCCAAGTTCAGAGTACAGAAGTGTGCCTGCTAGGGTGCGACCTATCCTATCTCGAACCCTCGTCCTTGAGTACCGAGTCTTCTACCACCTGGCAGGCCGGTAGTCGGTTTTATTTCGGGGGATCCACCCATGTCAAATCGCCCTCCGAGAAGGGGGCAGGGGGGTGGAAGCGGTCGCCCCCCCCCCCCCCCCCCCTCTGGACCCGCCCCTGGGTTGACAGAAGCCCACGTCGCCCGTATCGGCACTGAGTGCACTTGGGCTGTTGTAGTGGCTCTAGGCTTAGGCTGTTGATGCTCAAGCCTTTCATCCGCGGCTTACCGCCAGCTGATCCGGCTGCTCGACAGTGAGGAAGCGGCGAAAGTGACCTCTGAAGTAAATGTAAATCCTTGTTCATCCAGTTATCCGGTGTCAAAGTGTGGAAGGTGTCCAACGTGTACTGAGGGCGGGAACTACGAGCGTTTTGCCTTGCTTTCGTAACCGAAACCAGAACAGCGAGATAACTGCCTTGCGTACTACAAAATGGTGGAAGCAATAAGTCGTCGAAAACCCGTTTTTAGAGTTTCAAACCAGGTGAAAAAGACAAATATAATTAAACTACGTTGTCTGTATGCAGGAGGACTTATGTAACACAACAGTACATTCTCTTTCCAAAACGAAAAAGAAAGTAAAACTCAGTCCGCCGTATATGGCAGCAACTTCTTCGCTGCAAAACCTATGCTGGCAACGTAAGCGGTTTTAATATGGCAGCCTCCGCTTTGCGCCGCGTTCCCTTTCCCTCCTTCCCCCCCCCCCCCCCCCCCCCCTGGATTGGCGTAGTTTGGCGCTACACGTTGCGCCATCTAGCGGCTGCAAAATAAAGAAACTGAGTAGGCCAGGCCTGCGCGGGTCACGGGGGCTGCGGGTGGGCGCATCCAGAAACCACGTGTGAACGTTGCATTTTGGATCGGCGTGAGCTTTTTTGGAACCGTTTTTCGTAAAAGTAAGTCCCAATTCACGTCTCTATGACCTCGCCGGGTTCCTGTAACATCTCGCCTACTCCTAGAGTTACCCCAAAAAATGAACGTTGCTACTGCTGCGTGAAAGATGGCCACAGTCGCGAAGGTGACTGAAGCGTCAAACTTTACCGCTTCCCTTCGAGATCTTGGGAAGCGACAGGGCGACAGAAGTGGATTACTGCAGTGCGACGCATCAAGTAAGTGAATTTTACATTAATTGTTGAAGTGAACGAAACAGATGTGGAGGTTCCGAAAGTGGTCTGACGAACTCGTTTTGCAGACTAGTCGGCAAA
Source organism: Ixodes persulcatus (assembly GCA_013358835.2). NCBI lineage: Eukaryota > Metazoa > Arthropoda > Arachnida > Ixodida > Ixodidae > Ixodes > Ixodes persulcatus. The sequence goes on from JABSTQ010009453.1 coordinate 419,102, forward strand.
ATAACATATATATAGAAGTTGTTTTACGAGTCACTTGGACAGCCACATAGAGAAATACGGTAGGAACAATCGGGCCGATTGTTGCTTCGCCTGGCCTGCCTGGCTTCGCTGTGACGTCGAGAATCAGGCGATCAGGTCTTCAAGCGAGAGGTCCGTCGGCCCGTTCCGGCATTCGTCGTAGTTGTACGCGTGCATAGCCGTTCGGCACGCGCGGTAGCAACCAAACCTGCAAAATTTCAAATAGGGGATTTTCGTAGCACAAAGTTTTGTTTGTTTCGCCAACCAAATTTAATGCTGAGTTGGGTAACAAATGTGACGGCGTGCAGAAAACAGGATGCAAAAGTTTGTCTTTGGAAAAAGCTCATGCGAAGCGTAAATATCCTCACACGTACACTTTGTTGCCTGTCGCCTTTTTACACCAGGCTTTGCAATGTGCGTACGGTTCTGTAACCCTTTCCGGAATTCAGACTGGCAACCTTGAAAACTATCATCATCATGGCGGCCTTCTGTTTAGTGATGAAAGAAGAAGTTGAAGATGCTCTTATGCAGGTGAGCTGCGTAAGCTTTGATTTCTTACTCGGGCCCAGTCAATATGTTAGTAGCAGACACTCGGCTTCAAAGCCCCTTGATGTATAGAATTTTATCAAGGCGTCTTTGTGGACTGGCGCTTCGTTCTGACTGGTTGCATCTTTTTCGCCATCGACACTAAAAGTGATTTAAAAAGAACTGGTCAGTGACGCGCGCATTCTCATTTACCGTTGACTTGCGAAATTGACGGTGCCCCATACAGTACTGCAGACCACAGGTTCATCGCCGCCATTAGTACGGTAAAAGTTAAACTGCCATTTTAGTCACCAGATGGCACTGAATTTCGGAAAGGGTCTATTGCCCACATTTTATTCTAGTGTGTGGGGCGTCGGGAGAAGAAGAGGACGGCCGAGCGAGGCGCGAGCGGGGGCCAGCCGGTGAAGAAAGAGGAAGAGCGTGCTGCACGAGGCTGGGGCCGGGCAGGAACGATAGATCCGTTCTGGCTGGTCTGGTCCATGGCGAACCCCGGAGAATTCCACCAGTGAGGTTCGGATCAGGACCGGCGGAAGCGGCGAACCCTGACGCATGACTACGCATTCCGGAGTGGTTCCTCAGCGAGACTCTGGCTGTGATAGCCCGGAACAGCTAGCCTACGCAGCACTGGCGTGGGAAGGACGATCCGCAGGCCTGGACACGGGCTCCGACTGTGAGCTCTGAACGACGGGCGACAACTAGGGTCGGCGGGTTCGGACTGCCGGCTCTCGAAGACGGGCAACCGGGATGTACAATAAACTCATTCGCTGCCTTCTCGTTGTGTTGTGTCACTTTCTGGGAGACGAGCGAAGCACAGACCGATCGGGCGGCCACAAGTAGTGAAGACAGCTCAAACTGGTGTCCAATTGACGACTCTAGAATATTCTCTAAACACTTGGACCTATCAAGGCTCCCGATGGTCTTAAAAGACCGCATAAAAGAACCAGGGACATGGCACGCAGGGACGCAGGTGCACACGGGGACTGCTGAAATCGGTGTCGCCGCCCCTCGCAACGGCCCGACGGGCAGACTGGCCGCCCCATTAACAGAGACGCCTCCGCTTGTGGCGCTGAATGCAGTACTCTCGTGGCGCCGCCTGGCCATTGCCGGCTGCCTATGGCGGCCCGGAAAGCGCGCGGAGGGCGCACCGACTGGTGGCAGCTCGAGTAACTGACTCCCTGAAAGCGTCAATAGTCGTGAATTAAAGCCTGCAATAAAGCAAGTGTTTGTTGCAAATACATTGTGTGCGTGTAGTCTTCACGTGTATAATGAAGCACTTTTCTTAGAAGAGCAATGACTGTTTCAGCTTGGATGTCGACTCCACGTGCAGGAACGTTTCCATGACGTAGAATAGCGAGGCATTTTTTAGCTTAAACTTTATTTTCACTCAAGCATTCTTCCTGGAAAATAATAGTACAGTAAGGAAATTTCTTTGTATCTTTACCTAGGATTACTGGACAGAATTATTATGTGCAATTATATTCATGATTGTTACGTTTTCTAAGTTGAGAGCATTTTGTAGTCCAGAGTCTAAAATACTGCACATACGTGGAACGGGAAGGCTTTGAGGCTTCCTCCGCAAAGGGTGTAGTGCTTGTTCAATAATTACGCTGTTCTTGGTAGCACAACATATTCGATCAAAATGCATTTAAGCTCAATAGATAAGCTCCATCACCGTTATTTATTCGCACCGGTAAAGGGCTGTCCGGTCATAATTGTTTTTTTACCTAGATAGACGGCAGACGAGGCTGACGGGCAGTGCGCATTCCCAAACTCGGGAAGCAGACGATGCACGCCTACGTTTGTCGGCAGTTACCTGGGCAGAAGAATTCGACACATTACTAAATAAAAGTTATAAATTAAAGTTTTTCTTTCTTAAAATGTATTCAATTAGATTACTTAATTATTTGAGAGAAAAAGGTATTTGCCCTCACCTGAAAAAAAAAAAAAACCGTTACTTTTCCTATTACTTCAAAATTTTAAGATGGCATTTACTTCTGCCAATTCGAAAATAGGCCTTTCTCATTTTAAATTATTGGATTAGAATGACCAGATTACAAAATACTGATCTTCTAAATCTACCACGTCTGGTTGACCGCTCCTATGTCGGAAACTTGGTTTGAGAGTTCCTTTGTAGGAAGGGTGTGGGGAGAAGAAATTGTAACGATTGCAAGTAATTTTAATAATTTCAAAAGTAATCAGATTAATTGTGGGTCATTCCATGCCAATGGAGCAATAGGAAACTTTTTGATGTGTGGAATATGTACAAAAAATTTATTCATATAAAAAAAACCTCCGAACTCTAGAAGAAGAAAAAAACATTTTCTTTTGTGAATTTTGTTTCCTGATGTTATGTTTTGAATATTTTTTAAGTTTTCTTGAAACCTATGCACTTACGAAAAACATTAGAAAAAAGAATGACCACACAAATTTAGGTGGGTGCTTAATTACTTAATAATATGCCCTATCATACATTAAAATATAAATATTGAAAGACGCCATTTTGAGTCCAAATAGGAGCTCCAAAGGTCAAGGGACTTTATGAGATTTCTCTATTTTTTAATGAACTTCCATTTGGGTATTAGCTACAATACTTTTTTCCTTCGTACTTTTGAGAGTAATAATTGAAATGCTCGAATTAAAATTTTAAAGTCTCGTTTTGCTGCCTTTTAATTAAATAACGAAACGTTCAGTTTGTGCAGAAAAGCCCATATTAGGAGCCATAAAGCAATGTAGGCAGCGGTGCCCGGAACTTTCAAAACTACCCCAAATTCAATTCACCTCATTTGTTCAACATACCCAAAAAATTAGAAAAGTACTCTTTGTTGTTGCTGAGAATTTTTTTTTTTTTGTAAATATGAGCCTATCCAACCATGCCTCCAGGTGCCCGCCTCGTAGGCGACGCACGCCGGCGTTCGCAAGCGATGCGTCAACGGCGTAAGGACCTCGTGGCGCGCCGGCCTCGGTGGTGTGCCAGAAAACCTGGCGTGACGCGAAAATCCTGATTGGTCGATAGGGTCATGACGTTATAGCCACATGACTTAGGTTCGTCTGTCTGAACTGAAGGAGCGTGCAGTTCCCGTTCGTAGCGAAGGAGTGGAGAGTTTTAGTCCCTCGCTAAGTCCGCCCAGTGGCGCTGCGATTCTGCCGTCACCGTTCGCCTGTGCAGAATGCGTAGGCCGCCTCGGGGACGGCGCTAGTCCGCCGGGAGAGAAGACTTGTGCGATGGGGGCGGTGCCGTCTACCAGTGCATGGCACTCTTCTGAGTCGTCGTTTTCTACGAGTGTGGAGGACGCATCTATGTCTGCTCCAGCTCGGCGACGGCGTCGGCCACTTAAGACTGAAGCCGAGAAGGCGGAGACAAAGGCAAGGCGTGCAAAGGCGATGCACCACAAGCGGGCTGCAAATTCGATAACGCTATCGCGTTAGACTCTTAAAGCCGAAGCTTAAGCATCCTTCGACTTCTTTGGTTCCGTGGGATATTTGCTAAAATAAAGTTGTTTTGGACTTTCAACTAAGTTTCACAATGCAGAAACTGTGACGCCATAAATAGTAATAACTAAAACCGTCCAATGTTCTTCCAAAATAATGTACCTTCGTCTGCGACGGTTCTTGTTTCGTGCGTCGTCTGCTTTCGCAGTTTGTCGTTTGAATCCTGAGACACGAGATGCCGCCAAGAGTGCGCCCGAAATGCAGCAATTTGGGGGCTTCCGTTGAAATGTGAACTACGGTCTTGGTAGTTCCGGTCAAATGCCTTATTCACACACCCATACACTGGCAAGAAAAAAACAAAAAAAAACAAAAAAAAAAAAAAAACAGTCTCCCAGCTGGACGTGCGGGCCGCAAACTGTGATTCATCTTTCCGGCATGTTCTCGTAATTCTGGAAGACTGATTTCCGCATTTCATTACTGATGGACCCGAATGCGTCTATAATATGTTCCTTCAGCTCGAAAATTGTCCTCGATCGCCGGGCGTACACCTGGGCCTCTCCGTACCCCAAAACAGAATAAATCGCAAGGGGTGAGGTCTGAAGACCGAGAATGCCAAGCCATGTTCGGAGAGCCACGGCCTATCCATCTTCCGGGAAACTTGCGGTGTAGCAAGGCTCACATGGGTCGCCTAGTGGGGAGAAGCACCATCCTGTTAGAAAATACAAACCGCACCTTGCATATGCACAGATTCAAGCTCTGGTGGGATCTCTTCCTCCAGCGTCTCGAGGTACGAGTCACGCGCCACCGTCGAGTCGAAGAAGAACGGCCCGACGTCACCACCTCTTCATATTGTCACGAATGACAAATGTTGAGGCGTCGAATAAATTAAGAAACTAAACATTTAATTGGGCGAACTTGTGCCCAAAACAAAAATAGAGAAAGGCTAGCGTCGCAGGCGTCGATGTCAGCGAAACAGCAGGATCGAGCGCTTGGGCGAGACTGACTGCGGCTTGCCACGCGGAGCCCCTTATGTACATGCGTGGGCTTCTGGAATAATCTGCGTAGAATGTTCGACGCGTAGAACATTCGGACCTCGAACAAGCAACAGGATTCTCGAATTTACCAGAACACTAAAATGCAGGAATAACAAAAGATGCGTCGCTCCCAGGAATGAACCCTGGCTTTTCGCGTGGTAGGCAGGCACAATAACCGTTAGGCCACGTGCGTGGCAATATGCCGCACCCCACGACAACTTTCGGCGACTGCACAGCATGTTCGGTTGCCAGTGCGGGTTCGTGCCAGACCTCAACCTGCAGTTCAGCTTTTTGACGCGGCCGTCAAGATGGAAAACAGACTCGTCGGAGAACAAGAGGAACTGCAGCTGGCTGGGGTTGGCTCAATTCCGCACCAGCTCGCCCTAAAAAAACTGCACTTGCTTGCGTAGACCAGCGGCCTCAGTTCGTGCAGAATTGCGCTTTGAACGTGCATATTCGCTCAGGAAGCACACCCCACACGAAGCTTCGTCTTAAAGGGGTACTCCGGCGATTTTTTGACCCACCTTAACTAACCATATTTTCTGACTCCCCGGCCTTTACCCTTTCCTGTATGCTATTTGGTATCGCGAAATTCATAATAGTTATTGTGAAATCGGCAAAGGAAAATGATGCAAAAACCAACATTTAAATATACCCGCACTTTTCTGTGCCGTGACGTCAGTGGCGGGCAGGCTTGTCAGTCGAGCAAGCAGTCTAAAAATAGAATATGCCAATCATTTGTTTCGTGCTGGAGCGCGGGTACTGGAGCGATCTTCCAAAGCATTCATTTGACACCATGAAACTGCCTGCAATCAGTTGGGAACAAATTCTACAGCCCAAAAAGTAAACCCCTGCCGTCCACTGACGTCACTTTTTCGTTGTTGCCAGTTGAGAATTTCAGTTTGAAAAAACACGGTGAGGACCGAAACTGTAAATTCGATAACTTCGCGAAAAAAATATATTTTGACCTAATATTTCGGATTCTATATTGACGATGTTTGCTGGCGAGCTTAGCAATTAGACAACAAGCGCTCAATAAAAAACACACGGGACGCTTGTCCCGTCCTCTCCTCGTCCCGTGTGTTTTTTATTGAGCGCTTGTTGTCTAAGTGAAGATGAACCAACACGCCCAAACCTTTTCCCTTCTGGAGCTTAGCAAAATTTCAAGAAAATCGGAGACCATGAAGAAATCGCCGGGTACTCCGGCGATTTCTCATTGTCCCCGATTGTCTTGAAATTTTGCTAAACTCGCCAAACAACATCGCTAAAATAGTATCCCAAATATTAGGTTAAAATAATTTTTTTTCGCGAAGTTATTGAATTTACAATTTCGGTCCTCACTGTGTTTTTCAAACTGAAAGTCTCTACCGGCAACAACGAAAAAGTGACGTCAGTGGAAGGCAGGGGTTCACTCTTTGGTCTGTAGAATTTGTTCCCAACTGATTTGAAGCAGCTTTATGGTGTCAAATGAATGCTTGGGAAGCTCGCTCCAGGATCCGCGCTCCGGCACCGAACCAATGATTGGCATATTCTATTTTTTAGACTGTTCGCTCGACTGGCAAGCCTGCCCGCCACTGACGTCACGGCACTGAAAAGAGCGGGTAAATTTGAATAATTATAATGCAATTAAATGCAAAGGTGCAAGCGAGCTGGACAAGAATGACGAAAATAATCCCTGGAGAAGGGGAACGAGAGGGACAAAGGACAAACACAAATCTCCAAACACAGCTAGGTAGGTGACTGGTGCGCGACCGAAGAAATCCGCCTGGTCCGGGTATCGAACCCGGGACCTCTCCATTACAGGTGGAGCGCTCTACCAACTAAGCTAACCAGGGGTTAGACGTCAGTAGAGCAAACGGGGTTTTATCAGCCGCCACCAGTCTAACACCAACAAGGGTGAAGCTTGCAATTTTAAGGTTATAATTATAATGCAATTAAATGCAAAGGTGCAAGCAAGCTGGACAAGAATGACGAAAATAATCCCTGGAGAAGGGGAACGAGAGGGACAAAGGACAAACACAAATCTCCAAACACAGCTAGGTGACTGGTGCGCGACCGAAGAAATCCGCCTGGTCCGGGTATCGAACCCGGGACCTCTCCATTACAGGTGGAGCGCTCTACCAACTAAGCTAACCAGGGGTTAGACGTCAGTAGAGCAAACGGGTTTTATCAGCCGCCACCAGTCTAACACCAACAAGGGTGAAGCTTGCAATTTTAAGGTTATAATTATAATGCAATTAAATGCAAAGGTGCAAGCGAGCTGGACAAGAATGACGAAAATAATCCCTGGAGAAGGGGAACGAGAGGGACAAAGGACAAACACAAATCTCCAAACACAGCTAGGTGACTGGTGCGCGACCGAAGAAATCCGCCTGGTCCGGGTATCGAACCCGGGACCTCTCCATTACAGGTGGAGCGCTCTACCAACTAAGCTAACCAGGGGTTAGACGTCAGTAGAGCAAACGGGTTTTATCAGCCGCCACCAGTCTAACACCAACAAGGGTGAAGCTTGCAATTTTAAGGTTATAATTATAATGCAATTAAATGCAAAGGTGCAAGCGAGCTGGACAAGAATGACGAAAATAATCCCTGGAGAAGGGGAACGAGAGGGACAAAGGACAAACACAAATCTCCAAACACAGCTGGTTGACTGGTGCGCGACCGAAGAAATCCGCCTGGTCCGGGTATCGAACCCGGGACCTCTCCATTACAGGTGGAGCGCTCTACCAACTGAGCTAACCAGGGGTTAGACGTCAGTAAAGCAAACGGGTTTTATCAGCCGCCACCAGTCTAACACCAACAAGGGTGAAGCTTGCAATTTTAAGGTTATAATTATAATGCAACTAAATGCAAAGGTGCAAGCGAGCTGGACAAGAATGACGAAAATAATCCCTGGAGAAGGGGAACGAGAGGGACAAAGGACAAACACAAATCTCCAAACACAGCTAGGTGACTGGTGCGCGACCGAAGAAATCCGCCTGGTCCGGGTATCGAACCCGGGACCTCTCCATTACAGGTGGAGCGCTCTACCAACTGAGCTAACCAGGGGTTAGACGTCAGTAGAGCAAACGGGTTTTATCAGCCGCCACCAGTCTAACACCAACAAGGGTGAAGCTTGCAATTTTAAGGTTATAATTATAATGCAATTAAATGCAAAGGTGCAAGCGAGCTGGACAAGAATGACGAAAATAATCCCTGGAGAAGGGGCGCTCCACCTGTAATGGAGAGGTCCCGTGTTCGATACCCGGACCAGGCGGATTTCTTCGGTCGCGCACCAGTCACCTAGCTGTGTTTGGAGATTTGTGTTTGTCCTTTGTCCCTCTCGTTCCCCTTCTCCAGGGATTATTTTCGTCATAAATTTGAATGTTGGTTTTTGCATCATTTTCATTGGCCGATTTCGCAATAACTATTATGAATTTCGCGATACTAAATAGCATACCGGAAAGGGTAAAGGCCGGGGAGTAAAAAAATATAGTTAATTGAGGTAGCTCAAAACTCGCCGTGCAGCACGCCTGATCGAGAGATGCTGCTCCACTTGAAAAGCGCCGAGAACGGCTTGCTGCTATCCTCGTTTCTATGACGTTTCTGCACGGTTCGGAGATTTGTTTTCATGTTTCCGCCTTGAAAAAACCTTATAGTGTTAGCTAGTTAGCCAGTCGGCAAGAACACGACCATCCGCTCTCAGCCAGCAATAAGAGTGTCCCTTATTGTCGTTGCCTTCTTAAGACCCCCCTGCTTAAGACGAGATCATTCGTGTCAGCCGGCTTATTGAACACCTCCCCTTCTCAGGTAATTGGCGGAAAGTGTTGCAAGTTTATCCTATTCCCCGGCTTTACTGTTCGTCCACTTCGGATGACCGTAAAACCCTGCGATTTAACGGGAGATGTTGTCTGCAGTGTGTCCTGTGAGCCCGTAACTTCGCACGAGACTCTAGCCGAAAAAAACAAGTGAAACCTGTTGCGTCTGATGACAACCCGATTTGTTTTTACTTGGTATGAGCGAGGTGGACCTGCATGTGACAGAACAACACCGCTTGTCCTCTGGTCAGCAGTCTAGGCGCGTTGTTCGTCTTGCAGAGGTTTGAGTGGACGTACTGCGTGTCTTCTGTCATAGTTTGTCTTCTGCTTCTTCTTGTTCTCTTCCTCCCACTTCCGTAGCTTCAGAGGCTTGGGAGTACTGGATTACAACAAAGAAGATACAACTGGAACAAACATAAGTATTTTCCGCCCCATTAGTAAATCGCCTGGGCTAAACCCGTTTGCAAGAGGGGTAGCACGGTATGCTTGTAGTGCCTGGTCAGACTTGTGCCTATCTCAAATACTCTACTCAAGATACTAAATTTTAAATACTTTTTAAAGTATCTTAGTATCTTGCAAACACTTTTGATCGAGACTATTTGATACTCTATTTTAATTACAATTCCGAGTATCTTGTACTCATTATCTCAAATACATTTTTTTACATTCCGCCATTTTCCGAGTTTTTCGGTATGAAGTGGCGTGGGCGTGGCACGAGCAAACGCGAACATTCTTTCGAGCAACCAAATCCTGTTGTTAGCTCCGATTGCCTACGGTGACTTTGATTGAGCTCGTGGAAACATTGCTTTTTTTTTGCCGATTGTGACTCATATTTCAACCCAAAGTTCGTACAATGAAGGTTTTCCCTTCGCCTTCCCAAAGGCGCCTTTTTTTCCATTGAGTTTCCCCCAAAAAATCCTCAAATAAAAGGAAAGATGCCACCCTGAGCGCAACGCAGACCGGGAAATGACCTACGACAACTATGCAGACTTGAGTGTCAAGAAAATAACTAATAGAAGAAAATGGGAAGTGGACACACACACACAAAAAAAGCGACATTTTTGTTTTGCTTTTTGTATATTTGACCCCGCTAGGGCAATATGTCGAGGTCTTCTTTTGTTTCTTTTCTCGTCAGTCGTCAGTCCATCACCTATTGCTCTCGCGAACACTGTCTGTAAGCAAACATTGATAAGCAGAGAGCAGTACAGGAAGCGAACTACGAGCTGGATGACCTCTCAAAATGCCAACAATGTGGCCCCCAACGTTGAGTGTATTTCTGAACGCCACCCACTTAAAGAAGGTGCGACCACTGTCGTGGCTATTATGGGGGTTCTCTTTGTTATCAATTCAATCATGTACGTATCCCAAGTTCGTTTATAGTGAACTCTCCATATAGGAAATATGGATTGTAGTTAAACGATGCGTCTAAGGTGCGCATCAGGACGTGATATTCAGCCATTTCACTATTGGCGAGGCGCTCTCACCCGTTTGTCACCCCACACCTCGGTGTTTACCCAACACAAGGCTTGTGCACATGCCCACATGCCTTGTTGGCATGTTAATGTCACCCTTTTTAATAGAGCGCGGGGTACAGTGTAATGGAAAAATACCAACAATTAGTGAAGTGACGTTAAGTGCCGGATCTCTCCCGAAAGCACTCGACAGAGGATGCGAGCTTGACCCACTTCAGCTTTTGTGCTGAGCTGGGCACCGTGCATGCTGCATTGTTCATGCAGGCTGGAGTGGTAACAAAAGAGATCCCCTCCCCCTCACCGGAGAACACGAACTCCACCCGAACGCTGACGCCGCGTTCGGTTAAGTCAGCCGAGCGCTGAGTCATTGTATTTGTTGTCCCTATCCACGTTGTTTTAAAGTTAATCGCTTGGGGCGCCGCGGTCTGATCTCTTCCCCAATAGCTAAAGCGACCTCTTTCTTGTTGCCCCAGAAATGCTTTGTAACATCTATCAGAGATATTAGGGGGTTTTAGTAGACCGTGTTTCGCCGTCCGCTAAGCCCTACGCAACGAAGAAACCGCCACTGCGCCTGCGTGCCGATGGCCTTGGCTGTAGAGTTCCGGGTAGCGGAGGGGCTTAGCGGAGGGGGAAACAAGGTCTATTAAAACTCCCTATTGCCACGCGTGTTACCGAGCGAGAGCGTGGCCGAATGGTTACCGCGTTGGGTTATCGCGCGGAGGCGCTTGTTTGGAGACTCCGGGTTCGATACCAGGGAGCGGACTCCTCCTTTATTTATTCTTTCAACTTGACATTCTCGTAAGTTCGAGAACCATGTTGTCTGATCGAGTTACGAATGTTCAACGCTCCAAACGTTCTACGCCGAATGTTCCAGAAACCAACGCGGGTGCAAAAGGTGCTCCAAGTGGCGGTCCAGAGTCAGTCTTGCACCAGCGCTCGATCCTGCTGTTTCGCCGACATCGACGCCTGCGATGCTAGTCTTTCTCTATTTTGTTTTGGGCACAAGTACGCCCCATTAAACGTTTAGTTTCTTCAGTTATTCGCCGCCTCATCATTTGTCATTCGTGACAATATCCTGCTCCTTGTAGTTGGACTGCAGAAAATAGCCCTACGATACATTTTTTTTTTCGTTTTTTGTTGTTGCGCGCTAATAAACCATTCTGGTAACCCAGATTTGCGGAGCTGTATAATTGTCGTTATCACTGACGTCGATTCAAATAACGCAATGCGGAAGTATCTTCCAAAGTAATCGATTTACATTTCGAAGTATTTGTACTCTACTTAAAGGGCAACTCCGCTCAATTCCGAAAACTTTAGGCTTACATGTGATTCCATTTCACAAAGCACTACTAAACAGCTTTACGTCTTCGGATTCGCGAAATGTGGAATATTATTTGTGTAATCTTAATTTAAACATCAGCTGATACCGAAACCGAAACTTCGGTTGCGTCAGGCAACATTGGTCTCGTGTTGTCAGAGTCATGGCCACGTCACGTCGAACCACGTGGTCTTGTGATGTTCGTGGGGCGAGGGACAGGACACGCGACGCGGGCAGGTCGCTTCGCATGGCGTGGACGGTGATGGCCCGGGGGAGAGGGGGAAGGGGAGAAGATAAAAGAGGAGAGGGGGAGCGGAGAAACGGACCGATAAGCGCGCAGGGCAGCGCAAACTAGCGCATCCGCGTTACGGTGATCACGTGGACGCCGTTGAGCCAACACCGGGAGGAGAAACTCATGACGTCATCGTTCAATTTCGCTCTGAGAAGTAAAAACAAACAAAACGTGAGAATGACGTAGTCATGCCTCTGACGAAGTGGCTCAACGTTGGCCGCTCCATTTCCGTCACATTGACTGCGCTGACGATTGCGCCGCACGTCGCACGCTAGAGTTGGCAGATTTCGGCGACTTGGCTCGGTTGAAAGTTTGCTGGCCAGTTTATTAAATATATAGACGGAATTAGATCGTAATATTTGACATGGGGTCTTCCTGTATGATACTGAAGAAGGTTGCATAGTTTTCTAAATATGAGAAATGAAGCGGAGTTGCCCTTTAAGATACTTTACAGTGAAAGTAACTTGAGTAGTATTTTAAATACTTTATGAAGCAGGTATTTAGTAACTTAACTTAAATACTTTTATCGAGTATTTTGTCCAACACTGTGCCTGGTAGGCGTCGTCTGTCTTGTTTCAGTCTCGCTTGATTATCTTAGCTGCGGCGTGTGCGGCTTCCACAAAACTGTTACTTTGTAGAAACATTGAACTTGACATTCTATGAATAAACTCCCCGTCGCTTAAAAACTTGGTGAACTCAGACCCAATTAATCTTTAAAACTGAGGCCCGCTGTCACTGCACACTGTCTCCGGCTTTTCATGTCTCGAAAACATGAATTTCATGTAGTCGATGACAGAGACTGCTGTAAGACTCGTCAAAAGAGATATCTCAGGATACCTGGAATAATAATCTATCACTAGCAGGTACCACTTGTTTTTAAGTAGAAATGATGGGCGCCTACTTGTTGCCAGGGCCGCTCAGAAAATGGGCTTGGCAGCAAAAGCTCTTGCCGGTTGCTCGTTTCTTGTATGCATTGAGCGCATTCTTTAACTCGTTCTTCTATCTGCTTTGACGACCCTGACCACCAAACGGATGCACGGGCACGTGCCCTGCACTTAACTATGCCTTGGTGGCCCTGGTGTATGCTCTCGAGGACCTCGTTTTGTATGACATCCGGGAAAATAATCCTTGATCCTCTCATCAAAAAGTCATCTTCCACCGCAACGTCGCTTCTGTACTGCCAAAATTCGATACACTTGCAGTCCAAAGCTTTTTTGGCTGGTCAGCCTTCAGTGCAGAAGCGCTTTAAAGGTTGACAGGTGACGTCCTTTAGATCTTTGTCTTGAAGTTATTTGATCTTTTGGACCGTTGCCGGTAGGTTGGTGGTAAGACCTCACACGTATGCAGGTATCTTGTTCTCCGTCTCCTTGTCTGGTGTGTCTTCCAAGGAATTTCTTGATAGAAAGTCAGCGGCCACTAAATCTTTTCCAGGAATTGTGTAATCACAGTCGAAAACCTCATCAAACAAAGTTCCATTCGCTGGAGTCTTGGCGTGATGTCTTCCAAGCTTTTGGAAGAGAATATCGGAACCAGTGGTTTGTAGTCGTTCTTAATCTGTATTCTCAATCCGGTTATAAAGCCTAAATTTCTCGCACTGCCAGACCGTTGCCAGTCCTTTCTTTTCAATCTGTGCCTACCGTCTCTCCGTCTCGTTGGGCGTCCTCTATGCGTCCACCACTGGTGTGTAAGCTTCACCTTCTTACGTCTGACGCGGTATTGCGCCAATGCCATAATAAGAAACATCTGGTGACAGCATAGACGGCTTTCTCGGGTCGAAGAGTACAAGTACTGGTTTCGATGTCAATACCAACTTTAGCTTGTCGAAAGCCATCTGTTTCTCCTGTACTCAGGTCCATTGATTCCTGGAAATCAGCAGTGCGACCAGTGGGTGTGACTCTAGAGCACAACCCGGAAAGAATTTTCTATTGTAATTTACCATCCCCATAAATTTATTTAGTTCGGTGACACAAGTTGGAGCTTTCATCTTCCCGATAGTTTCTACGTTCTCTTGAACTCCTCCTTGATCGATGACATGTACAAGACACTTTACTTCGCTTTCTGTGAATCTACACTTGGCGCCATTCCGTGTGATTCCGGTTTGTCTGAGGCAGGAGAAAACATCCCGCAGGTTTCTGGCATGTTCCGCTCTCGAAGATCCGTACACGAGAATGTCGTCCATGTTGCAGACTCGTCCTTTGATTCCGACAGGAGCTGGCTCATCTCCTTCTGGAAGAACTCCGGAGTTGAGGTAATGCCGAAAGATAGTTTCTTGAACTTATAGTGTCCGAATGGTGTAATAATGGTCGTGAAGATCTGGGACTCAAGAAAATGCCAGAACCTTGAGTTGATATCCAGTTGGGAAAAACACTTTGCACTTCCTAGTTGACTTAGTACATTGTCTGTCACCGGAAGTCGATGGCGTTCTCCCACAGGGCCCCCACGCACTTGTTGAGCTCTGTAAAGTCAACACATATCCTCTAGCGTCCGTTATGTTTTGATGCAACTACGATAGCTGAGCACCATTCGCATGTCTCGTCCACACTTTTAGTTACTCCCATTGAAACCATACTCTTGAGCTCTTTTTCGATCTTCTCTATTAATGAAATCTGAATTCTTTTCAGTGTGCTCAGAGACAGAGTAACTGAATCCTCTCACAACATAATCTTGTAAAGTTTCTTTACAGAACCGAGACCTTCGCATAGTTCCTGGAATTCACTGTTCGGATCAACTGGATCTTAGTTTAATTATACAACCTCACTCAGTTATTTCACTAGTCTCAATGTCACATAGTGGCTTCTCGACAAAATTGGCGCATCGAGGTATTTCAGAACATAGATCTCGGCCATCACTCGTCTCTTTTGGTGACAACTATCTGTTCTCACTACTCCGACTGCGTTTAATCTTGTTCGGCTAGGCGCCTTTGCTACTACTGGTTTGGCTTCAACCAAAGGCAACGCATGCAGTTGTTGCTTATAGATTCTTTCTGGAATCGCTCTAATGTCGGCTCCCGCGTCAATCTTGAAAGATATTTGTGCGGTCTGAACTGTCAGCGCAACCCTTAAGGCATTATCCTCGGCCGACTTCATGACTCCAAGAAAGGTGGCTCTTCTGCCCTGACTTACCGTACTGTCTTCGAGCCGCGGCATACCCTTGCAAATGTTTCATGTTGCGTTTTTTTTTGTTTCGGGACATTTCTCTCGTGGATGCGAACTTCGCCCACAGAAACGGCGCGTTTGTTTCGGCGGCCTCTTTTGGGGACTTTCTGTTTGAAGTTATCTTGCGTGTGGAGCATGACGTGGTACCCGATGGAGACAGTCTTCTGTGTGAAGATCGGTTTTTGTCTTCTTCACCGTCTCAGTCTTACGTGTCATCGTTGTCGCTTTCTCTAATGTCAGCTTTGCATCTAGTTGCATTCACTCGTATAGTTTTCTTCTGTCTCGGAAGCCCACTACGATGCGGCCCTTACCATTTCGTCATCTAAGTTGTCGAACTTGCAATATTTTGCTAGTGCATGAAGATTCATTATAAAGTCTTCAACTAGACTTTGATGATCCTTGCACTCGCTTGTGAAACTTGGCCCTGTCTTAAATTATGTTGCTTCTTACCACACAATGATCTTCAAATGCGTTCAGAACTACGTCGTACTCCGGCAGTTCCTCGCTAGAGATCTTCAACGAGCGGAAGATGTCTTCGCTTTTGTCCCCCATGCAGTACATTAAAGCGTTAACTTGTACGGGATCGATTTTGTTTTGAAGTCCACTCACCAATCGAAAGCGCTCGAACTTCTGTAACCACCAGGGCCAGTCCTCTAACTTGAAGAAGTCTAACTCTCCCGGTGGGTGGCATGCGAAGAGCGGAGAAGTCATGACAATAAAAACTTCGGTCCCCAGACTATTTGCGTCTTCTGCTGACATCGGTTCGTTGTCGTCCTCCCGGGAGACCTCGCTCTAAAGTCCTCTCAGTTAGAACGGCAATAACCAGCCGCTGCCACCATGTAGTATTAGCCAGTCTGCAGGAACACGACCATCAGCTCTCGAAGGACTCGAAGGGTCCCTCATTCTCGTCGTCTTCTTAAGACCCCCCCCCCCCCCCCCCCCCCCCCCCTGCTTGACACGAGATCCCCCGTGTTAGCCGGCTTATTGAACAGTCCCCACCCTGATGATAGTGAACCGAAAGCGTGGTCTGTTGAAAGTGGCCCGCACTTCATTCGCCCTTCATATGGGCTTCCTGTCTGTGTATACCAAAGATCAACCTGAAACCAGTTCTTGGAGCCTTGTTGTCACATGGTTAGGCGTTGAACAAAATAATAAAAATAGAAAACAGCGAATAAATTACGTTAAAGAGATGATGAACCAAACATTTCAGTGTCTATAATAAGCGGCGCACTATCTATCCATGACTCAACATCCGCCGGTGTGCGCGAGCACACGCAACGAAATTGACGTTATCATATCCCCCACTCGAGCTTATTAAGCGTGAATGGGGGATATGATGACGTCAATTTCGTTGCGTGTGCTCGCGCACGCCAGGGGCTGCCGACTCATCAAAAAAAAAAAAAAAATATTGCGCCGCTTATTATAGACACTGAAATGTTCGGTTCACCATCCCTTTAACGCACTGAGTCTTAAGCGCGAACGTCAAACTGCGAAAGCAGACGATGCACGAAACAAGAACCGTCGCAGACGATGGTACGTTACTTGTGAAGCAGCATTTGGCGTCTTTATTTATTAATATTTACAGCGTGACACTTTCTGTATTGTGAAACTAGCTGAAAACCCAAACAAATCAATTTTGGTAAATATCCAGCGGAACCAAAAACTCGGATAAAAGCGCGCTTTTTCGTACAGCGCGTTTTGGTAGCGCCATCTCGGGACAAGGCGAAGAAACATGGCCGTCGTTCACCGTCTCCCCGATAGCTCCCGCGCTGCAAGCACCTGTTTTTGTTTTCTTACTTTCTTTGTACTAGGAGTTCCGACTTGAAATTTAGCACAACGTTGTGACCAGCTGAACAGCTGAAGACATGTTTGAGAAAAGTTCCTCCAAGATCCGTCAATTTTCAAAATTTTGTAAACCATTTTAACGTTAATTTTTTTTTTTTTTGGGGGGGGGAAGGGGGGTTGTGGTGGACTTTTTTTATACGACGAACCTTTTTGCCCCATGCAGCTGAAGCAATAATCTGTGAGTGTGAGTACCTTTATACATACCCTTATCAACACATCGAGGTCGATTCAAAATCAAAATTGTATATTGCGCCCTTTTCATTCAGCAAAGGCAAAAAAAAAGAAAAAAAGAAAATATATGTCCACTTTGACTTTGAGCGACACAGAATATTCGATTAATTAATCGGTTATAGGGTGGCAACTAATCGGGCTAAAACTTTTAATCACCGCTCAGCCCTAGTGTAAACGTTTCTAGTTAAGTCGGCGCAAGCTCCCGCCTGAGAAGGGTACAGCCATCACCATTCATCAATTTAATTATTCTATGATGGAATACGTTCGCTCCCTGGAAGTGTTCTGGAAGTTGTCACAGTGCCGCCCAAGAAAAAAGATCGTCTTAACAAAGCCTCACTAGAGAACAGTGTTGGGATAGGGACAGGGAAGCAAGGTGGCCTCGTTCTGCCACAACTAATAGACCTTTCCGGGAATATCTGGTGCCCCCTGCAGTGTCTGATCTACGCATTGTGACGTTCAGACGTACGGCAGGTGAAATTATCAAGAAGCGAAGACAAAGTTGACGTTGGTTTAACAGTTCGTGATTTCAGAATGCACACAAGGCGGAAGAAAAGCAGAACAGAATATGTGAGGACCTCTTTTTCTCCCTTCTTTTTATTTATGTGTGTGTACAAAGCTCCTAACGAGGAAAAAGAAGTAATCCTGCCGCTGCCAGGATATAAGAAGCCTTCGAGCCGGCACGAGCGTACATCCGAACAGCCCCACAATTCCCCTCGTTGTAAGGTCCCCTGGGATTTTCCGGGAAAGTCTATTAAGGTTCATGGAATATTACGAGGTCTATATCAGTGGAAATATGGGCTTTATAGAAACAAATTTCGAAATGATATTGCGGTTTGATATAGTCTGTTGTAAAGCATAGCAGACAGGCTCGTTATTTTGTAATTGTTTGTTTATGCAATTTTCATTGCTCTTCACAAAACGAAAATGCCGAGTCACTGGACTGTCAACACTTGCACGGCGTGCGATATGTATTACAGACAAATGCTAATTCGCATACTCATAACGCGGCACACGGACAGCCCCCCCCCCCCCCCCAAAAAAAAAAAAAAATAACAGCTGAAAAAAAAAATTAAAAAATAAAACGTTTGCTTATACACGTTTTTATTGTTTACCTTAAGACAAAAAATTCCGAGTCAATGGGATTGCAACGCGCTCGACGTGCCCTAAAAAAAGTTGCGTTTGGTCTTTCTTTACTGACCAGCAAAGGGAAGTACGTAATGAAGTAACACCTATTACAAACGTTCGAATGTTTAAAAAAATATATATTTTAACTGGTTTAAAATTTGCTCCAAAACAAAGCTCATTGAACGTAGGAGCACACGGAGGAAAAACGTTAGTTTGTTTCTTCCTGAAATTCGAATTATTTTGGGAGTTATAAGAAAATTAAAATTACAAAAATAAGCAAAAATGTGCTGCTCCGTGACACAGTCGGAAAAATTCAGTGATTGGAGGGTTGGAGAGAAGCGGCTAACCAATTGGCTGCGGGTTAGCCTCATGGCTGCCGCGCCGAGGACGTGCACGCATCGTTGCATCCTTGGCTTTGTCGCTAAAGCCCCTGGCATCGTCGTAAGTTTAGGTTCCGAACGCGATCGGCGTTACGAAATGACCTGGGATGTTTATACTTCGGCGTCGGCGAAGGAACGATGTTCGTCGTCCACTTCACCGCGCCCCGTCATAGAAACGAGCACGGTGAAATAAAAACAGCGATTAGGGGGAAGAAGTTGCACAGCGATAGGTTAAACAAACAAAAAATGTAAATTCTGGGGCTAACAAGAGCAAATAAACATTTATTTTCTATCAAAGTGCACACAAAAGTCAATAAAAAATTGATCACAATGTCGCGTCCGTCAAAGCTTCCGCCGGCCGGCTTCGACGGATTTGACGCACTCTCGTTTCGCAGTAGCCTTCCACGCTGACATATACGTATAACATTGAAGGAAGCGGATGAACCTTAAATTACACCATTTACACGTTCGAAATTGTAGCGCACTCCGAATAAATATTCTGAGCTGCAACTTTGTTTTCACAGCATACCGCTTCCACATTTGGCGTGTGTTGTTTCGAGCGTGAACGGCTGCCGACGAGATACGACTAGCACATTATCATAAATATCTCATACACGAGGTCGTCCTGAATTCTAATTAACTTTACCTATGGTTCATCATTGATCTTCAAGCTTTGGCTGACACCCCGTTTAAACGCGTCCTTTTTCGTTAGGCTCACGAAGCTTCTCGGGGTACCTCATAGAGCCGTCCACGTACATACTCTAAAAGCCAGCGCACAGTAGTTGTGCACACCAACACACAAACCTGGAGGCATTATACTGAACGGCGAGAACAGCACACGACACACGGTGCACTCAAATCGCAGAAATAAGCGTCGCGCTCATGTTCTAACCCGCCGATTCCCGACGGGACGATGGAGCGCCCGCGCCACCGTGCGAGGGATTGCCGAGCAACGCTCAATAAGCTTGTGGCGGCCTCCGCCATAAATTTCATCTTAGACGTCGACCTCCGCCATATGTTATCTTAGACGTCAAGGCACCCTGGCGCTCACCACTGGTTCTCCGGCGCGCGTTCGAGTAAACAGCGCGGCGCGCCGGCCGAGCCCGAGGGTCAGGTTTCTTCCCTCCGTGCGCGGTCGGCGCAGTCGACTTCAGACGGGTAATAAAACCAGAACCGTTTCGTACGATCAAGGAGTCAGACGTTTTTTCCTTCGCGTCCTCAAAATCCCAGAACACAGACCTACAAGCTCAATGCGCTAGCAGCGATAGTGCACATGCGCACCGGCTGGTTCCGCCGCCAAAAAAGTAAGCGTGTGTCTTTTTTTTTTTCTGTACTTTTCAAAAATATTCGTCATTCACACACACAAAAAAAGAAGCCTCTTTTGTGAAATAATAACGAGTGTTTACGCAGCGATACACGTTATTTAACCTGCATAAAAACAATTCTGACGGCTCTTTCCGACTGCCAATTACAAAATGGTTTCGGGTAATGTCACTGGTCGTGCGTCTTCAACACAGTCTCCACCGGACGCCGATCCGGTATTGCCTGATCGAATCAAAATATGATTCTCTAATATTTCGTGGCTACTAGCTCTCCCCTGGGTAGCCCGAAGCACTTATGTGCTAATAACATAAATATGTCACAAGCTCAAATGTCATTAAAGGGCCCCTTTAAGTCCAAGCGCAGCCGACACTACGCCTAAATCAAGTATCTAAGTGAAATACTAACCAAATACCCCGAATTTCCTTTTAAAACAATTACACGTAGCAATGCTTACATTTCTGAAGAACCCTGCGGGCAATACACGTAAAGCCATAGTAACATACATAAAGCTACAGTAACACAGACATTTTAGTACTGACTATTATACGCCACCTACTGAGGGCCATCGCGGGCCACATACTACACACAAGTTAAAATATGCCCCGCTGTTAATACACTGTTCACACAGAGTTAATACCACAATTGTTGTGTCAGCTGTATTTGAAACTAAGTTTTGTTGAAAGATAAAGCTCTACAAAACGTAACACACTGGTGAATAATATTGTACATAATTGCCTCAAGTTGTAATGGGTGAAGAAACAAATCTTGATATTGCGGTGCTGGAATTGCTTTTACAAGCGATACTGCAGGGAAAACACATATGTACGGTGTCCCCCCGTCCCCCCCCCCCCCCCCCCCCCCCCCCCCCCAACAGTTACATGAATTTTTCCACCGCAAAAATAAACTACCTGGGACTCTTCGAACGCTAATTTTCCGCCGAAAGGTAGCGCTAGAGGTCCGAACCAGATGCCAAAGTTTCAGCACGAACCAACGTTACTAAACCACTCAGTTGGGAAACTGCCATAGAGACTGCTCTGAAAAAGTGGCCCGGCCCCGATCTGTCCTCGCGAACCGAGCTAATGGCGAACACACCGCCGCCATTTCTCCCGCAGCGGCCACTCGAGGAACCGCACGTTACTTCTATTTTGACTTTAATTCGGCCATTTTGGCGCCGAAACAGATACAGTGGAAGAGGTTACATGGGTGCCACCCCCTCTCCCCAGCAGACGCGCCGCGTCTTATTGCCAAAGTTAAAATGCACCTTGGTCGGGACGCGCTACCTGAAAGCACCGCTGAGGCATGGTTGTATAAAAACAATATTAATTGTGCCGCAAAACCTTGCAAACTAAAGATTTTAAAAACATCACGCGCCCTTCATTTTGTACTAAACTCCAATAAATTTCATACAAAAATAGTTTTTTCCGTTTGTTTTTACGCAAAAACATGCTTTCTAAAAGCTCAAGGTGACCACAGTACAGACAAATGATAAATAGTGGCGCTGTTGTCGTATTTAGCTCGGTCTCGTGAACGCCAGCGGCCCAGTTTTCGACGGCGAGTTTCCCAACTGAGTGTTTTAGTAACGTTTGCACGAACCGATGTGTTATTCAAAAGTTATAAGTGATTTTCTAAAAAATTCAATGGCGCCAGAAACCGATTACGGGCAAAAATGGGCTCCATTTTCCCATTGAAATTTTCCGAAAATCACTTCGAACTTTTGAATAAGATATGCGTTCGGGTTGAAACATTGCTATCTGGTTCGGACCTCTAGCGCTACCTTTCGGCGGAGAATGATCGTTCGAAGATGAGTAATTTATTTTCGCGGTTGAAAACAAAAAAAAAACAAAAAACAAAACAGCGCTGTACTTTTTTTTTTTTTTTTTTGGTGGGGGGGGGGGGGGGGGGGGACACCCTGTAATTTGAAGTAAAATAAGCCTCGTGACTCTACGTCATAGAAATTCCCCTGCGGCTGAGGTCGACGTTCAAGCTGAAAAAGGGATTTGCGCAAAATGCAGTAGGGACCACTTTTTTTAAAGCAAGTTTCATTTTATGACGACTAAAGGTCTAAACAACCACGGGTTTTGGTATACGCCAGTGAAGCCACGCTGAAGACGTAAACCATCTCCCACTTATATTCTATACAATCCTTCCAAGGTTTGATGCCGCAGTCATCGTCTGCAGCCCACGTCTCTGAGCTTGAGTGTGTGAACCTCTGTGTGGGTTTGGGCATGTCTCTATTAGTGACGCAAATCTATCGAAACATTGCCTATCGATACTATTCGTAGTTTTCTACAACTATTGATAGTCGAATATCGATAGTCCTATATCGATAGTACTACTATCAGTAGTTAACTATCGATAGTCAGACATCGATATTAATATTGATAGTTGACTATCGATAGCACTAGCAATAGCACCCTCGATAGTTGATTTTTAGTCGACTATTGATACTATCGAAATTCACTTTTAAAATAACTATCGAGTTTTTGGAAAATTAAAGCACTATTCAAAAAGGGAGTGACGACAGATATGCACAGGCGGACAACGCGTGGTTTTGTGCAAAACATGAAATAGAAAGGAAACAAAACAAAACAGAGTTGCCTTCTCCTACTACTAATTTAGAGGTCAAACAGAAATGGCGGTTTGATAGTTTTCTTGCGCACTTATTTTGTATATTCTTGGGGATCAAATATCAGGCTTCACACTTTACTATGCCCGCACTCTTAAGACTATTCTGTATATTCAGCATTTTTTTGTTTGTCCTGGAGCTAGGGAAAACACTCGCTGGAGACATTTAGCATGTGGGTTTCACAAGTTTGTTTCAAGCTGGTGTTTCTTTTTTTTATTCAGTTAACACATATTCCTTGTCATTGCATTGACCATTTATAGTGAATTTACCAAAGTCAGGAATTACCTCTTCACGAGAGCTCTTAGGCCTGTATGCCATCATATGTTGCCTTTGTTCGGTTCTATTTTGGCAAAGTTTGATAACGGTGGCTGAGAAAATATTTAACTCTTGGCATAAAATACAACTTCAAAATGCAGAAGCCGTCACATAATCTATAAATAAATATATTTTAATGAATCAATGTAAAAAAGATTTTGTTGTGCGGACAACAAACCTGGTCGCTGTTGCGCCATAAAGCGTCCAATCAATCAATCAATCAATCAAACAAACAAATCTGGTAATTGAACATTACCAGATAAAAGCTTATACCAAGAAAATATAGTTAATGATGCTTTTGGTTTTTCCAATCTACAAATAAAGTAAGTTTGAAAACGTAACTTTAATTGGATAAAACATAAATGATAAAAGCGAAAATTTCTTGTTATACAACTAACGAAATTGTTGACAATGACACATTATTTCAGTGAAAAAGGCTTGTGAATCTGAAAGGCAATATTTTTTCCTCTCTTTCTCGCAAACTGTTTGTTGCGAATAAACCCCACACTTATGTTTTCATCCGGGTAAAGTAATGTCCCCATACTTTCAAATTCCATCACCCTCGCTAGCATTATATATAAGGGTTCCGGATTTATGCAACACATTTATAGTTTAGTTATCAGGGGCGACTGGGACATCCATTTTTCTGATTGAGCTCATAAAAAGCAAAGGTCTCACACCGGAAGGCAATATAAAACAGCAAAAAATCTTTGAGAGTGTATCAAGTTGATATCTTTCATTCATAGTTTTTAAATAATATACAGAATATATTTTAATACGGTATTGTCAATAGTTTCGAAAAAGGATGTCTCTAGTTTTGTGCATGTTTTGCAATAAGTTTTAGATTATTCCTCGAAAATTAAACGTAAGTCAGTAATTGCAGTTGCGTGTTTCTCCGAGCTACACTACATTTATTGGACGTTCTTCGTCCGTCACGTAATAAGAACCCATCAATTGCAATTCGATGGTTGGATATCTATAATTTCTTGATATTCGACAATAAAAAAATTTCAAGATAGTCGACTAGTGATAGTATCCTATCGATTTTCACGATAGTCGACTATCGATAGTTTTACGATACTCTAATACCGATAGTAGAATCGATAGTTTACTATGGATAGTAGTATCGACAGTTTTAAGATAGTCGACTATCGATAGCACTATCGACAGCTTTTTCACTATCAAAAGTTAAATGTGTCTTCCACTATCGATAGTATTGATACTACAATCAATAGTTTTCCATCACACGTGTATGTATTCGTTCGTGCTCGTGCGTGACCGTTCACGGGCGTCTGCGTGCTCGCCCGTGTGTATGTACGTGAACATGCGTTCGTCTGTGAGCATTTGTGTGCACGCGTGAGTTTCCGTGTGTGTGCACGCATGCGTGTTTGTGTGCGTCCGTTGCGTTCAGCTGTCGTAGCTAAAGCCACTGGATTCTGGGAAAGATGGGCCAAGCTCCGCGTATTGTCCCCATTTCGGTTCATGGAATGAGCAGTTTCTTATTGACCAATATATTCTTGGTGAGCCGATCTAAATTCTCTGGTGACGGGCGGTGTTATAGGGACGTTTCTCGTATATTGAGATTTTGCTAATCACACGTCGGCTAACCAAGCGTACATCTTCGGACCACCACCATCTGCGGCGTCGGCGCTTGGAGACATTGAAAAATAATTTTTCTTGAAATACATTAGAGGAGCAATATCATTGTGATATATTTGTGGAGATGAGCATGATTGATAAGTTGATGGCGTACATAGTGCCAAAGACGCTTATCTTGACGAGGAACGCTTTCTGGACGATGATGCTCAAAAGCGTACTTGGACTCGTTCAGAACGACCCTTTCCAAGCTTCGAAGGTTTGAACGAACCCCGATGACGATTGTCGAGGCAACTAGAACAATCAACCAATCAGATTGCGTGGTTTTGTCTTTTGTATGTTAGTATTTTATTGTGTCCGACTGCCTGGAGAGGAAGGCAAGGGCGCTATATTTCCTAGGATCCAGTGACCGTAGTCTTAGGTTTTGAGAGAAAGATTAAAATCGCTGGGCTGCTGTCTTCCGAAAATAATGTTTTAACAGAAACATACTGTCAAAAAACAACTGATCCTAGCGAATTTACGTTATGCAAAGGTTCGTTCACATAGGGTTTACTTCCATGCGAAAACACTCATTATTCTTCTAGGAAAACACAATACGTATTATGTGTAAAGAAGCTTGACAGTTGCTGAAAACACTTTCTTTGTATTCATATTTTCGTTTCACGCTGATTCGAATTGTAATAAAAAAAAGCATAAAAAATATAAATGAAAGGGGGCATCGTCTGTCAGGTAAATCGTAAACAATTCTCGCAAGGTACGACGCAACAATGATTGTTTAGACTGCACCTGGAGGTGAGCAAAACGATTTTGTTTTTCGCCGAAAAGGTGAGGACAGAATAATCCACATTGCCATCGACACAGAGAGATATTCTTATGCAACATTTATTTCTTCAGCGAAGTTGTGCAGCAATTTATGTGGACATTATTATTGGTTAGAGGATAAAATAAAGTTAAAATAAACATTTCTCTACCACATTACTGCACAAACCATTCCAAACTTTGTGACTAAATCGTCGATATCTAAGCTTCAAATTAAAGAAAACCATTGAATTAGTTTTGTTCCTTGCTGCTGCTTATGTGTTTCTAAGTGCGTAAACATATAAGAATTGGTTTTAAGGATGCAATACGTTTACGTTTTACGTGTTAAAATGTTCGTCTCTTATTTTTACAATTTGCATATCTGCTGTCAGATTGTTGTACAAAGCTGTCGCTTTTTTTTTTCCACCTCCTAAAATCAAAAGTATCAATTCTCATTGTGTGCTTACGAGAACCTACATTCTCAGCCCATCTATCAGTTTTACGTTATACGTTAGTGAACCACTCATTAGCGAGTTTTAGAATATCGTAAAAAAGCTCTGCGCACACAAATAAATAGCGTCGTCGCCACTGAGCGCTTGCGCCAAGCCCAATTCAAACCGCGGTTTGAAATTGATCATAGCGGCTAAGGCACGTGGGTCCCGCAATCCGGAGACGGCCATCTTACCCAGTGTACGTAGCGCTGTTGGCACTGCTCCGGCACTTCGCTGTTTCTAGCGGCTTCGTTTGCTCGTTTGATAAAATTAGTGATAAAAACGTCAATGCAACCGAAATGCTCTGCACGTTTGGACTAGAAGACGGAATTACAGGCGGCCTTCGCTGCCGCTGAAGCTCAATCAACTCAACAGCATTTATTAAACAACGTGCGCGACCTGCTCGAAAACGAAACCGAAAGAAGTTGAGTCGGGAGGGCGAAAGCTTTCTCCAGTCTGCCTGGAGAAGGAGGAAAATGTCTCGTTCCTCCCTCCTTCTCGTGTCCGCTTGGGGGCGCGTCAGTAGAAGGGAGGAAGACGCGCCGTTGCTACTTTTTTCCTCCATTTTTTTTTTTAGAGTGTGTGTGAAAACAAAACAAAAAAAAAAAAAACAAAAAACAAACGTCACCGCACACAGGAAAGGATGCATGTCCACCGTCATGGACATAGTCTGTGCTGCCATCTGGAGGAGTGTTGAGCAAACAGCACTGAAAACTGGTTGCTCGCTGTTCCAAATGGCGACCTGCAGCACTCGCACGTTCTACAGGCGACGCCAAGGTATGTAATCAGTTAACGTGATTTACACAAACGAAGGCTGTGTTAATTTATATTTCTAGAGCTCTTGAAAGTTCACAGATGGTTATTAATGCCTAATATTTACAACAGTTTTAGCATGGGTTGCAGTAGTCGCTTGTCAAACTGTGTCTACGTGGGTGGACGCTGGGGCCCAAAAACTTATGACATGAATTTCGTGATGACCATGTTTTGCTCGCCATCAATGTGAAACACTCGCGAAGTGAAAACGATTGGTTTGATTGATTGTGTTCAATTTTTCAGGACTAACAAGTCAGGAAGTCAGGCTGATGCCATTTTATAAAGTTTGAGCGGTGCCACAGGTTCCACGCAAGAGTCAAGCCGCTGCCAAGCTTGCCAGTTCGGATGGCACAGGCACTTCACATGCCAAAGAAAGACGACATCAAGAATGCTACACGGTGCAGGAACCCTGGCTGCTCAAAGAAAACTCAGCACTGTTGCACGTCCTGTGATATCTACCTTTGCATTGAAACTGACTGGCACTGCTACTTTGATTTTCGTACCAAGAAACGAGCCTCATTTCTTGACCAGTATCACTCCAGGTTCGCCATTCTTTTGCCCAAAACCTAGCTTGTAAAAATTAATTCATAAAATGTTGAATAAAATATGTGTTCATTTTCCTTACTTTAACTGCAGAGTCCCACTGTCCGGTGGATGGGCATCCATTTTTATAGAGCCTGCAAACTAACACTGCAAAAAAAAAGTCAGAAAAGCTCAAACTGACCCGTAACGAAGCAGTTAATGCGTGTGTGGTTGAAGCACAAAACATTGCTTCAACCACACACCTGCCTGCACACTTTGTTTAAAAATTTAACTACCACTGCCCTCGGAGTTGTGTGGCTCATGCCGAGAAAAAGCCTCTCCATGGTAACCAGCATGTTGAAGGCCTTCCTTCCATACTGTATACTGAACAACCAATAGGCTGCCAGCAGCATACACAGTCCCTCCACGGCATTGAAAACGGAGAACAACCTCTCACGATCAACAACCAAGTGAAAGAAGTCTGCATCCTCCAGGTCTTGCCCACTGTACAGGACACACGGTGTCGGTGGGATGTTCTCATCCTGCATTAGGTAAAAGGAAAAAGCACAACATATTTTAATGTAGAAGGCCAAAACACGTTTGCTCTCGTCAACTGCTATTATTCGCTGCAGTTCAGGCCATGAGCATTGCTTATGTTTGAACAAGTAACCGGCGATATGTAAAACGAACGAGGAATTACAATCGGGGAAACATCACAACATGAAAATATTGCTATATAATCTTGGAGACACTTTTGAGTATCTCTAGTTCTGTACGAAAATGTATTTGTGAAATCTATTTGTATTTCAACAGTGAAATACTTCGGCGATGCATTATGATACGCTGCTAGAATTGCGTATCTTATTACATTTATTGTTGGAAATGAGTACAGGTTTGGAGATAAAAAAAATAGAAGCCACGCCAAAAATCTGACGCATCACTGGTTTGTTTTCACAATGAGTGAGTTTTTGCTTTGCTATCACATCTCGCTTTAACAGTGGCCGGCTATCTTTCTGCAGACAGCAGCCGTCCTGTGTACATCTGAGGTTATTGTTTGGGTAAGAGGACACCAAAAAACGCACAGATGAGAAACAATATGTGACACCGCTTTGTCAGGCGGTGTCATCGGTCGCCAGTGTTCATTGGGTGCGATAATGGGTTCTTATCGGTATCAGCGAACATAGCCAAGGGCAGGCAAGTTTCAAAAAGAAAAAAGGGACAAATACCGACGGAAGGCGGAGAGCTCAGGAGCTACAATCTATGTCGGCCATAGAGGCACCCTTCCCTCGCCACCCTGCATTTATGAACCGTATGGGGCTGCCGACTGACCAGAACAGTACATGCTGATATTTGTTCCTTGGCCAATGTTAATTTTTTTGCTTCCTCCTCTACACTGAAAAACCCAAAGATGAAGGTTACAGAAAGCAGCAAACATAACAATGTCTCATATGTAGCTGTATAAATTAATTTTTCACGAGCTGCATTTTATGTGCAGTCGCCGGCCATATGATCTCTCCCGTCCGAACACCAACCGGAGCAGCGAAAATCCAGCATGAGGCACGTCGCGCGTGGCCGTGTTTTGTAAGCCAGACTATTGGGTTTTTATTGGCGTTTCACCTATCATACCCGAAACTTCGCCTACCTAAAATTGTGTATGTTATATCTCTGTAATTAAGGAGGGCATTATCTCTGGACTTTACAGTAGTATTCGAGGCCTAGTGGGCCTAATCTTTGGGACACCCCATTAGCAAAAGGGGCCACGTGAACAAGCTGCAATTGAACTGTTGGAAACCAGTTAACACGCTACACTGCCTCTGTATTGAAAACCCTAGTAAGATCAGCATGCCTGCCAGCTTCCAGCCTTCATTGGTTTTTCAGGACTTGTATTTATCAGGGTGTCTAGCAAATTATTATTTTGAAATTCCCAGACTTTTCCAGGTTTTCCCTGACAATTTTTGGTGAAATTTCCTGACCACTGTAGAGGCGGTTAAATATACAAGACCATTCAACAAAAGGCATAGAGCACTGAGCACTGTGAGGATTGTTTTGCACGGGCTTAATCCAACTTGCATATTCCGAAATATTAGGGTTCGTCCAGTCCGGATTAAACGAGCACTTTCTTGCTGCCGACATCATCCGTGAAGAGTCCGCTTCCGGAAACACTATGAGAACACGACGCTCAACCACACACGTCAATAACCGAATTGCAGCATGGCTGGCAGATGCTCACTTTCGGATACTTTCTGCTTGGATTGTATCGGGGTCTGCGGCTTTTCCATTTCTTACTCAATCTAGTAGCTCTAATTGTATCTAGCCTAGTGTTGCGCCCTCAATTCAGTTCAATCCAAGGCTGGTACTGAATTTGTCGGCCGTTTCATTTGCATCGGGTAGCACACTCTACATCGGGTGAGCCGAGCCCGCGCTCCGCTCAAGCAGAATTTATTGCCTATTTTTCTGCCCCCCAAGTCCTCAAGTCCTTGCTTAGAGCACTTGATGGCATTTCCGGCTTATTTTCCCTGAGTGGGCTTGCTTTTTGACAATATCCCTGACAATTCCTTGATTTTTCCCGGTAATTAAAATTTCCCTGACAATTCCCAGCTTTCCCGGTCGCTATAGACACCCTGATTTATGTATATTTCACATTTTGTTTGTTTTCTTCGACATCAACATGGTCGCTATTATGTATTCAGAAGGCTCACATTCTAGCCCCAGCGGACATTATAAAAAAAATACCGTGGAAACTACAAAAAACAAAACTCCACCCACAAAAAAAAAGCTCTTTAGTTAGCATTTATTTAACCTTGCTACATTGAAGGTAGGCTGGAGCTTTGTTCTTGCTAGCATAGACTTTCGCAAAAATATACTGAAATAACTTACATCCTCTTGCACGAACATTAGGGGCAGTGATGTTGACTCCTTGACGTTCAGTGCCAAAATGCGTAGAGTTGCAACAGTCAGGATGTCTGAAAAACACCAACATTTGTGTAAGATATCAAATACATTTTTGTACTCTTCGTTGCACATGTCCTGGACAGTTTCAGAAAAAAATGTATGCATTGTTCTGCTTATCTTCCAGTAGGACCAGTGACAATGAGGGAACTTCAGACAAATACTAGGATGTTCACTTGGCCAAGCCTGTCACTACTAAGAGAAAAGAAGGCAACACACCAGAACGACCTCAAATGGGTGCAACATAATATTATAGATAAGCCAGTGGACATGTCACCAAATGGTATGAAACCATTCAAATCGCCTCGGGGAAATAACCCTGGGAGTATGTTACATACTCCCAAAATTATTCCCCATACACTGGTGTGCAGCCCAAACGTCGGTCCTCTACGGTCCTCCAGCACGCTGCCTGCACTTTGGCAGAGGCTTCTCCTCTGCCAAAGTGCTGCACATGTACAGCTGCAGCGGAAAAAGATTGGCACAAACGACCGACGACCGGAGCGGCAAAATCACAGCATGTGGCGCTATTGTTTCCGAGCGCGCCGATAGCGAGAGTGCCAGTCACGTTCCATCTTTCAATGCAAGGGAGGCCAGCACAAAGCAGCCTATCATAAAGGCCGCATTTTGAAAGCTATCTTTTCGCTTACTTCTCAGCCGAGCAATGCGCCAACGTGGTTGCACACGTGAGCCCGGTTATCTTTTTACAGCGGAGCTGTTAGGGGCTAGTTTCTCCAGGATTGTTTTGGTCCTCAAATTACCTGATGACACAGAACTCCGGACAGCTACCGCCATCTATAAGCGACGGCAGCAACCATCATAGATGGCCACAACCTTTCCACTCTGGCTTGCCAACTTGCGGTCGGCCATTACTTCATTCCCACCATAGTACAGCTCCGCTAGTCTTCCTTTCTCAACAAAGTGGAAAAACTGAAAGTTTTTTTTGTTTGTTTTTTATATCTTTTTGAATGCATTGAATGGCGGTATTTTATCGCTTGGTCAAAAAGCCTCCCTTGCGTAACGGTTTTCTTACTGTACTCACGCCGTGTTCTCAGCCTCCCCATATCCATGTGCGGCGCTGCTTGCAGTGTAAGTAAGACATGCTCCTGGCAGTTGATCGCCTTCTTTGTGGCCAACAGAACGATCTTGTCAATCCCTTTTGCGACTTTGTCGGCCAGGTTCATCTTTGTGAGCTTCTCGAAATCTTTAGCAAACTTCCCAAAAGAAAATATAAAAATTGAAAGTTCAGGAAGTATGCCATGGCATTTCTTTAATAAAATTTACAAAGAAATTGGCACTTGTTCATTAATTTAAATAAAGCAAACAAGAAACAAAGCCGAAATTCAGATTTTACTGTTACTACCATTTACCGGGTCTAGGCCAACTGGTCGACGGTAAACTCGTAGGCGGCGGCCCATTCGTCGAATAGGCCGATTCGTCATAGGGCAACTCGTCAAAGAAAAATTAGTCGAAGAGGCCAACTGGTCGCCGTTGTTTCAAAGCCATAATATATAATTTTGTCCTGAAATGTTAAAGCAAATCCTGCCCTATCGTAATGCGTAATATCCCCGCACGATAATAAACCTCCAGTGTGCTCTTTCTTGTCGAAGATAACAACTTGCAGCTTTCTCCACTTTCACGGTGCAGTGGGGGACGGTTACTACGTCGCGTGTGTATCACTGGGGTGCGTGGGAACCTACTCGGCCCACCCGTCCAAGCTGCTTCGCGGCAGCAGTCTGCGGCGGATCATTACAAAAAATAATAAAGAAAACTAACGAAAGGACGATCCCGAAATTAACATTTCTCAACTTGTCTCAAGATACTGTCCTAAAACCCAGAAAGAGCGCTGTCCCTAGTCCAAACACAAATAAAAATTTAGGTCAAAAGGTAACAAGGAACCACAAACGTTTACCTAGGACCGTCATTTAACCCATTTGAGGAATCGCCCTCCTACAGATTGCCCCTTTCGACAAGTTGCCCTTCGACGAAATGCCCTACTACGAATCGGCCTATTCTACGTTTTGACCGTCGACGAGATGGCCGAATCCCACATTTACCACAACTTGAAGGTGTGGGAAGTGCTTTAGGAACAAACATACCAACACACAATACGTAAGTTTTTTTGTAGTAACATCATTTTTTGAACTTCCCTCTGCTTTTGAAGCTCTTAATATGTCTACTTGCCTTGCCAAGCAAGTCTTGCAAGAGTGTAGAGCAATAATTGGTACTGCAGACATTACGCTGATGAAATATCAAAGTTTGTTCTTAACACGCAATCTCTTACTCTTTTCTTTGGGACCCTCGAGTCCTTTTCATGCACTATGGCATAGAGTTGATAGGATCTCCAAACCTGGACTATGAACCTTAGCTTCCAACTAAATCACTGGTCGCTGCGTTAGCTAGGCTTGCATATCTCTTGTTTTGATGTCGCTAACACTCAACTAAGCTCCTTCGCCTGGCCGCTCTGCCTTGAGATCGCATTGCCTTGTCGCTTGCCTCCTCTTAATCCTCTGTTTTTCACTTCCATTACCTACATTTATCTATTCTAGTGTATTTTTTATTGCTTCTAAGTGTTTCTATTCACTTCTGCGCGCAATATTTCTCGCATCTACTGCAAACGACTTATTTTTCGCGGGCTCAAATTTCTGCGAATCAGGTCAAAGCTCAAAATTTGAAATTATTTGCGGGCTCTAATTTTCGCGAATCGAGTGTAGCTTCCGTAGCGTTCACATATTGCCCGAATTGTTCGTGGGACGTATTTTTCGTGAATTGTAGGCAATTCGCGAAAATTTAGTCGTTTACAGTATATAGTATTTGTGACTTTATTTTGCCTTTTTCGACGGAAGTGCGGACGAACAACACGCCGCTTCGCGTGTCGTTCCCCGGGTAAGTACAACCGTTGCTACCAATTCCTATCGCGTTGTTAGCTGTTCCTTTTGGTTCATTTGACCCGCGTGCAGTCGAGAGGAGCCGTTTATGAACACCCGCGCCCACGTCATAGGGGTAGGCAGAGCTCTGAATCAACAATCGCGACGCGAGAGCCGAGTGCGGTGCGATTTAGCCACCCGCGCTCGCTTCGTTGACTCGCACTGTAGCATGTGCCTTCGAGTGCCGCTTACTAGAGTAAGATACAGCCCGCCACTTTGCCGTCGCGAATCATGTCTGAATGCCTGCAACCGTAACACCGTTCGGCATATCCAACTCTGCAGCGCCTGACAACTGCACGCAGTTGTCTTCACCCAAACGCTTCGCAGGACGCTGTCTTTTGGAAAGCGGTGCCAGGAAACATGCTGTGCGCTGGCAGTATTGTTTGCACAGCCTGGCACACAGCAAACTGTACCATGCGGGCATGTTGCTGCTGAAAGTGACCTAAAGAAATAAAATACCTTGAGCTGACATCTTGACTAGAGAAATAAAATTATTGAAGGAACTACGAGTTTCAAGATGACAGCCTGGGTGACAGCACATCTCTGCACTTGAAAAAGGGAGCTTGCAACTGACAGCCGCTTAGCAGATAGATTAAGAAGGCATACTATAAGCGCATACAAGCCGCGACGTTGGGCAGCCCGGCACTTGCGAAGGGCTCACGCTGCTGCGCGCAGTTTGTCAGGCATCGCAGCGTTGGAGATGACGAACGGTGTTACGGCTTCGCAGGCACTCTGACAAATGATTCGCGGCAACACATCTTTGCACTTGAAAAAGGGCGTTGGCAACTGACAACCGCTTAGCAGATAGATTACGAAGGCATGCCACAGGCGCATTCAAGCCGCGACATTGAGCCGTCGGCGTTTGCGAAGGGATCGCACCGCAGCGCGCAGTTGTCAGGCGCCGCAGCATTGCATATGCCTCAACTTCGCAAACATTCGGACAAATGGTTCGCGGCGACAAAGCGGCGTGCTGTATCTTGGTGAAGTAAGCGGCACTCGAAGGGATACGCTACAGTGAGAGTCAACGGAGCTAGCGCGGGCGGCCAAATCGCACCGCACTCGGCTCTCGCGTCGCAATTGTTGATTCAGAGCTCTGCCTATATGACATGTGCGTGGGTGTCCATAAAAGGCTCCTCTCGACTGCACGCGGGTCAAAGAAACCAAAATGAACAGCTAACAGCTCGATAGGAATCAGGTAGCAACGGTAGTACTCACACGGGGAACGACGCGCGAAGCGGCGTAGTGTCCATCGGTACTCTCGTCGAAAAAGGCAAAATACAGGTACAAATACAATATATATACAAGAAATATCGTGCACAGAAGAGAATAGAAACACTTAGAAGCAATAAAAATGCACTGGAATATATAAATATAGGTAATGGAATCGAAAAACAGGGGATTAAGAGGAGGCAAGTGCCAAGGCAATGCGATCTCAAGGCAGAGCGGCCAGGTGAGAGACAGTCTCTCCCACAATTCCTTGCGCGCGGGCCGGGGCGCTTGAGGGATTTTGCGAAAGAGCTATTGAACGAGGGAATGCACAGAATGCTTTTGGTTATCTGTGCAACTTCTTTTTTTCCTGAATAATCTTATTAGCAGCTTTTTAGAAGTCACAAAAAATGGGGTTCATCTTTTTTTCTATTTTTAATATTGAGAGTGTGCCTGCAATGAGCCACGAATTTGATTAAATTTGGTGGTTGTGTCTAAACCTTAGAAAACAGCCCGTGACCACAAAGAAGAGAGAGAGTGCAACTCGAACCGGCCAGTTCTCGTGGTGTTTTTCGGGCGGAAAGAAACCAAATCTCGAGCCTCAAATTCTGTTCTGGGTAGTTGGGTTCTCATATGCCATGTACAACTAAAAACCTCGGCGAGCATAAACACCCTGTCAGTGTTCCTTTAATAACCGTTTCTCTATCCAAACAAGAATACAACAAAATGTCAACAACACCTTCGTATTCAATAAAGCGGAAGAGTAGCAGTAATGACTCACTCGCTGCGAGTCCATCAGGTACGGGTACCTTGTCCTAACAGCATCAATGCCCATTTGGGCCATGTCAGAAAGCCTCTTCCTCGCAGTGAGAGTCATCCTTTCATGGATTCCTTTTTCATCAGGAGCTGCCTTTCGTGCTTCTCGTATAAGCAATTCCTCATGGGCAATCAGGCTGGCTTCGTCCTCTCCAGCCAAAGCCGAAGCAGTGATGTTCTTGAGAAGTATGATTGAAAGGGCGAGATTTAGACATGAATATACATTAACAGAAGGACAACAATTGACTACCTTTTTATTGCTTGCTGCTCTTAGCATGCTAAAGGTTCTAATGAGGTAAAATTGAATTCATTAATTTCACCTAAAATTGCCCAAGGCATTACGTTAGGGGAGCACAAACAATAGAAAACACATGATATAAAGAATGAAACAGTCCAGATAAAAATATATACCGCATTTCCTTGCACCTTGCTCAATAAATGCACCCCCAACTTTGTAACACGAGGTGGGAGCGTTCAAGTTTTCTTATGCGCCACTTTGAGCGATAAACAGACGATGATGGAAAGGAACGACCTCCGTCTCCAGGTGGCCAAGCCAAGCCGGGGTTGTGGGAAGAAATGAACCTTCCGCCATTTTGCAATAAGCTTTTTTCCGAATCGAGGGGCCCCTGGTGAGAAGATGTCACGAAATGAATTCCGGGTACTAGTTGGCCATTTAGTTTCGGCTTCAGATATTTGCCATGATTATTGTGTCATGATGGAACTCGCTGCTTCGTTTTCACGACTGAGACATCCCACATCTGTAAAACAAAGTAAACGTCGCCAAGCAATTACAAAAAAAAAAAAAAACGCTGGCCATTATTTTATTGGTTTTTTATTTATTTATTTTACAATACTGCAGGCCAGTTCTCTAGCCCAAGCACGAGGGGCAAAAAATACAACATATGGGTGCACATAATTGTGATTGTAGTGTTAACGAAGTCTTCAAGATTGCTCATGTGCAAAGGTCTTCGATGATGTGCAAAGAGCTTTACGTGTCACTGATCTCGGAAACCATAGCGCTACGAGGGTAGTACACTTTCTGCTCATTAGAGTGCTGCATGTTCTCAGATCTCATGGACATTGTGAGACAAGGGCCCGAGAAGAAGAACGATGGCAGGGGGCTCCACTCATTCCAATTCAATGATTGACACTTAATAGAAGCTCGCCTGGAATCTTGAGAGCTGTGCTCACAATCGCAGGCGAGCTTCCAGTGAGTGCCAACCATTGAATCGGAATGAATCGAGCCCCCTGCCATCATCATCTTTCCGAAGCCTTTCCACTCTAAAGCATTTTATGCTTCCACCTACTCCCGGACACGGGATCAACCACTGTAGTTTCCCCGATTTCCTTTATCTCATTGATGGAAGCGTTTCGTTGATTTTTAAGGCAGACACTGATGAGTAGAAAGAAAACCATGCGTAGATAACAATTTGATCAACCACTATGCAGACATGATATCCACATCCGAACCACATTCACGATTTTTGATCCTCCAAATATATCCCGGAAAATCGAAACATTGCCCCTCACCAGCTTAATCTTCTTTTGCCGCTTTAGCTCTGTGGCTGCACCTCCCTCATTTGTTCTTTTTGATCCAAAATTTTGCACGGTTTTCAGCAACCCGGACGTTGTCTGAAAGGCGACGTCTTTCATTTTTGAACTTGTATCGCAGTGCTACTCTCCAGGAGTCCTGTAAAATAAAAAATACCACAGCTTGAACTATCTAGAATTAAATATAGGTCCAGCCATAGCATTTTGACTATATCAGTTATTGGGAGCCTACCAAGGGTATCGTTCCTGCGCCAAGGCATGAAATTATAGCGTCCAACTATACTCTGTTCACCCTTAAGCTGGGGAGAGCTTCCTTTGTTCACAAAAGCACTAAGGCAAAGTAATGAACGTGACTGACCCGTTTCCCACCCCAACCCGGAGAACTATTTTTGGAGATGACTGAAGATTCTATGCGGAATATCTCTGGGAGGGGGGAGAACAATGTTTGCGAAATCGTGTCGAGGGCAGTTCGACGTCCTTCACCTCCTTCGTTTCCCGTGAATGTCGAGTAGAAAAGCTTGAATGGCAGGCACTTACCAGCCCTATTTATCACAATGGAAGATAACACAGAAAGGGTATGCAGCACTCATGAAAAAAAATTAAGTGGAAACTTTGAAGAGGGGCGAGAAAACGTTGAATGCAAAACCGCCAAAACATAGGTAGAGAACCGCGCTGAGCCGGTCTTCACAGTTCCAGAGGGTGGCAGAAAATTTCTAGCTGATAGAGGGCGCGAGAGTCGCACCAGCCGCATCACCATCAGCAACATGGCGGGGGCCTAGGAGCGTTTTTTAAAAAGGTGTATAGAAGCACCAATGCTAAGAATTGATCACAGCTAATTTTATAAACGTGCAAAAGAAATGTCCTTACTGATCCAGTTCCTATAACATCTTGGAGCTGAGGGCAGGGTATTAAACCGAACCCGAACCGTGAACCGAAAACCGGAAAAAACCGTTATTTTCTCGCGAACCGGAGTTGACCCGGAACGAAATAATATTTCTCGCTCCGGAGCGGAACCGATATGTTTTCCAAGCGGTTTTCGGTTCATACGCGAAGTCAGGTTGCGTGAAAAGTGCGTGGAGAAAAACACAGTAACATGAAAAGTAAACCCAAAAATGAAAGGAAAAAAAATAATTTCCCGCAAACCAGAGTTGAGCCGGACCGAAATAGTTATCTTTTCGTTCCTGGGCAAAACTGATAAATTATTTTTGCGGTGTTTCGTTCATGTGCAAAGTCAAAAAAGCAAAAAGCAAAAAAAGAAAAAAAGCTAGCGGAAAGCTTTGTAACGTTTCATTATCAGGTTTTGACATAGTACGGTTGTCTTCATAATTTATAAAGCTCGTCTCTGGAACTGAAACGAAATGAGCAGTTAACTATAAATTCTCCGGAATTTTTGGTCTTATGAATGTATTTCCTTAACAAATGCCCACATTCGTCCCAACCTTTTCTGGGGGACCGGAAATGGCTCATCAAAGAAAATTTAACACTAGAACATACCCGATTCGTACGTTAGCAAAAGTGACCAATTAATGAGCCTGTTTGGTGGCAAAACGGTGAGTTGGGCTAGTTGGTTTTTCATATCGAACTAAACGCAAAAAAAGGACAACGATAAGTATAGACAACAACCCTGGTGTTGTCTATACCTCTCTTTGTCCATTTTTTTCTTATTTCTTGCGTTCAGTTAAAGCTTTGTTTGGTGTTTCTTGTCTTAAATTGTGTAGAGTTGTGTGCAATGCACTTCAAACACCTTGATTTTATTGTGCAACTGATCGAATAAGAAAGCGATACAAAGGCCGATGAATATTTTAGAACCTGCACTAGTTGCCATACTTTGGCGCCTCTAATCTGCATTCAAAATAACCCAGCAGAGTTAATAATCTGTCCGAAATTAACGTCTATAGCACCGGGAAGGGTAGGGGGGGTTCAATCAACAGTTACAGCTACAGAAAAGAGCAAAACAGCTTCGATCTCTGGTAGCAGAAACAGCAAGGACCAAAACGTTTTCTCATCAGAAACACAAACATCAAGGCGCACAGCTGAGCATTTCTAGACAAGGAGCCGCGGCTTTCAAGGGACGATAACGTGTTGCCGTTTCGGGAGGAGAGAAGGGAACGCCACTTAGAACTCTACCCATTGGCGCATGTAGCCGTGGGAGTGCCTGCGACCCAGGTCAGCGTGCAGCGAGCTTTTTCTGCACTGAAGTTCATTCTATCGTCTCAGAGGTGCAGTCTTTCCCCGGATGTGCATTCTTCGGTCAGCTGCCTGACATTGAATTGCGCTTTCATCCCCGTCCCGAGGTGCCCCAGCACTAGCTTGCTCGTTCCACACAGTAATGTGAGACTTTACTTTCTGTATGTAATACTTTTATAAAATATGCATAGTTTATCTTTTGCTTTCGTCAATTGTTTTTGTATCACATGAGTACGAACCGGTTCGAACCGGTTTGAACCTTTATTTTTTCACTCCGGAGTTGAACCCGAGCTGAACCGTTTTCCCTGAACCGGAACGAAAACCGGAACGAAAAACATTTCGGTTCAACACCCTGGCTGAGGGTACTTGTCAGTTAGTAGCTGAGTGACCTTGGAGTAAAAGTGCTGTGATGGGAACCTGCAAGAAAGTCATGCAATTCCTAGCTCAACAATCTTTAATATCATAAAGCACATTGTGAATCAATAGGTCATGTATGCAGACTGAGCTTATGCGAGGAAGATGGAAGGTATTGTTAAAATTTTACACAGTGCATCAATGTTTTAGACATGCCAACGACCCCTAATTGATTATAAGTAGTCGCACAAAATTTTCAGGTATTTTGAAAAAAAAAAAAGAAATATCTACACATTTTCCGCTCAGCAAATTCTTTTAAAGGGCAACTCTGGTCCATACTTCCGATTTTGGGATTATGACTGTTTTTAGTGCAGTATGCGTCCCTGAATTGCAAGGCGCAATTTCCTTTATCTCGTTATTGTGCGTACGTAGTCTTAAAGATATCGACGCCTCAAAGTTTTGTTTGGGGCGTGGCCAACAAAACGAAAACTAGCCGCTCGAGGCCCCGGCAACACTGGAAATCAGCCGCTATGTGAACGTGACGTCAGGATCGTTCTCGTTCAACGAGTATGCAGGCTGGGCGGCACTTACCTCTGTTGCGCTAGCCGTCTAAAGATAGAAGGTAAGCTGATTTTGATTTAATTCTGTATACGTGGTAGTTATCCAGCATATGTAGCAAGAGTTAGAGCGTATACCCAAAAGCTAGAGACTGGAAAACACCCGTGAACTCGTTCAATGCCGTACTCGGCGGCCGCCACCGTGCGTGCGCTATGCGTACTCGTCGCTTGTATACCCAAAAGCTAGCGACTGGAAAACGAGTGAACTCGTTCGGTGCCGTATTCGGCGGCTGTCGTTGTGCGTGCGGTCTTCCGTACTCGTCGCTAGGCCTAAATTGTCATCGGGGCTCCATGGATGGAGCAGCGTTGCTCTACGCCGCGCTGCCAGTGACGTACAGTACTGGGGGCCCTCTCGCTTTCGCGCTGCGGGTCAGTCCCAGCCACTAAGCTTTGAGGCTCTCCGATTTGGGCCGCAGCGCCCGAACACACGTGTGCTGGGCTGTACAAGTCTGTTTTTTTTTTCGTTCTTTTTTTTCCTCGGGCGCGTAAAAACCGAAGTCCAAAGTCCACTCGTCGAACAGCGTTCCCCCAAACCTTCTCCAATTTCCGGTCCGTTGGAAACTTGTGAGAAAGCACCTCCGGGTTGCGCAGCGGGCTGTTTGAGCAGCTCACAGCGCTAAAAGTTGTACTCGGCATCTTTCGAGGAACAGCTGGGCAGTCTTGGGCGCACAGAGTTGCTCGCTAAAACGAGTCTTGGAGTCCTCACAAGCAAATAAACAAAAGGCTATACCGAAGCTACACGGGCTACAGATAAAAGCCACGGATAAACACGCCAACCACAAGCCGAAGTAGCGGTGGTAGCGGCTCAAAGAAGCGCACTCCGCGCAATGCCCGGACTGGAGGAAAAAAAAGAGAACGATACTGACGTCACGGCCCAATGTTGCTTTAACGATCGGCAACCCACTGGCCACCCGGTAAGGAGCAGCGGCTCGCATTTTTATTATCGGCATTAGTTGAGAATGCGGCGTCCCCCGGACGTAATATTTTGGCTGAGGTTGTATTTTGTGTCACTACAGCGATACCAGTAATTTATTTCACTTTGAGTTTTGGTCGGAGTTGCCCTTTAATATGAATTTCCACAAAGAGATATGTGTTGTCCTATTGAAGGAAAACGAGCAAGTTACTTTAAGCTTCCATTAATTTTACACACCAGCAACAGATACAGCTTTAGATACAGTGATGAGGGCATGGATTGCTTAAGTTCTACCAAGTGACAAGAAGTGACCTTCTGGCTAACCAAACACTTCTCTAGCCTGAACTGATTCCATTTTATTTTTGGCGCACCAGTCCTGACCGAAACGCTTAAAATTAAGCACAAAGATGCACTCGTGAAGCAATGCAAATAAGCCATCAATCTACTATGTTTACCACTGCACGACATTTGACATGATAAGGACCAGAAAGAAGCGCCCCAACTTTCTTTCCGAATCACTTTTTTTTTTTGTATACAGAGAAGGTTAGGGGGATTTAACCCACTTAAAATAAATTGCAAAAATCTGTTTCGCCTGCTGCGATACTGTGATTTTCGACATAGGTTTAGCTGGATACAGAGAGATACAGCAAGACATAAAGGTTGACCGGTGCCTACAAAGAAGTCACCCATGAAAGGAACTGGAAATGACGAAGCTAGGAATAAGTCAGAATTTTGAGACCACCTTACTTACATTGCTATCTTCACCATTGCTTGAAAGAGGAGCTCCACTATCTTTCGGAATGATGAAGATGTCACAGGTTTGAGAGAGATGATCGTATCATGGAGAGCTCAAAGTTTGGGAAAAATGAAGGTGTTGCCGTCGTCGTCTGAACACGAAGGCCTAAAAATAGTGCAATTATTTTATTTGAAGATGAATATTAAAAAAAAAAAAAACATGTTGCTACTATAGAAGCATAAGAAAAATACAAACAAAGAAATACATTAAATATGTTATAGGAGTCTCGCATGCTTTTTCTCAACCTCATTTTAAAACGATAGCTGTTATGGGCTCTTCACCCCCCCTTGAAATGATGGCGTAGGGCGTCCGTCGTCGATATTGATGAATGCTTTAAAAAATTTGTTACACTTTGCCGCTGCCAGGGATCGAACTAGGGGCCTACTGTGTGTGAGCCAAGCGCTTTACCACCTGAGCTATCAGCTCTGTGTTCCTTGAATAAACTGCATGTGGTGAGGACACATGCGTGTATCAGTCTTGTGAAGCGCCCGTGTTCCTCCATTGCCCTGGGAACGCAGCAGAGCACAATCGTCCGTGTACGTGAGACGCGTTTAATGGCAAGCAGCTCGTGAATATTATCGACAGTACGCACTCATGACAAAAATACCAAGAAGTAGCGGAAACAAAACGGCGCCGCACAGGTAAAGCTACGAGCCAACACGCGCTCCAAGCAAACAATAAAATAAAAAGACGCGAACCAAAATGGCTAGATGTTACCACCCTAAGCAAAGCGCACATGAAGGCACCCAGTGAGACGCTAGTGCAGCTTGTATGGGTGTTTCCATTGACACCATTTTGTCTGCCGTTTTATTGTTATTGGGTGTCTGGCGCCTGCAGAATGGAAGCATTTCGAGGCTGTCTTGTATCACAACATAGCCTCTATAGCCGTAAACATTAAAACACACTTACAGCTGAAAGGGCCCGATGCCTGCAAATGCTACATCTGGAGAGGTTTCATCTGGCGAGCTCTCTCCCTGGGCGATTTCACAGTTTTCAGTGTGCACCATATCCAATGAAGCCTCCTCCTAAAACAAAAGAAAATCCCTGCAGTGTAAAGTTACTGGATTTGTGTTAAGGACCCCAGCAGGCTGTTTTAATGATATGGCGGTTTGTAATTCATATGCTAACAGTAAGATTTGGAGTCCTTATATTTACTAATAAATGCCGTTAAATGTTCGCCGTTTCAGGAATTCAGTATAAATCGAAATGTGCAGAATTTTCAAATGCACACATGAAAGAATAAAAAAACAAAAAGTGTACAGGGACAAACCAAGACATCTTTAAGGAGGTCTTGTTTCGTCCCTGTCTACTTTGTGTTTTTTATCCTTTCGTGTGTGGATATGAACCTTCACCAACACGCTTGTCTTCAATAATACAGAATTACGGCACCTGTATTCTTGGTTTGTGGCTCATAATCTGAGCCCAAACTTGAAGCTCAAGCTCTCCGGTACATGCAAACATGCACAGCATGCAATTTCACATAGTGTCAAACAAAGAGATGCTGTTCAATGCTGAAAAATAATATCCGGAGTACAGTGGAAAAGTCATGGCTCTGACTGGCCCCCTCCTTCTAATGCAACACTCAAGCTGCTCTTGTATCCACTACTTACACAAAACAAAGTTTATCTAACGAGGACCTCGGTACATACATTAGCAGGCGATACGAGCAGGAATGCGCGAGTGACGACCAGGCTGTGGCCGATCTTGTTGAAAAAAATGAATGCCAGTCAATGCCCGCCGATTTTGAACAAAAATAAACACCAAGAAATCCAATTCCTATACAAGGCGTTTTTTTCTTATTCTTTAATTTTTTTTAAGGAGGTGATAGCTATGCGGACTCTGTTTTTAATGCATGTTTCCAGGGCTTGGCAGACATTAGATGAGGGGATAAACGTTCCGGTATCTGACTAATTAACCCAAATGTGATAATTAGCTTTTTAATTAACGGTTTAGTTGTCCTAGTTGCAATTGTAGTTTTAAAGGGGGCCATTAATAAAAGCCAACCCAACTGACACGGTTCCCGAAAAAGCAACAAGCTGCGAGATATTCATCTATTAAGTTTTCCTTTCTTTGCTTAACTCAAAACTGCAAGCTGAAAGGCGCACCTGATTATGATGCAAAAAAGAGTGACGCATCTGTTTCGTGCCCTTCGCCACTATCTCGACAGCATGTCTGCTGGACGTGCCAGCGTTACACTGGCATGATAGTGACGGACGCACAGAAGTGACAGGTCACTTTCCTACCGCTCATAATCAGGCACCAGGCTCCACAAACATGCAGTGAGAGTGGCATTAACATAGCTATCACCTTTAAAAAAAATTGCAAAGATTAAAAGTAAAAACGCTTGTATAGACACAGCCTATCATAGTTGTGATTATATTCCTAGTAATAAACCTTTGTTTTTTTTTCACTAATGCTTGATATACCTTGAACTTGTTGCCAAATCAAATACCTGAGAGGAAGATGAGCCTGGTCCACCCTCTGGGACAGTTACAATGGGTAGGAGAGTGATTTTAGCCATGTCATGTATTTCGTCCTCCGCAGCAAGGTCAATGTATTCTCCAAATACCAAGTCCAGCATCTGTAAAATGTATGTGCATTGACTAGCTTCACATATATCCAACCCAAAAATATTTTAAATAGTTTGTAAATCAGATCCAGAGGCACTTAGCTTCTTCGCAGTTTTCATGTGTGCTTGCTCAAATGAGTCCTATTCAATAAAGAGTAAAGGCTATAGGCACGAGCTCCTGCACCTTGACCGGAAATGGCCATACGCGCGATGCGGAGTTGTAAATCTCGTGCACCTTGACCGGAAATGGCCATAC
Source organism: Ixodes persulcatus (assembly GCA_013358835.2). Taxonomy (NCBI): domain Eukaryota; kingdom Metazoa; phylum Arthropoda; class Arachnida; order Ixodida; family Ixodidae; genus Ixodes; species Ixodes persulcatus. The sequence goes on from JABSTQ010009453.1 coordinate 463,366, forward strand.
GCACGACGCGAATATTGTAAATATCGCCAAATGCCCTACAAAAAAAGTAAAAAAAAAAAAAAGGTAGATCCGCCGTGGATCGAACCCGTGACCTGCTGCGTATGAAGCAAAGACACCTTTCCACTACGCTACACTAGTTTCGAAAAAACCGTTTTAACAATTCGTTTTATATGAGACCAAACAAGTTTCGCGTAGTACATACAACGAGCTTGAGTAAACTTAGAGCGGTAAACCAGCGGCCAAAAATGGCACCCCCCCTGTTGCTGCCATCTTGCCTGTTTGCCACATTAGTGGTCACGTGACGTTAAGATGGCTGCGCCCAGAGGTGGGCCAGATCAGATCGGCCAGATCACGGTCAGCAGACAGGACATCTGGGGCTGCGTTCCAACCTTACTCGAATGGATCCGAGTTATTCCGGCGGATCAAGTCACGTGAAAATGCTGGACGCGGCACACAGGTAGGTTTTCGAACGCAGCGGGTACAAGACCTTTACCCAAGAGTGAGATAGAGTAAATTTTGGAACACGGCCACCTGGATGGGGACTGATCCAACCGAACCGATTGAGCGCCGAGCAGGTGCGAGCTGGCCGAGCGCGGCTGGCGCGGCGACGGCGGTGAGAGTAGCATTGAACCGCGATGATCAAGCTGTGGGGGAATGGTAAATTTCCATGTGTGCCATGTTTGACTAGGCAGGCAATGAATAAATAGGACCGGGAATGCGAGTATCGCACAAGATCTGACCAGGTATGGGCACCGACGCGTGGATCCGGACAGAGAAGGAATGCATGAGAGCTCTCACGCGGTCCTTCTCGGCTTCCACCTGCAGATACTCTATATGCCCTGCGTACCTTTCCTTAAGAGCCATGAACCTTCCTCTGGTCGAGTCAGATCTTGTGCGATGCGTGCATACCCGGTCCTATTTGTTCATCGTCTGCCAAGCCAAACATGGCACACATGAAGATTTACCCTTCTCCCACAGCACGATCATCGCGGTTAAATGCGATTCGCATTGCCGTCGCTGCGCCGGCCGCGCTCGACCTGCTCACACTTGCTCGCTCGGCTCGGTCGCTTGGTCCCCATCCAGGCGGCCGTGTTCCAAATTTTTTTCTATCTCACTCTCGGGTAAAGGTCTTGTACCCGTTGCGTTCAAAAACCTACCCGCGTCCAGCATTGCTGTATGTCTTGTCACATGACTTGATCTGCCGGAATAACTCGGATCCATCCGAGTAAGATTGCAACACAACCCCAGATATCCCGTCTGCTGACCGTGATCTGGCCCACCTCTGGGCGCACCTTAACGTCACGTGATCACTAATGTGGCAAACAGGCAAGATGGCAGCAACCGGGGGGGGGGGGGGGTGCCATTTTCGCTGCAGGCCGTAGGTTCCGGTTTACCGCTCTAAGGTAATACGTACTCAAGCTCGTTGAGTACATATAGCAACTTTCGGTGGGGCTGCACTGTGTAGTACATACACATGCCATGCACCTACGTCACATGATGACGTCGAACACCGGTATCCACCATGCTAGTGGTTGACTCGACAGCCCTTCGCAGCGAGAGCAATGGTAAACTGCGCCGCGCTCGGCTGTAGCAGTTACCACGTATCCCGGCGATCGTCCGATCGTTTCGTCGGCATGCCCCGCGAGACAGAGTAGCCGTCAAGTTAGAGAAAGTACGAGCGGCAGGAAAGGGATGCGGCCGCGGATTATCAAGCTTGTGAGACGCATTTCATAGCGGCAAGTGACGGCACTCTTCTACCGTTGTTTACGTTCGCGCACGCCTTTGCATCGGCTTTTGCTCGTTCGTGGTGTATACGGCCTTTGGCCTTCGTTACATAACGCCGCTTCCATGCTTCGAGCGCACCTTCGGGGCTCCCGGCCGAGTGTCGCGCCTCGCGCCCGGCCAGGCGGATCGGTCGGCTGCGGCCCCCGTGTGCAAGCTCGTCGAGACGCCGCCACCGGGGCATCGGTTTCTGCCATCCGCGAGACAGTAACCTTTGCAAATAGCGAAAGTATGCAGCCGAGCCGGTTAGGAAACAACATAATATAAAGCCTGAGACAATGAGAGTTGTCTTGTCCGTTATTTGATTTATCCTCGTCTCAGGGTTTAGATTATGACGGTAACATTGCATTGTTTACTAGTATTTTGCAAAATCGTCCCAATTTTTCTACGTGCGACTCCTAGAGTCGCTCGTCAAATTATGAGGCGCACAATTAGGCTTTTTTCTCTTTTTTTGGGCGAAAAGCTTTCCGCCAAAAAAAAGCTTTTCGCGTGAAAACTTTGTCGGCGGCATTTCGAAACTTTCTGCTCGTATCGCGCAATCGCACCAATGCCAAAAAATTCCGCATGTACTGGATAAAAGTCGTCATTATAAGCTCAGCACGTTTTTCCAAGTTCACGTGTAACACAACTAGGTACTAGTACCTTTGTTGAAAATATGGTGCATGTTAGCGCATGTCCGGGCCGTTAGCGGTATCCTACGCCTTGGTAAGCGCATCCGCGCGGTGTGAAGTCAACCACTAGTATGGTGCGGGGCCCCGTCCTTCCCTAGCGTGACGTCACTTGCAAGGCATGTATAGCATTACTTTTCGTTTTATACGAGTTTCCATCAAGATCATACCACGGCAAACCTCACTCATGAGGGCCCTCACTCACCCTCATCTTTCACAGGTGAGTGAGCTTCTGAATCAGGAAAATTCATGAGTGTGAGGGTGAGTGATGGCCGTGAGGGTTATGAGGAACGTGAGGTCGGTGAGTGCGTGCGGGGTGTGAGGGTCACGAGTGCGTTAGGGGTATGAGGGCCTTGAAGGCGGAGAGTGCGTGAGGGCGTGAGGCCCCCTTCATACGGAGCAAATTGTTCAGCAATTTCGGTGTTGCTGGTTGGTTGTTCCCTAGCTTTCCCTACATCGACACGAATTGCTGAGATCGGGTCTGGCTCGAAACAAGCGAGCAACTCGAAGCAATTCAAAGACGTTTGAAGCGGCTGCATCCAATCAGGGGTGCGATATTTTCACGTGATACATCGTGCCGGTGATGATGACAACAAAAGACATGGTCCTGGTTTGAAATTAATCGTTTTTGGAAATAACTGTTTCAGAAAGATGGATTAGTATTCTCAACGAGGCTTAAATAAATAAAACAGGTTTATAGTGCGTAATTGTGTGTCTAAACAGTGCAAGAAAATTTTCATGATGATGATGGCAAATTGCAGCAATTGGTTGCTGCGTGTGAACGCGGGTGGCCCGTGTTGCGACGTCAAGTTTCTGGGCGAAATTGCCCCGTCTGAAGCGGGCCTGAGTGGCGTGAGGGCCACAAGTGCGTGAGGGGTATGAGTGCGTGAGGGCCATGAGTGAGTGAGGGCGGTGAGCGGCGTGAGGGACATGAGCACGTGAGGGGAGTGAGGGGTATGAGTGCATGAGAGGCGTGAGGGCCGTGAGTGCGTGAGGGTCGTGAGGTTCGGTGAGGGTGAGTGAAGGGCTGAAGGTGAGTGTGACTTTGAGGATGAGGGTGAGTGTAGCTGTGAAGGTGAGGGTGGATGAGGGGCTTCGATGAGTGTGGCTGTGAGGGTGAGGGCGACCTAAAATGCCGACCTCTGATCGAGATGCACGATCTCGTGCATAGAGCTTTAAAGCCGAACCGCATGTAAGCGATTTAGCGATGGACGAGACGAGCGACGGCGACAACGACGAGTCAGCGACGAGCGACGGAGATTTCTCACTGTGGCCGGTCGCGTCGCTCGGTTTTTGGATTACAACTTTAAAAAAACGTCGCTCACAGTCTTGGTCGCTTGCTCCCGTCGCTTTCGTGCGGATTGCCTCGTCGCATGAGTGACCGAGCGACAGCGAAGCGGGTTCACCGTCGCTTGTCTCCTCGCTCGCCAAATCGCTTGCATGCGGTCTATACTTTACTCTTCGGGCTAAAACGTGATTCCCTCATATAACATGGACCCCATTCCTAGATAGATTCGAAGATGACGGTGGTTTAGGCGGTTAAAATTTTATCACTTCGACATTTTTTCTGGATTACTTGGGTCACAGCTTAGCAGTTCGGTATCCTTTCTATCCTTCGTTTACTTAGCGTACTGTGACCTGCTACAGTTCGAGCACGGGGAAAATGTCAATAGAAACGGGGCACTTGCCTGAAACCTGATAGATGACAGCTTGATGAAGTTCCCAAGAACGGGGCATGTAGCTACCGCATGTTTCAAGGAGTTCACCGATCCGTCCTCGAGTTTGAACGACCTCGCTGCCTGTAGGTGCGGCACGGTCACCAAACATCGCACGGGCGGCCTTACCGAACGCTGTCAAACCCACGCGAGTCGCTAAGCGCGAAATTTCTGAAACATTCGCTGGGCTTGTCAACTCGGCAACCGTCATCACGGCAAGAAACGCGCCAAAGAGAACAAAGGAACGGCGAGTGGGTGAAGGCTGTGGATGGATAGGTGGCTGAACCGATGGTTGATGGCGCATAGTGGCAGCTTGCGCCGCCTAGTGTATCTTAAGCACACAATATTTTTAGGAAAATACCTGAGGAACAAACTTCGCCAAAACTAAGAATTTAAATAAAAACACACTTTACTACTCGATAGCTTTTAATATAAGGGTACGTAAACGGCGTAAACAGGCAACGTTCAGGAAGTAGATGTAGTGGATCTACCGGTTTTGCACGCTGTCTGCTGATTCCCTAATAAAAATGAAAATATACTGACCTTTTTTTAAAGGACACAATCAAAGGGAAAAACTTTTTTTTAAACAGGCTAGATGGGAAAAGAATATTATTAAACGAATTTACAACGAAGAAAAAAAATTAGAGCTATATTTACGGCGCAAAACGAATTTGTAGTTGCGCCCGCGGGAGCCGCCGCTGGTCACGTGGTAGGCCTACGCGCCGCCGCGCTGCGTCGCCGCCACCGTGACGCCGCCGCCGCACTCTGAGCGTTGTGCGAACGCCGCTTCAACGCGTTTCTCCACGCCACCGTCGCCGCCGCCGCAAAAGTTCGTCTGGTTCGGGGCGCCGCCGCCGCCATCTGACCGGCGCACAGGTCTATCAATAATAAATAATAATGCTTTATTCGGTTTCTAAAACCCGGGTGACAGTGAAAAGGCAATTGCCCATGCCATAGAGGCTCACTGTACCCGCTGCACACACATACACACATACATACAAAAAAAAAAACTTTGTACACTGGGATTTGGGTCTGATTGAGTGTCACATCACAGTGCTCTGATGTGTAGGGTTGCACACTTGCACAGTTCTTTTATGTCCTCTTTGTTTTCGAATGTCCCTTTTCCCTGTTTCGAATGCCCGAATGTCGAACGTCTGCTTGCGCTCTTTCAGGAGTTTCCTTTGGGCTCTAGAAGTTACTTATTAATTTTTGCTTTTTTAGCATAGTTCAAACAAAGATTAATAAGTTACTTTTAGAGGCCACAGGAAGTTTCCGAAAGAGCGCAAATACCACGCGACAAATATGGGCCCCTCACGTGATAAATAATGGTCACTTTTCCGCGGCGGCCGCGGGCGCCAACTACAAATTCGTTTAGCGCCGTAAATATAGCTCTCAAATATTTTTTTCTTCGTAGTAAAATTGTTCTGCGACATCCTTCTTTCATCTAAGCTGTTAAAAAAATTTTTTTTTCCTTTCCATGTGTCTTTTAATAGATTGAAAAACCATTTTAAGTGCACAGCAATGCACAGTTTGAAGGGCTGGCCTCATATTAGCCACCAAACACATGTAAAATTATTAGAAACGTAACTATACATATGCATCTACGTATTCTTCGATTCATTCAGCTATCTACCCAAAGCCGTACGCAGCCAACGCAGGCGCGTACGCGCGTACTTTCGAATCCGATACGTCTTTGGTTTTGCTTGGTTTCGTCCACGTACGATAAGAAGCGGCGACTCTTCAGATAGCGGCCATTTCACACCTCCCGCCCTCTCTAAAAAGAAAAAAAGTATATACGAAGTATAATACAGTATGGGAAGGTACCTACATTGTTGGAAAGTACTAAGGGTAATCATTTTGCTTTCTGCAAGGAATGTGCTGTACACTTGGCCGCTGGAAAATGCGAATTAAAAAATATGGTGCAAGCAAAAAATGCAACTAATTTCTATGTGTGTTTATTAGTATATTATTTATTATGTTATGTTATGTATTAAAAGCAATCAAGAATACACGAAGTTTTTTTTTTTGTATCTACTGGTTGTACATGGCTCGTAAAATCCGCAACTTTAAGAGTCTTTCGCACAGTCTAGCAGTGAGGCATCAGTTTTTGCAGTGTTTCTCTTTTGCAGCTGTTGGTGTGAAGAATGTTCCCATCACAACAGGTTGTCGCCCTATGCTTTGTGAACATCTTCCTGAATGCGTCAAGGAGTTCATCTCTCAGCATGATCTTGAAACTGTTGATTCATTTGTAGTGAACTCTGTGAGCATAGAAGGCAGGGTATACAAAACAGGATGTGTTCTTGTCCAAAGTGTTCCAGGCGATGCTCTGCCCGAATTTCTGCATATATGTCAAATTTTTTATGTTAACAAAGTGCTTTTATCTTTGGGGAATGTGCTTGAGACAGTCCGGTTTGACGAGCACTTTCACGTCTATGTTGTCCGTCCGACGCAAGTATACAAAGTTGTAACATCACTTACAGACTGTACAACAGAACCACTATACATGCGGGACCACAAAGGACAGACTGTTATAAGCATACGTCACTCATTGCTATGAGATTTCATGGATCATCGAATGATGGCCCACTCCGTTCTGGTGCTCTCAACAGAAATTAGTTAAACAACGATGAGAGATAGTCTAAAAACAGGTATTGAAAACAACTCATCTTTGGCTCACTTGCGTCTTGCTGCGATAACTGGTTGGACAACACACACTAAGTAGAATAAACTTCTTGATTGTTAGAAATAGTTGGACGAGACAGCTCGTTATTTTTCTTTTTTTTCTTTTGATGAATGTAAAAATAGAATGATGTCGCTGTTGACAGTAAAGTCAAATAAATGTCCCCTTTTTTCTCCTGGTTCTGCAGATTTTGGGTGGGCTACACCAGGATACTGCATTAGCACATGACATAGCAAATTTTAGGAAGTCTGTCTCGGACTGGTTTATTATGGGTTCTGCTTCTTTATGTGTGTGAGTTATTGTGCGTGTCGTCATATTTTCAAATCACTATTTTAGCTAGGTTGACATGGTAATGTGACAGGTTCTACCAGCATGTCATGAATATTTGTCAAACATATTTATTATATTTTGATTTCATGTTGTGTTAGATATAAACTTGAGACTGATTTTCTTACTGCTACACTTTCATCAATAAATATTTGTAAAAAATGATAGTATTCGGCATTTCTCCTTGGTTTCCAATTTGTTTTGCGCATGGAGTAATTTTAAAGAAAATTAAATATCAACTCATATATAAAATTTTGTTTGCAAACACGAAATGTATGCAGAAGAGGCACTTTATTATCAGCTATTTGCACGAATTACAACTAACATTATAAAAAAAACTAGACTGCTAACAACAGATGGTTTTCAAGCATAAATCTAACCTATACATTTATGGAAGGTCCATAAATAAAATTTCCCAAATCCTTTCATATTAATATTTAGCACCCTCTTCTACACCCTTCCCGCACCCTTCACTAAATGGAGGGTGTAACACGAAATAGCACCCCTTTCGGTACAATGGCGAAGGTGTAGTAGTAGATTTAAGGGTGCTAACGGGGTGTAGTTAAGGGTGTAAGTTCTCAAAACACCCCTTTTACACCCTTAAAGGTGTAAAAAACTTTACTGTGCACCCATGAAATGTGCGGTTGGGCTAGCCCTGCTCATCAGCACTACCTTTTCGCACACGGAGTGCATGCGCAACCCATATAATTCATTAGTGTGTTACGTCAACACATTCTGCTTCACCCAACTCCAGCGTTTGTTCGCATGATGTAGCTAGTGTAATACTTTTACTAGCTTTATTTCTTCTGATGGGGCTTCACCCGGAATTGATATAAATATTTAGAGTATATAAATACCTGCCGAAGCAATTATTTTTATAAGTTAAGCAAGGAATAAAAGGTATTCACGGTGCCATGTATGTTTTCAAATACTAAAAGAAACATAAACCGTTCATATGAGCTCTTGTAATCAGGTCCCTTTGATAATTATGAAATGTTTGGAAAATGTTCCGTACATCACAAGAAGTTTCAGGGCCATAAATATTTGATTTTGCTTGTTTCTAGCAGTTTTAAGAAACAAACTCTGCCACGTGCTATTGAACCAGGTATAGATTTTTATTGAATATGTGATATGCTATTTTTTTTGTAAAATTAAGTCTTTGTGGGGCGTTTGGAAAAAAGAAAGCTGTGGAAACCGCTAGACAATGATATGATTGCAATCACTATATTCACAAGACTCTCTTCAACGTATTAGATCAAAACTATTTAGTCGTTTTAAGTACTTTAAGTAATTCTAAAGCATGACAATTTCAAAAATGAACACTTCTCATTGAAAGAGTTCTAATTCTAACCAAATTACAGAAAAGCGCCACGTACCGGAGGGCATTAAACGCACTATCTGGGCCGCGAATCGGCTTCTGTGTTTCTCTCTTTACGTTTACTCTATGACTGCGCCTCGCCACGCGGAGCCCCTTTATACATGCGTGGGCTTCGGGAATAATCGGCGTAAAAGGTTCGACACGTAGAACACGAAGACATCGACCAAGCAACAGTATTCTCGAATTTACCAGAACACTAAATTGCAGGAATAAACAACAGATGCGTCGCTCCTAGGAGTCGAACCCCGGCTTTTCGCGTGGGAGGCGGGCACAATAACCGTTAGGCCACGCGCGCGCTGCCAACATGGCAAGCTACGCGCGCGGCATTACTCCTCACTTTAAATGTGCATCGCCCCGATGAAACACAAAACAAAACAAAGCAAATAGAAAGAACAGTAAACGAAAGAGTCATTTGGAACACATAAGGTCCGCAGTCCTATCGAACGCAGTACGGCTTCAGCCGCACGACGTGGACGACTTCAGGCCGTGGAGGGCGGCGTGATGATGTTCTTGTTCCGTTGGGCATCACCTCGTAATTCAGATCTCCAAGTCGACGAAACTCCTTGTGGGGTCCGAAGTACCGTTTCAGGAGTTTCTCGCTGGGACCACAGTGGCGAATCGGTGTCCACACCCATACCCGTTCTCCGGGCTGGAATTGGACGTCCCGACGACGAAGGTTGTACCGGGTAGCGTCGACACGTTGTTGATCTTGAATTCGGAGTCAGGCGAGCTGGCGAACTTCTTCGGCTCGTTGAGCAACCACCTGGGCGTCGGGGATCCTACCGTCAGCTGGTTCGTGAGGTAGCATCGCGTCGAGCATGGTCGTTACTTTCTTGCCATGCACCAGCTGAAACGGGGTCACTCCTGTGGTCTCTTGCACCGCCGAGTTGTAAGCAAACATGACGCAGGGTAACACCTCGTCCCAGGTCTATGATAGTATTATTATACTCATTCTTGTCCAGATCGCTTGACGTCATTCTTTTATGTCTCTTCATTAAAAACGTAAAGAAAATAGAATCTAAACACCATCAAAATTTACTGAACACCGAAAGGCCTGACGCGGATCACGTAACAACAAAGTTTTTTTTTCGCTGTTGCGTTGCGTTATAGTGTTTCCTCTGTACGGTGTACGGTCACGAGCAAACGCACGGGGCATTCAGAGTGGCTGGGCGGGGTTACGAAAGTGCGCGGCGTCGCGCGTTGCTGTGATGGGGCTTTGCTGAGTGAGCGGCTGAAAAAATCACACCGGTTGTTCTTCCGTGGGGATTTTGTTTAACCGGCAAGGCCCTCGTGCATTACCGGTTAAGCGCTCGTCCCGTTCGCCTTCTTTTTTTGTCTGGTCTTTGTTGGCGCTTTTAAATTTTATACGTGCAGTACATTCTGAATTTCGTTGTAAGGTGAGATAATTAGTGGCCTTCCGACGCTCACCTAACTGAGAAAACGATGGGTTCCGTTCCTCGGTCACCGTCGCGGCAATTAAAAATCTATTGAAGAGAACCCTAGAGTTTGGACTTTTTGACTTTGTACACTTCAAAACAAAAAAGAAGAGCGTGTCGACGGAAATCTAAAGCCCGCTATTCGGGACCGGTTCCTCTCTGCCAGAGGTGAAGATAAAACACATCTGGGACATTTGGGTGACGGGGGCGGAATTAATACTTACAAAGCTACATCAGGTGCGAGCACGAGATGCTCGCTCTGCCCAGTCGACGCAAAAAGAAATATATACAGCGGTAAAACACAGATTAAAAAAAGCGAGGAAAACAAAATTACAGAAGAAAGGAAGCTGACGTGCCAGACGCGCAGTCGTCGGCTTGCCAAAAGTCTCAAACCAAGAGTCGTCAACATACGCGAAGTGTGAAACTGAGTTACGTTTTTTCTGACAGTCAAGATATCTTTATACAGAATCACTCTTGTCCCGTTTTGATTCAGGAACATCCAATACGTTAAACCGTACATGCATGAGGTCACACGCAATTGGCGCTCGAGGGCTGTCTTCAGTTGCGATGTGGTCCCATGCCAGACACCAGCCGAGGTATACGAGCAAATTCATCGCAATCATTGTTTGCGTGAGTGTCCAACAGCGCACATATCAACTCTCTGCTTTTCGACGTTCTCCAAGAACATAAGGGCGGTCGTGGATAATCACCGAAATCCCAGCTAAGACGATCAGAACCGAAGACCACGCATACCCGGTATCAGCAAGCGTAACTCTTGGGATGCGAGATTTTATTGTGTCGTTACGTAATGCACCGCGTTTTCATGCGACAAGTTCTTTCGTGGTTGACTGTACCATAACCAACAACCGCGAGTATCGCGGGACAGGCCTCCGGTTGAGGAGGTGGGTTTAGATTCGGCCTGGGAGAGTGAAAAAGTGTGAGGAAGGGGCGAGACGTCAAAAGGGCATTGCTTCCGGTAGCTGCGCCGCTGACGCCATGGCCTCTCCATCCCTTCTAACCTCCATGTGTATGACCAAAGTAATGCCCATTTTAATACATATTGTGTCTATATATCCCTACTGAAAAAAAAAATTATATGAATTTATCTCTGGTATGTTTATTGGACACCTTTTTCATATCATAACATACTATTTCATATCAGTTTCTTATGTCGCAGATCAGTGTCGCAGATCGCAGAGCATTACCGATGCCACTATACTCCGTTTCACCTTACGATGGACCGCGATAAACGCTACGAACCATCGAAGCCAATCCAATTACTTGTGAGTGCCACGTGACCTTCGAGATGTGCGCAACACGCCCACCACGCCGCGCGGGGCGCGTAGTCAGATGATACATTCACTGCACGGGATTGGTAGGAATGGCTAGTATCGCCTGCTGCGGTTCAGCATAAGGTGAAACAGAGTATAGCAGAGCTGAACATATACATTGAGCAATACACATACACGACTCAAAAAAATGAATACGACTGCACACATGCTAACTACTTCTGAGCTCTGCGTTTCCGCCTTTTCTATTGCTCGTTTTGAAGGTACGGATTTTCTCGGTGATTACCTAAGTGATAAATATTATTCCAAACATATTGATTTATTTTCCGTAATGTCATACCTCTGAGAGTATTTTGAACTGCTCAGGGGATGAATCCCTTAGAAAAACGTAAACGCCCATGCCGTAATTAATTGAAAGCCAATAAATCAAGCCACTCCACTGCGGTTCCAAGCTACCTATTTGCTTGCCCGAGCGGCACGTCGTATACTTAAAAAAATTATATGAATGTATTTCTGATATGTTTATTGGACACTTGCAAAATCGGATATGAAAGTCATATAAGTAATCATTTAAATCACATATGAACTTGAAGGTTGCATATCAGTCGCCATCTGTTGCATATCAGTTCTCATAGGTCGCATATCAGTTTCTGGGTATTTCATATCAGTTTCATATGTTACATATCAGATTTCGGATATTTCATATCAGTTTTATATGTCGCATATCAGCTTTAGGATATTTCATATCAGTTCTTGTAGAGATTCATATAATGTTTTTGTAGGATATACGCTCATTTATATGAAAAACCGTAACATTTGACCGTAAGACTGCACCGTTACACGTAGATTTCATTTACTTAATTTCAGTTATTTTATCCTCTAGGCATAAGCATTACAAAAGGGGAGTGGGAAGAACAAAGGTTAGCAGCGAATACACAGATGGAAAATACAATGAAACCGAAAAAATACAATGTCAACAAACCACCTAACGCCTTCATAAAAAGAACACTGTCAGTAATTGAAGCGATTGTGGTAGGAAGGTTGTTGCAGTCAAGGGAGGAGTATGGAATAAACGATTGATAAAGATCATTGCTATTAATGTTAGGAATTCCAACTTTATGTTGATGATAAAGCCGTGATGAGACATAAAAAGGAACTACAATGAGCCTTTCACATTTGTGTGATATATTTTGTAGAATAAGCAAAAACAAAAAACACTTATGCCTATTGATAAATCAGGAAGCGAAATATTGACTTTCATCAAGGAAACAGTTGTTGTTCGATGATAATTTAAATAAATAAAGCGAACCTTTCAACTCTGTATAGCTTCAACTGATGCAATTAGTATTCTCTGACCAGGATCCCAGAATAAAACGGCGCACTCTACGCCTAACTAGCGTTTTATAAAGAATACGTTTTAATGATTGTTGGGCCAATGAAAAAATTCTCTTGAAATAGCCTTGCATGCGAATTTTGTTTAAGTAACTTAATCTATGTTCTAATTCTATCAAAGGTCGAACCTGATATGAATATCAAAGTACTTGTTCTTCAAAACCAATTGAACTGCAACACGGTCAATATTATAATCTGGGTTAATTTGTGAAGTTCGGAATATGCGCATAGATTTCCATTTGTTAGCGTTCAGTTTCATGAACCATGTATAACACCAGAGAGATGCGGCGTTCCTGTCATTCTGATGTTTAATTAGATACATATAATTGGTTACTTCTCCTTATACTAGGCGGTCATCCACCAAACCTGAGATCTTTGACGATATATTAGGTGCAATTTTCATTGTTGTAGATAAGAAAGACTAAAGGACCCAACACTGAACACTGTGGTACTCCTGAGGTAACCGAAACTAGAGTGGAGCTAAAATAGGGTGACCATACCCAATAAAAAATCATGTCCCGTTTTCGGGACATGATTCTTTTTTTTATATATATGTGCGCAGACTTTTACAGCCGTGTCTGCAGGATAAAGTTCCGCTTAGGAAACTTCAGCCGTCGCCAAAATACGCCCACACCAACAAAGGACCCGAAGCAAGACCTTCCAAATGAGTGCATGCAACTGAACCGTGAATGGGACTGTTCCCTAGGCCCTAGGGCTTAGTGCAATATGGTAACGTTTTGAAATGAGAGAAGTTATTTCATTAAAGTTTTTCTCACAATCTTAATCTTTAAACACCCCCCCCCCCTCCCCCCCGCTGGGATGTCCCGTTTTCTACCATAAGGAATCTGGTCACCCTAAGCTGAATCCATTGATGGATTCCAGTTGCTGGCCGTTTGTTCGGAAACAATGTATACAACAATGAACATTGGAATCAATGTTTAAATAACTGACATCTAAATGACGAAATGTTTTAGGCTCCTTATCAAATGCTTTTGATAAGTCAAGAAAGATGCAATCCACATAAAACCGGCGATCAAGGATAGTGTGAAGGTCATCTGTAAGTGACGCTACTTGTATTTCGCACGAAAAATACTTCCTGGAACCATGCTGAAATGGACAAGATAAATCGAACCAACATAACAAGTTAAATAAGTTTGAATAATTGACACATTCAACAATCTTGCATGGAATGCTGGTTAGTGAAATGGGACGAAAGGTTTGTGAGTTATGACTGTCACCTCTTTGTGAACACGGACCACCCTGTCGACCTTCCAATCATCTTGTAAAAAAACACTTTGAATAGATTTAGTAAAAATGGCTGCAAAACAAAATTGATGAGTATACCTTGGTGTTTTCCAGAAATTGCTTACTGATGCAATCAATCCCTGCCGATGAGTAAACTTTGAGAGAATGAATTATCTTAGAAATAACTTCAGAATTTACAGCAATTGAAATCATTGGTAATTGATCTTAAAATAGAGATACAGGATTAGGAGCCCAATTCATTTGAGAAATTGAAGTACAGTCGTCCGCATTGTGTGTCACTGCAGCTAAACTATTTCCCTTCATGAACTTTCAAAACTACTGAGGATTGTTTGTTAATATAGGTGTCAGGGTGGTATTGCAAATATATATATATATGTATAATCACATTTTCGTAATGGCCCCGTGTATATACACACATATATATATATATATATATATATATATATATATATATATATATATATATATATATATATATATATATATATATATATATATATATATATAAACGGGGTTATCCCGAAAACCCCAATACAAGAATCCTCCCAACGCGGATCGAACTTTTAACATAGTGATTCCCACCCAGATACTATACCGAGTAAGCTAAGCTGACCAGGATACTTGGGGTGCTAACAGTTCGTTTATTAACTGAAAAATCTTCATACATTCTAGCCGCTGAAAGGTTGCAAAACGCAGAGCGTAACAAATCTCAAGCTTCTTATCGCTCGCCCATTAAAAAAAAAAAGTGACATAAACAAAAAAAAAACAATGACTAAGCAAGAAGTATCGGGGGAACAAGTCCGCCCTGAGTTTTTTTAAGCTGTCAGTGAAATTACCTTTATGGCGCTAACAAAGACCTGAAGACACGGAATGTGTTCAACTACCATACCCATGAAGTGTGTGGTTCCTCTAGACTCTCACGCATCAGTCCCACACCATCGCACACAGAGAGCGTGCGCAACCTAATCACTTCACGCGTTTGGTAGATCTGCGCATTCTGTGTTCCCCGGCCTATGTAAGCATGATGTAGCTAGTGTAAGCATTTACTAGCTTTATTGGTTTTTTGCGACTTACCGCAGACTTGATGTCAATGTTTAGCGCACACAGATGCGTGTCGCAGGAATCACATTAATGAGTTACTCAAGAAATAAAATTCACGCTCGGTGCCGTCTATGTTCTGAATTACTCTCGAAATCATATACCGTTTGTATCAGCTCTGGAGATCAGACGTCCATCCCGATAATTAAACCAACGTTTCAAAAATGTTCCCTATTTGGTTTCAAAGACAGAAAGATTTTTTTTGGTAGCAGTATTAGAAAATGTGTGTCCCGATGTATTTAACGAGGAGCAGAGTAAAGTTTTAAAATGGCGAATTCGTGAAATCCTATGCTTTTGTTAGATCAATCGTTTTTGTGGAGAAGAGGAAAACCTGATATCGACCGGACAATAACCACCATTTTTGTTTCCTTCATTTCACTCAATGCATTCTAAATCCTTTCCATTACCATTAAAACAATATTATTCGAATGGCTATAATCTCATGACTGTCTTAAAACATTTTGAAACTGAAAAAAAAAGAGAAATAAATTAGGGGTTGTTTAATACTGAATTTTATTATGTTTAGATGCTTTGTTGGGTGTTCCTGCCGCCAGGTCAACCACGTTTTCCCAAGTCGGCGACTGGGCGCTCACTTTTTTCCTGAAAGTATAAAGGGGATTATAATTTGCGCCAGCTTCCAGCATTCAAGCACGCTGCTTTCAATTGCACACCTGTACAACGCTAAGAGCGCCAATCTAAATATTGATTCTGTTGCAATATTTGAAAAAAAAATAGGCTGAGCATAACGTGAATACACCTGCAGTACACCGATCTCAAACGTACAGCTATAACAAATGTGTTTGTTATTGAGCATGTTAAATAATGTACCTTAGAGCTAGAAAAGGAGTAATACTGCATGTCAGCTGTTTGGCAGATTATGCAGATTAAATCATCGAATGCATAAATACAAACAATAAGAATAACATCCGAAGGTAAAATAACTTGACCGATCCGATTAGGCGTTAGTGAACTTAGTGTAACGTAAAGTCGTAGTCTTGAGTGCCAATCGAAATGCCTTGTGGAATGATAATTATTCGTGATTAAAAAATATGCTCGTCAATGTTTTTTCTTTTTCTTGAGATTTATATGCAAAGGATTATTTGCATACGGGGAACTAGCATTAATACGCTTACTTTACTGCAAACCCGTTAGATTGTTTATTGCAGTGTACAATAAAAAGGTAACATGGTCACTAGTATGACTGCAGTTGTTCTTTTTAGCCCGCGAAAGTGGTTGGTGAGAGTTTGAGTCTAGGTAGAGTAGGTTTTGAGGGCTTTGAGGGCTTTTAGGACATGGGCTTGTTTTGTACAGAGTGAAAAAAAAACAAGTTAATATTAGGGTATAAAAGCCTCTATATTCTTACTGTGCTTCTTCTTGCTTGATGTCTACTAAAGAAACACAAACTAATTAGAACATTTTTGAGCAGCGCTCTTGCAACTACTTCAAGAGTTGTATCAAGGACAATGTTAACTTAGGTTTCCTAAAATATTTACTGTAACCGAAATAAAGAATTTTATTCAATACACCGGATATATGATTTTTTGATGGTATGCTCTAAGATTTAATAATGTGAAGACTGTCCTTTTCGCGTTCCCATCTCCCATTATTTAATTGTGTTACTGGCGTTTCGTAGAATTCTCATGAGGGAGAATTATACTGCCAAGCAAAAACGTACAACCTAATAAAGCGGTTGTGATTTCCAAGACTTGTTCAATCTTCGGTTTTGATTAGCAACGTGCACAACCAAGAGCGTCACTGTGATAGCCTTTCCACAATTTTCCAAAACACGGGGATGAGAGCAGTGCCATACTGTCAAAATCGATGGTGTTTGTTTGACAGCGCGTTGGCTGCTAGTTTCCAATGTGGTTTTTAAACACGAAACCAAACTTGACGCAACTGATGACAAGTTGTCAGAATCGAAACCCGAGACATAATTCCGGCCCGAATCCTCGTCGTTACGAGGAGCCACAAAAGGCGCCACCGAAACATCTAGGTATTAGTAGCAATTTTGGACAAAGCATGCGTAGAGCTAGTTCTATAAACTGCCAAAGCATGTTCTTTGTTTGCCAGGTCACACATCACTAAGCGTCATAACGGCAAATCAGCTTAGTTTGTGATCCGCGATGAACAAAATAGAAGAAAATAATTTATGCGACACTTACCGTATGGACAGGCATCTTTACAGCAAAATTCGGATCCAAAGTCGTTCATACCCGTACCACATCCGGTGTATTTCTGGCAACGGTCAGTGTTGCTGTCAAAGTACCACATCATCTTTAGCAGACCCAGGGGCGCAGGATGAAATAGGATGCGGCGCTTTGCAGACATTCTCTGCAGAAAAGTTCGAGAAAAGATCAATGTTAATAAAGTACGTTTCTTCAATATCTGTAATACAAAACCACTTACTGATGATCGCTTTCACCCGAGGTGTTTTGATCAGAAAACAATGAAGGGCATTTACAAATCCCTGTAATCCGAAACTAAGAGCGCAGCACTTGAGGAGGAGGAGGATTAAGTACGGAGGAGGAGGGGCATACCCTCCCCTCCTCCCCCCCTTCGTACTCTCGACCTCCCTACCTCCTCTCCTCGTCATACATCCTCCTCCTCCCCCTCCTCCTCTATACTCCTCCTACTTCTCGACCTCTTCCCTCCTCCTCCTTCTCCTTTCCTCTTCTCCTTCCGCGGATTTGTCTGGATTTGTTCATGGGTGACGTGATCAATGTCGTGACGTGATTTTTCCCGCTAAATTTGGCGGGGAAACTGAATTGGTGTGGAGGTCACGTGACGCAATTTCCCCCTTTAAATTCGCGCGGAAATTAACACCGCTAAATTAGCAGGGAAATTTTCGAGCTAAAGTCATCGGGGACATTTGCCCGCTAATTTTGCTGCGGACATTCTTCTTCCAAATACAGCTAGACATTTTCCTCGTTTAATTTAGGGGTTAAGTTCCCCCGCTATATTTAGCGGTTAAAACTGTCGTCGCATGGCCTCAACACCAATCAGTTTCCTCACTAAATTTGGCGGGGACACTGGGATCGTCCCATAACGCAACACGCGCAGTTACGCCGACGCCGACGCGCTCAACCAGGAACGGCTCTGGCTCATGATTTATACGCCGAGATTAACTTTAAAAAAGGGACGTTTTGATGCAAAATAACAACGATCAAAGGAAGGCTTAATTAAGCGTCTCATTCATACTAAAAAAAATAGTGAATACTATAAATATTTTTCTCGCTTTAAATATCAATGAAACTTTCCCTGCATTGCAAAGTTTGAAAAGCGGTTTCGCAATGAGATTTACGATGCCTTATGTGTAATGATTAAACATTATTCGGAAAATCATTAAAGAATTTTCTGATATTGCCTTTATAAAACGCGCGAAAATAATTCTTGGCCAGATAGGGCAAATACGGCTAGCAAAATATTTTTTGTTGTCTTCGGATTGTGGCAGCTTTGGAAAATTCGTATGAAATCAAACGAGTGTACTTTTAATATTGTGTCATAGACAGCCGACTTAATGTACGTACACAGAAAGCACCAGTTAGACGATCAGGTGGCGTACAAAAAGAAACACAATGCCGCCCCCCCCCCCCCCCCCCCCCCCCGAAACAAAAAAAAAAGAAAAAAACTTAAATAAAAGTTAAAATATATTATCATGAAAATGTAAAATTATAGTTTTTCTTGATTTTTTTTAATATCGTGTTTGTTTCTGCCTTGAATGGGTAATGGCTCAAATCTGACATCTGACGACATCACACATAAAAATAAGCAATGTTTGCAACGATAAACTACTGAGTCACTGCGACAGATGGGTTGGTGTAGATGAATTTATGTATAAAATACACTAAAATTAAGTTAATGGGCAATATGCCTCTTGACTGCACTCTAAAAAACGTCTGTGCGTCTACTTTCACGCACAACACTCTGAGAACCAATCAGCGCATCTTACGCAGGCAGCTCAGCGAATGACGATGCCGAAACATATGTTTAGACCAAAAAAACACAGTCTGAGTTGTGACATTAAGCATTGCAAAACGGTCACGCTTGCATTGCTTAATGTCACAACTCAGTCTGCGTTTTTTGGCCTAAGCAGATGTTACGGCATCGTCATTCGCTGAGCTGAGTGCGTAAGTTGCGCTGATTGGTTCTCAGAGTGTTGTGCGCGAAAATAGACGCACAGACGTTTTTTAAAGTGTGGTCTTCACTGTGTATGTAAATATTCAGTGCTCCCAAAAACTCAAAGCAAATAACGCGTGTGTTAATTATGTGAAGCACGATTTCCACCAATCAACGTTTGGTCCAGGTATTAGACATTTCATCGTTTTTAAATGTGGATTCCAAACAAATATGGCGCTTGATGAAACAGCTTGTCAACAGGGATGCCAATGGCAAGCCGAAACAAACTATATTATCAGACGAAAATCATATAAAAATGCAACAACTTCAGCAACGGACTTACCAGGCAGCAGCGCAATGACGCACACTGCCGAGCTAGGAAGCAAAGGGCTGCAATGGTTGCCTTCATCTTGGGCTAAAATGTCGATGATGTGGTTACAGATTTCTGAGAGGGTATATATAGAGCTGTGGCGGCAAAGCGAAAGACGAATTTCCAAAGATTTTTTTTCGTACGAATAACAACGCTTTGTACACGCATTGTTCTCAAAGTCTATGACGTGGAAGCATATACATTCAGGAATATGACGCTGACTATGAGAGAGAGGGACTAGAATATTTGCGCCACAAGCTGCCTGAAGGTCATTATCTAGGCTGCCTAGAGGTCACTATCCCAGCTGCCTGGAGATCATTATATTGTTTCATTTTTTGTGGACGTTTTTCAAACAGTTTGGAGGATAAGGAAAACCCTCAAAACACAAATAACGTTTAAGATTGTTTTAAAGAAAGCTATTTTTCTAGAGGTACATGACGAATCATTTTAGCATGCGCGAATAATTACAATAACTGTCTCGAATCTTGCCAATGACGTAGAGTAATTTTCCTCATGGGGTTTCGCTAACTTTAATGTAATGATAATAGTATTTTTTAGTTGTAGTACAATATTTATACTAAACATATAGCTTAATAATTTGTTGAAATTAACTTCTGTTCAAGTTTTTTTTTGTAGAAATGGCAAACTGCAGCAGACAAGAATACTGATGCAGAGAATATTACATTTTTATAGGCACGACGATTCTAGAGGAGACTTAAAAAATATCCTTAACGTAAATATAATTCCTTTCGTACTTTTGCTCAGAGATCAAAAAGTATTATTCCGGGGAAATAAATAAATTTGCAAAAAATGCA
Organism: Ixodes persulcatus; assembly: GCA_013358835.2. Classification (NCBI taxonomy): domain Eukaryota; kingdom Metazoa; phylum Arthropoda; class Arachnida; order Ixodida; family Ixodidae; genus Ixodes; species Ixodes persulcatus. The sequence continues at coordinate 483,698 of JABSTQ010009453.1, forward strand.
AAGCAACAATATGATTCTATGAGGAAAAATGTGAGATTCACTAAAAAACTGGGGCATTGCGGTGTCGCTTCCTTGAAAAGAAAAAGCTCCACCGAATGCGAAGTTTAAGATAAACACTTATGAATCGTATGAAAAAAAAAGGTGTCCTTTTCAAGGGTAGCTTTAGCGGTGTTTTGAGCTACCCAGACTAACGCTCTTTGAGAATACCCAGTACATACTCTTTCTACCACACAATTTATTTCCTCTAAATTCAAAACAGCTACCGAGAAGAGAGACACTGGAGGTAATGACAAGTCAACATCAACATTCTGACGCGATTTCCAGTGGTGTGACGTCAGATGTTGGATAACTTAAGAATCAAACAGGCAGTTAAGAAATACTTATTTGCGCGTTTTTTTTTTCTTGGTGTGGCGCTTAGAAATGTTTGTGCTCAATTTTATATCGTCCATTCATTTGTAATCCACCCTGAACATGGTTTATTGTCCTATATATATTGTAGTCACGTTTTCGGTTTTCACAAAGCAACATATCACCTCTGAGATCAAATCTGAAATTCATATAATTTCGCGAAAAAAAAGCAACATGGTTCTGATCTATAAATCGGGTTCCTGGTTCAAAGCTCTGTTATTACGGTGGCAAACCATTTTTTAGAAAGATAAATTACTATCAAACTTTTGCCGTATATCTTTTTAAGGAAGTTTAAAAAAATTGGCAATGGAAAATATAGTTGGTTGATCGGTGAACACAAAGGTTTGGGAAGAAAGTCAGAATTACTTCACTTAAGCCTATCTGCGATTATGTCAACTTAAGTGGACCACTTGGTCCCAAGTCTGCCCTACTCATTGCTAGTTTTGTCTTTTGAACTAGAAGCTGGTTTAATAGTTTTAACACAAAAAATTTCATTGATAGATAATACAAATAGTGTGGTACAGTAAGTGTATTCGGGTCTGAGATTGTCAGAGCCTGTCCACGCATACATCTGCTTAGTTGTTTTTATTTATTGGCCTCTAGAACAGGGACTGAAAAACCATTATTTATAATTTATTACATTTTCAGTTCTTACGAGATTTTCTAATACACTATTAACAAAATGATAACGTTTTCCCGAGTCAAAATAAAGAGTGTTTCAGCGAAGGCATTAAAAAATCGCTAAAAAATAGGGTTTTTCAAACAAAAAAAGAAATCTGTTTTCGGTGACAAACTGGCACTACAGCGAACGTTGGGAATCGCAAAAACATAATAATTAGGTTAACAATAAACACAGATTTATCATGTTTTTTTTTAAATATTGACAATAAAGAAATGTTCTAATTATAAACTTTGTAAACATACCGAAGGAACCCGATGTCTCCCGAGTCATGCCAAGGACCCGAAGGTCCTCCCGAACGTCTCCCGGATCCTCGGGGGGGGGGGGGGCGCTCGTGGTTAAGCCGACGCCGACGACGATGGCGCCGGCGACGCGACGCCGCTCAAGCCGCAAAACGGGCGCCTAAGAGCTGCGCTCTAAAACCAACATGATTGTGATCTGTAAATCGGGTTCCTAGTTCAGAAGTGTTCATTAATGTCTGAACATAATTTTGAGGAAGATGAATTACGATTAAAATTGTGCCGGATTTGCTTTTTTAGGAAGTTAAAAAAACGAGGCAGTGGAAATTATAGGTGGTTAATTGGTGAATACAAGGGTTTTAAAAGAAAGTCAGAATTACTTCACTTTAGCCTATCTGCATTTATGTACAATTTAAGTGACCACTTGCTCCCAAGTCTGCCCTACTCATTGCTAGTTTTGTCTTTTGAACTAGAGGCTGGTTTAACCCCGTAATGCCCCACGTATCACGTGTGATACGCAACGTAAGACAGCCTTTTAGAGCTCAACATGCCAACATATATCACGAACGATCGCTGTATCCTATGTGCTACATCGCCGAAAATACTTTTTTGAGTTCGAAAGTTCCCCTAACCGCCACTTGGGGGATCAACGCATTTTGAAAATGGAGCCTGGTCAACCGAGCACGTCGGGGATTCCAGCTCGCACTTTTTACAGACGTCAAGCAGAGCGTCTGGGTAAGTTTTAGGGCACAGCTTTTAGGCGCCCGTTTCCGGCTTGAGCGGCGTCGGCGTCGCTGTCGGTGTAACCGCGCGTAACCCTCGTAACCCTCGTGAGGGTTACGAGGGTTACGAGGGTTACGAGGGTTACTCTCACGAGGGTTACGAGGGTAACCCTCGTGATCCTCGTGAGGGTAACAACCCTCGTAACCCTCACGAGGGTTACTCACACGAGGGTTACGAGGGTTACCCTCACGATGGTCACGAGGGTTACCCTCACGAGGGTCGCGAGTGTTTTGAGAGTTACCCTCACGAGGGTCACGAGGGTTACCCTCACAAGGGTTACTAGGGTTATGAGAGTTACCCTAACGTGAGAGTAACCCTCACGAGGGTTACGAGGGTTACTCTCATGAGGGTTACGAGGGTTACCCTCACGAGGGTCACGAGGGTTATGAGAGTTACCCTCACGAGGGTCACGGGGGTTACCCTCACAAGGGTTACTAGGGTTATGAGAGTTACCCTCACGAGGGTCACGAGGGCTACCCTCACGATGGTCACGAGGGTTACCCTGTCATGAGGGTTACCCCCATGAGGTCGCATGACCCTCCACCGAGGTCACGTGACCCCCCAGAGGTCACGTGACCCCCTAAGGTCACGTGACCCCCTTCAGGTCACGTGAACCCCCTGAGGTCACGTGACCTCCCCCCCCCCGCCGAGGTCACGCGACTTCAGGGAGTCACCTATCCCTCAGTACCCTACCATCCTATCCCTCAGTACCCTTCCATCCTCCTCCTCAAGAGCTGCGCTCTAATCCGGCGTTACAGGGAGTTGTAAACGGCTTTCTTTTTTTGCCTGCTATGCTACAGAATGCGCCTAGTAAGGACTATACTTTGCTAGCATAGTGTTTTAACTTCAGCCAGTGCGTTTTTCTGTCGTTCAGAAATGATTGCAACTCTCCGTATCACGTCTGATACTCTGGGCGTTTACTGTAACTCACATGCCATGAGCACGTGTGATACAGTCAAACGTTCCAACACACTCTCCACCGAATGGATGGGAGTCCATTCTAAACTTCCGTTGAATCCAACGGATACCCAAACTGCACTTCCTTCGCAAAATGGTGCCGCGATGCACTCGGATCTCACACGACCGGATCCGAGAGTCTCGGCCGTGGAACACTCTTTCTACTCGCCCGAGATTCCATAGCAGGCGGGGAAGCGGCTCTTTTAACAGAACAATTTGACCCTCTCTGATGGGCGCAGACTGCCTGTTCTGAATGGCGTACGCTGATCTGAGTTCTCGAAGATACTCTTCCCTCCATGTTCCCCGAAATCGGTTAAGCAGTTGTTTTCGCTGCCGCCAGAGCACGCGAAGCTCCTCTGGTGTGGAAGCGAGCGTGTCCCCACCCGTTGGCGGAAGTGTCGTCAGCCGCCTCCCAACTAGGAAACTGGCCGGCGTGAGCGGGGTCCCCTCTCCGACCCCGTCGTGCACAAATGTTAATGGCCGCGAATTCAACACAGCCTCTACCTCAATCATAACGGTGGTCAATTCCTCTGTGTCCAAACAGTTCCTTCCGATAACCTTTCTTAATGACACCTTCACCGAGCGCACAAGCCTCTCGTAAAATCCTCCCCACCATGGGGCTCTCTCGACAATAAACCTCCACTGGATACCCGCGTTCGCAAAGTCGCTGACCACGTCTGGGTGGCGCAACGTCTTCCAAAGGAAGAGACTCAATTGGTGAAAAGAGTTGCATAGCTTCGAAATTCTTCATGGAATGTGCGGCTGAAGGGAAAGTGATATATCATTTAGATATTCTCACGAACGACAAGTGATGAGGCGACGAAAACTGAAGCAAACTAAGCATTTAACGAGGCGAACTTGTGCCCAAAACAAAAGGGAAACAGAAAATGAGAATAGAGTGTCGCGGGCGTCGAAGTCGGCGTAACAGCGGCGTCAAACGCAGGGACGGGACTGAGTCGACAAGGCCGTGGACGGCCTCTTATTTAGAGTGCGTCACTATCTCGAAGATTCGGCGAAGAAGGCTGGAGTGTCGCGTGCTCAGGGCGAGAATAAACACGCACTTTCTAGAACAACAAAAGCAGGAATAAATTATAGAAATTACGTCCAGAGCAAGAATAAACGAGAGCCTTCTAGAAGTTCGTGACAGAGCGTTGCTTTCTCGGCCCTGCTCGCGGCAATGTTTCGACGAAATATTAATTAAAAAAACTCGAAAATATTTTTTCTGGTTTTTAACTCTAAAGAGTACTAGAGAATTGTAAAGCTATGGTGATTGGCAATCTTAGCCAATGGTGACGCACAGGTAAAATTAACGTCTATGATTCCGGGGTGTATTGGACTGCTTAAATTACCGTTAATGGAGCGCCCGTTCCATTGTACTTTCTGAATTTGATGTGTTTATGTAGGCATATCAAAAATATAATTGGTACCACTGGCTATAAATTAATATTATAGACGAATCTATCCAACGTTGATTAAAATATCGCCACTCACTTCAGTGCCCAACTGCATGGCAAACAAGTTTCTAAAAGATGTTTTTTTTTTTTGCAACAATTGGCGCGTTCTGCAAAGATCTAAGGTTCCATTTAGGCGTGTTTAATCTTAAGTCGAACAGATGTTTTACCCAGAAGTCGATAAGGGTACACTAATAAGGTGTCTAAGGGTGAGTTATGTGGCCACGGGGACATAACATAGGGGGCTAATCTTCACAATATCTCGGATAATTAACAAACAAATCTTCATAAACATTCCAATTTTTCGGATAAACATGTTTCGATTAAGAATTTTGCTGAGCGTCTTCTAAAACCACTAAATCAGTCGATCAGACTACCGATACGATAACACGGATAATAGTTTTTTTTTTTATCCGCTTTTTCGTATTGTTGGTTTTGCGCCTGCAGCACGTGTGAAAAATTTAGCATACCCCCGCGCAAACCACGTGGTTAAATTTTTTTTCTCTAAAACTGGTTGATATAGTGGTTTTAGAGAAGGCTCAGCAAGTGTCAGTGAAACCATCTTTTTATTTTCGCTATCTAAACAGTTATTCAGCAAATTATATTTGAGTATCCAATTTATCGTGTGGATTAGCCCGCTATATCATGTGTCCCTAGACTTATAACTCACGTGCAGAGACTGCATAAGTCTACCTCTCATAGAGGTATTTAATATCTTTTAGTGGTGAAATCAATCACATTGCACTAAACTAGCATAAGAAATCTTAGTGATGTTTGTTACAGTAAGCAAAAATATTAGGAATCCTTTTTAACACTACCCACCCATCCAACAATTTTGTCCGTCAGTCCGTCCTTCAGTCCGTGCATTTCTCGCTAAATTTGGCGGCGAACTTGATGTCACGTGACCTATACACAAAGTCAGTTTCCCCGCTAATCTTAGCGGGAAAATTTAGGAAACGTGAACTGGCGTCACGAGAGATGCAGACCAATTCAGTTTTCCCGCTAGCGGAAAAATTCACGTCACATGACCCATACACCAGTTTAGTTTCGCCTCTAAATTTGGCAGGAAAATTGATGTCACGTGACCTGACGTGACGTGAACTATAGTCCCATGCAATTTTCTCGCTATATTTATCGGGAAAATTGACGTCTCGTGACACGACGTGACGTGACCTAAACTCAACGAGGGAGAGGGCTTGGAGTGATAAACTGGCAGCTGAAAGTGACCTCCAATTGGCCGCCGCGATGTTGCGCATTTTTGACCACTGGACACGTGATCTTATAGTTTTACGTCTAGATATTAACGAAGTACCGTGCACAAATAATTGCGTATTGATATTTAATAACAGTACCGACGAGATAAGTTATGTTTTGTTTGTTTTAAGTTCAAAATGTGCTTTTACGACAAAACCTCGGGCAGCTTTGCAATGCCTCGGCTATTTGCCTTCAGCCACGGTTCTGTATTTTGGGTTTTTATTGGAACTAGACATTCATCTCTGAGGCTAACTGTATTGGGAAAATAGTTTAGCACGTTTTTTTTTTGTACAGCGTTCGCAATACAAATCTCGGCTCAGTTTCGCGTAGAAGCCTCAGGATTCGGTACGAGGCACGTGTCTAATGGTCAAAATTGGACAACATGGCGGCAGTCAGGTGGGGGTCACATTTGCTATGTGAACGGGATACCATGTTATCACTCTAAGCCCTCTACCTCGTTGCCTATACTATACAAGATTGTACATAGCCTTCTGAGCAAATTTAAAGGATTGCTTCTCAAGCACGGCCTTTCATGCATCATATGGCTCTTGAATGGAAAGGTCGCTGCCAATTGCTCTCTAACTAAGTAGTCACTGTGCATATAACAAACAAAAAATGTGAGTCGCTGTGAGGCCAAGTATGAAAATTTGTTTCAGAGTAAACGCTACATCTACTGCGTGAACAGATCAAACAATACCAAATTTTAAATCACTTAGTTTTAGCTCGGGCTAACTTGAAGATTTTTTCTCGCTTATCTCAGGACGACATGCTTTTAGAGGCTCTTTTTTATCTAAATTTCGCGATTACTACGAAAGCTAAGGTCCCATTTACCTCGGTAGTTTTAAGTGGTGTCGAGGTTCTGCCCACATCTCTGGATTCACTGAGTGAGTAGCACCATTATCGTTCACAGCATGAAACATTTAATCATTTGCTCAGATAGTAGTTTTATTTTACATCGTACAAGGGGCGGAATGTGATTTTGCATAATACAAGGAGCTTTTTTCTGAAATGACAGAAATATATCTCCGACTTGCGTAGCTTCGCGTTGCATGGCCTCATCAATGAGAGATAAAAAAAAAAAAAGGCAAAGCAGTACATCGAGTGCACCACGTCTTACGATTGTCAATAACTAATGCGCACGCACAAGCATGTTTTTAGAAAGAACAATTGCATATTCTAGTTCCTTCTGACATTCGTTTGTTATAGACCATTCTAATAATCGCATGGAGTCCCTAGATAGGCTCCTCGTAGGGGAGCCAGAGTTGCGCGTCTGTTTACCACGCGCTGTGGAGCCGCTATTCCTCGATTTCGATCACGTGACAAACAAAAATCAAGTGCTGCGCAGAAAAGCCTCCGCTATGGCCTCTTCGCAGCTCTGTTAGCTGTCAGCCGCTTACCAGCCACTAGCCAATTGTGCTTATCTTCTTTGCTTTTGCGCGAGGCCGTACATTATTGGTCTTATGTCCGTATATCTCCCTTATCTCAATCACCTGAGCCTTGTTACGACGACGAAGACAGGCGGTGGGCCACTTTTTGCGTAGTTCTTACATTTTTCCGGCCCATTTGGAAACGCGTAATTTTCATTGTTGTCAAACGAAAACGCGATCATCACTCGTTCTTCTCATCCTATTCGGCATTGTCATGCTATTCTCAAATATAAAGAATATTAATATTTCCACTGACAGCCTATCAGACGCGTAAAAGGTCTTGAGCTTATCATTGTAGCTCCTGAACTAATGACGAAAGACGTAAGAAGAATAAAGAAGCGTGAACATTAGAAGTCACGCCCGGCGTTTCTGAAGCTGCAGTGACTATAGGTGCGGGAAGCAAGTATTATACGTTTCAATGAAATATTTAGGAATGCTTTGGTCGTCCGCAATTCTTTCGTTACTGTCGCACTCCTGAATACTCGATATTCATATAATCATTTTTTTCATGATTATTGTGTTATAGCTTTTTTAATATTAAATTTAAGTGTTCGCCAACTGTGAACCCTGGCAGATATATTTATAAAATAAATCTAGCATTTTTGAATACTCGACGTATATGAGACAGCGGTTAAAAAGAGGAGCACATATTTTTCTTAAGTTCCCAAAAAGTGCAATTTTCTACTATTTTATATAATTTCATATGTGCTCACGCGAATCAGCGAGTTTCATTTAGCCGCATCACACGTGTGGGCGTACTTGCAGTACTCGTGTATTGTACAGAATATTTTAAAGCACGTACAGGAAAATCACTCCGCTGCTCCAAAGCCAGGTGTGAACAGCCTGTATTTGCGAGCACCGGTGATAGTGTCTCACTCGTCTAATATTTTGAAACTCTTACAATTTTTAATGACCGTTTTACTTTCAGGAAAGCAAACGAGACTCGCCTGATTCTGCAGGCGGTTCCTGCTTTTTCAGCTGCAAGTTAATTCCGACCGGGTACTGGTACTGAATAAAGTTTTGCATTGAAAAAAACATATATATGTATATTTGCGAATTTTTTTATTTGTCCCGTTTTTATTTTACGAAAGTGCAAAGCCCTCAGTTCAATCATACGAACTTGTTTGAGGCTCTTCTCCTTAAAAACGTGCACATAAAAAAGCGCCGGGCATATTAATGGAACACCGGAAAAAAAAAACTTTCTTCACACAATTTTTGTCATTTTCTGTCTCTAATCGTTGAACCACAATAGCAAAGTGTTCATTCTAAAGAAATATTGTACGACGTGCGTGTGATTTTGAATTGCTTTAATATAATTGTCCCAGAAAGACGGCACAGCCAAACAAGGTGGCACGGGCATGAATGCCAGACTGAAACACCCTCTCGGTTACGCGAGGCTTGCTCGAGCGGGTGTTTCTGGTGTGAACGTCTCCGCCGTCTCCACCTAAAACTTGAAACGGCTCTGAGAGTCCATGGAACATCAAGAGTCCCAAAAAGAGTGGCAATTTGTCCAAGCCACGCGCACCACTGAATGATTATGGGTGTTCTGTGTCTCTTGGTGTCACATTCTGATTGTTTCTTATCATACCTACCACTATCAACATTATGACCTGTTGCAATGGTTGCAGCATATCCCATACTTCTGGGCACCACATCCTGTTTCTTGCGTCTTTGCAGCAATAAAACATTGGTTACGGGGATAAAAAAAGCAACATGAATGGCGGAAAGCGCGATCTCCTTGAGAACAGCATCAAGCACATCATCATAGCGCAGTCCTCCAACAACAGGTTCAAAAGCGCCCATCCCTTACAAAATATATGTATGGACACTCCTAGGACGTTCTATAGAGCAGGGTTCATAGGCAGAACACAAGGCATCTATAGACAGACCACGACTGCTGTTGCCTTCATGAAGTCGTCATATGGCTGCTCTATAGAATATTGGCCAACGAACGTTGTATGGATGTGCTATTATATTGACGATGTAAGGTTATCCTATACCTTCTCCATAGTAAGCCACCCTATAGAGTACATACGAACTCTATAGGTGGTCTACACAGTATCCATATGGTGTCTACAGGGTGCCCGCGGAGAACCCATACAAGGTCTACAGGGGGTACCTAGGGGGTCCGTAGGGAAACCATACAGGGTCTGCACAGGCTCCTTATCCACTCAGTCTGCAGGGGGTACAGCTACGGGGTCCGCAGAGACAAATGTTACTAGAACAGGTCAGTTGTGGAAACTGCCAAAGAGCCTGCTCTGAAGAAGCAGCACCGATCCGTACTCGAGAACCGAACTAACTGCGATCGCAACGCCACCATTTCTCCCGCAGCGGCCACTCGGATAACTGCACGACCGTGTAAATGAGATCAGGGATATCAATTTTCGACAGTGTGTGACTGTTCTATTTCTGCTTTAAACCGCCATTTTGGCGCTGAAACATATACGGGAGAAGGGGTTTCAGGGATGCAAACCCCCACCTCCCAGGCGGACGCGCCGCGAATTGCCAGGGAAGTTAGGACGCACCCAGGTCGGGACGCGCTACCTGACGTCACCGGGGAGATATGTCTGTATAAAAACAATATTAATTGTGCCAAAAACCCTACAAGCTAGAATTTTATGCAACCATCACGCTCCTGTCATTTCGTACTAATCTCAAATAAAGGTTTGTACAAAAAGAGCTTTTTTCTGTTAGTTTTTACGAAAAAAAACGTGCTTTATAAAAGCTTTTCTAAGAGTGTATGGGCCTTAGGGGTCTGCAAAAAAGCCATACAAGGTCTACAGGGAGTACCTACGGGGTCCGCAGGGAAACCATACAGGGTCTACATAGGGTTCTTATTGGGTCTGAAGAGAAGCCATATCGAGTCTGCACGGAGTCCCTAGGGGGACCGTAGAGAAGTCATTCTGTATGCTGGGGGTATATACACGGGGTCCGCAGACACCCACACACACCTAACTCCCACTGAAAAAGTAAAGGAATTATTCCGGTACATACTGAACACTACCATCTCCACATTGAATATGAACCTGAGGTTCGACGTGCCTCGAGACATCAATGTAACATATTGATGTCCCGCGCTTAATTAACAACTCTCTAACTCGCACACCTCCCTACACTTCAAGAAAATTTCTACCCGGCATCACTTTATTAATCTACCATTCTATAGCTCACACCATAGAGAGGCAATAGGTTTTACATCGACTCACCAGGACCATAGCATGAAAATAGAAAGGAATGAACAACTTTTTGTTTCGCGGAGATCCCTATAGCGTTGTTGTAGCCGATATATGGGAAAACAGCGGTACATAAATGGCCCAATAACTGTCTACAGGAATACATATGGATGAACAAAGGGGTAATAGAATGGCAAAAGTATGGACATAGGACGTCCATACCTATTTTTGTAAGGGATCATATCTCTCCATATGTCTGTATCGCATAGTTTCACAAGACATCGCGCAAAATTGAATCGCTGACCCTTTGACACAACACTAACATCATCTTTACATGTCGCCTGAGACTATACTCGCCCCGAAAAAAAGATTGATACAACAACTCGACCCCAACACAGGCCTGCACATAAAGACAGGCCATCAAATACGCCCCATGAGAAAACAACACTGAGTTTACTCGATTCCCCTTTGGTGCCGAGCGCAATATATTGGTGAAACCAGCTGATGTCTCAATAACCACCTGAGAGGGCACGTTAATGAGGTGAAACAAGCTGTATTCCATTCATCCGTTTAAGCCGTTCTCCCGATAGCCCAGACTGTCAACAACTGCACAAGTTGCAATCCAGAGTTCAAGGTCACCCGCACAGCCGGAAGTCACAGGTCTCGGTATGGCCGGGATATAATCGGGCCATCCCCATCCGTCACACCCCGGGTAACATTAGCTCCCCCTCTCTCAGCCTCTCTGACGTTGAGATCTTTTTTTTCTTCGTCAACAACTGTAGTCCCCTTCGGGAATAATGAACCATGCACACACTTGTGACACTTTAGAACCGAGTGCCTTGAAACCTCTCAACATTTCCTAGAACGAGAGAACACACTGGCACGCTGGCACCATCAATACGGTGACCCTGGAACTGGATTTCACTAGACGGAAGGTTTTGCGGAATTTTTGAGGTGAAATGTGCGTAATACCAATGAGAAGTGGTCGTTAATGACGTTGAGAAAAGTTTTTCGAGCCAAGAAAGAAAGGATGAGGCGCGAGAGAAATAGAAAATATGCGGGACCGCCAAGTTTCCACAGCTACCTAATAGATGGCGCCAGTGTGTCCTCCTGTCGTAAGAGATATCAAGATGTTCCAGGGCACTAGGTCTTAAGAAGTCACAAGTGTGTGAACGGACCTTAACGCCAAATCTCCCGCCCGTAACTTCACCGAAAAAGACTCTTCCCATACATCCCCTTCTTCATCTCCTTTCCCCTCCCCTTTTTACTCAGGCAACCGCCGAAGCGGTCGGCATCGTTGAGGAAGGTCAATAATTTTACAAGTTGCCCGTTTCAAAAATGTGTTCTCCTGTTTTCGTTTTTTCCGCCGTTCATGTTGCTTTCCTTTAGCACACTAAGCTTACCAGCACACACTAATTTGTCAAAACATTTCTTCTCTTCACTCCGGCCGGAGTGAATTGTGACTACAGTTGTATTGTAAACACTGGAAAAGTAATAAGAATAAGGTGAAAAACACTTTTTTAACAATTATATTAGGACAAAATATATGATCTCGCCAATATTTTCAAACACGTGCCAATTGCAGAAATAATACATCCGGAACATTCCTGCAGATTTCAACGATAACATGAATGCACAAAAACCGCAAAAATATTTGTGAGAGTGTTGAAAAATAGTTTGCTCACGAGTGCTTAAAGAATCGATGAAAGATACCTAAAAAAAAGCGATATCAGAAGGCCAGACGTACAGGAACTTGTCTTTGTTACAGTGAACTGTAGAAGTATCAAAAATAAAAAGGATGACCTTGCTTTTCTTCTTGCTACAACGGATGCTGATGTTGTGTGTGGTACCGAATCTTGGCTTGACGCTTCCATAACCAACTCCGAAATATTTCCACTCAACTACGAAGTCTACCGCAAAGACAGAAATTCGAGGGGAGGTGGTGTGTTCTTACTCGTCTCGAAGAACCTACAAAGCACAGCTCTTGAATTTCGAGACTGTATGTGCGAATCTGTTTGCTGCAAGATAAAACTCTAAGGTTATAAATTTTAACTGTAGGCGCATTTTATAGACCCCCAGGTAACAATTCACTGAATCCCCCTTTGTGTCTTTATAATCTGTTATCTGCAATAACGCCTGATGACGTCATTTTTGGTGGCGACTTCAATCTTCCGGACATTGATTGGGTCGACAATCTGCCACGTTTGCGAAATTCTCCGTCACTGTATAAAACTTTCAAGGAACTCGTAGACGCCCATGAGTTGCAACAGTTTGCGTTGCTTCCAACAACGTACGGCGCAAAAAGTGTATCTATACTAGATCTTTTCCTTACAAACCACCCGTCCGCCATCCGTTCGGTAACAACGGCTTCGGGTATCAGTGACCACGAAGCTATCATTACAAATGTTACATGTAAGCACACTGTGACTGATAAGCCATGCCCCAAAAAAGCTTATCTTTTTGATCGAGGGGATTACGACAGCTTGTTTTAGATGCGGAGAATCTCTTGCTCGGGTCTATGTCCCACGGCGTCGTAGTCCGCACTCACACTACGCATGCGCAACTCTCCTCCTTCCCTCTCTCCAACAGCTGCGCGTTACTCTCTCCGCTCTCTCTCTCTACCAGCTGCGTGCCCTTCGCTTGCGTTCGCTTCTACTCACACCGCGCGCGCATGCGCAACTCTCCTTCTCTAGTCTCCTCTCCTTCAAGTGTGAATATAAGCCGCGGTAGCGCGCTGCGCGCGTTCAGTTCAGCGCTGTTGACTCCACTTCACTTCGTTCTTCCGATGAAGTGTGATGGAAGCAACAGTCCCGTCAGTTAGTGGGTTGGCGCAAGCAAGCGTCAGCACCACCCCACAAACTAACAGCAACGCTACGTCCACTGAAGACAAAAAATTACACCATCTCTCCGAGGGGAACCATGGGGTGATGCGGAGCATCGCGGAGTTTCCAACAACGTTCACGCGATGTGTGGTAACCAACGCAAGTTAACAACGTAATAACACGCAAGTTAACAACGTTACTAACAACGTTACTAACACCGTTAATAACACCGTTAATAACGATCCGCGATGCTCCGCATCACCCCATGGTTCCCCTCGGGAAGATGGTGTAATTTGTTTCAACCCCCTGGCTTATTTTCTCGAGTTTGAATGTGTGTGCACATTGCTTGACATTGAAGAATTATGGAATCTGTTTAGGAATGAACTTTCTTTTCTTATTGCTGAATATATTCCTTCTAAGATGCTGTCGGGAAGGCACAGAAATGACAAACCGTGGATGACGAAGGAGTTGCGACGTCTTCTAAGTAAAAAGTGAAGATTCTTTATAAAATATAAAAAAAACGAGAGACCCAGCCACAAAACTCGAACTCCGGTGACTGGATAATATCCTTAAGACTAAAGTTAAGGAAACGAAGGAACACTTCTATTGGCACTGGGACCAAAATTACTTAACAACCCAAAGGAGCTATAGAAAACGGTTAGAAAATCGGGCAAGAGTGAATCCAGCAATTCTGAACAGTGATAAACTGGCCTCCGATAACTTTGTCAAGGCTGTTTGCTTCAATAACATTTTTCAATCTGTCTTTTCGACAACCGAGCTTGTTGTACGAGAATCTTTCGATACAACTTTTGATACAATGCTTGAGTTTGTTGTAGAAGATATGGCGTACTGAAATTACTGTGTAATCTCAGTTCTCATTCAGCCATGGGCCTGACGGCATTCCTAAACACGTTCTGAAAGTCTCTGCTGGAGCAGTTTCACATTTTCTAGTTATTATTTTCAACAAATCGCTCTTTAGTAGCTGGCTACTATTGGAGTGGAAAACGGAAAATATTGTGCCCATCCATAAGTCAGGCCAAAAAAGCCTGGTTTCTAATTACAGGCCCATCTCCTTAGCTTGCGTTAGTTCCAAGTTACTTGAACATATCATTTATTCAAATATGGTAAACCACCTTGAGTCAAATACCTTTTTTCCAAGTCTCAGCACAGCTTTCGGGCTGGTTTATTGTGCACTACGCAGCTCACTGAGTTTTTACATGACCTCTCACTTTCATTAGATAAAAATGTCCAGGTTGACTGCTTGCTCCTGGAGTTTCAAAAAGCATTTGACAAACTACCACATTCACTTCTTATGCACAAGTTATCGTTCTTGGCCCTTCCCGACTATCTTTTTGGTTGGACAAATGATTATCTTTTAAATCGTAAACAATGCGTAGTCGTTGGTATTAAAAATTCTCTATATGCA